>CM019235.1:304368-323511 GCA_009741485.1 Malurus cyaneus samueli | reverse complement strand
GGAGCTGCCAGCCCGGAGCTTCGTCCCAAAGGGCGGCTGGGAAACGGTTTTGCCAAAATTTCCTTGTTGAGCCCCAAACCCAGGGAGAAACTAAATCCCTGTGCTGGTGCTCGGAGCCCTGGAGCATCCCCGGTGTCTCCCTGGGTGTGACACCTCCCTGCCAGCCCCACCCGGGACAAATGTCACCTTAAGGGCACGTCCTTCGTTTCGGGAGCAGTGCTTAAACCAGGGATCCTCGAAGCTTTTTCCATCCACGTTTTGGACAAATCCTGCTCCTCTTTTCCACTCCCTCTTGACCTCATCCCATCCTGGCTTCACCCCATCCCTTGGCAAGAGCCCTGATCCTACTGGGATTCTCCACTTTGGGAGTATCCAGGAGTTCCCTCATCCCCTCTGCAATGCGGAGCAGAACTTTGGGCTCCACATCTGCCCCTGGAATATCCCGTGTGTCCCTCGGGGCTGCGGCGGCTCCCGTGGCTCCGAAAGAATTGGGAAAGCCCCCACGTCCTCCCCGCTCCGATTGAAGCCGGGCTTTGTGCCCCCGCACGGGGCGGGGGGTCCTGAACTTCAGAGGGGGACGAGGAGCTCAAAGCCACAACACTGGGGGGAAATCATTCCAAAGGAGGAAAAATTTACTCCCTGGAATAATAATGAAGACGGGGAAAGGAGCTGCCCTTCGTTGTGCCCTTGATGAGGGGTGCTGGGGGGCGGTGAGGGGTCCAGAGTGAGCCCATCCACGGGGATGGAGGTGCTGGTGGTTTTGGGATCATCTCATCATGGATCCATCTCCAGCTGCAGCACAAAGCCCGGGATCGATGGCGCTCGGCTCTGGTGAAGCCAATCAGCGCCGGGGCAGCCGGATCCGCGCTCCCATTCCGACATTTTCCTTTGGGTCATTAACAAAGGGAGAGGGATGCTGAAACAGGGATTTGGACTCCTTTTTTTTTTTATTAAATTCCTCCCCTTTTAAATCTTTCTCCTCTTCCCGTGTTTGCTTCCCAAGGCCCAGCGAGCGGAGGAGCAGCGAGCGGTGCCGCTGCTGGGAGAGGAACGGGCACGGGGCTGAGCCGTGTCCTGGTGGGATCTTTTGGGATGTACCTCTGCCATGGTGGGATCCTTTGGGATGCACCTGTGCCGTGGTGGGACCCCATGGAATACATCCCTACGTTCCCTCAGTGCATCAGCTCTTCCTGCCCTCCCAATTTTCCGTTTTCCTGGACGTTTCCAGGAAAAAATGTCCACCTGACCTGTTTTGCAGGATTTTCCCCATTTCCCTCCTCCAGGCTCACGCCTGTGTCCGTGCCAATGCCAGAGCTGCCCATGCCGGGTCGGTGCCACCAAACCCAGTCCCGGTGCCGGGTTTGGGGCCGCCATTCCCTGTGGATGCCGATCCCGCTGTTCCCACCGCCGGCATTCCCGGGATCTGTAGTTTTACACCACTACTCAATCCCGTTTTTATTCAGCTCCACAAATGGACTTTTTCTTTCAGCTCCTTCCCCACCAGCCCCAAAATCCCCCAGGAATCCAACTTTGGATTTCGGATCTTTTGTGCCAAATCCCGGCTTCGATGCCCGATGCCGCAGGCTTTGGGGGAAAAAAAGGGAATAAATGGCAATAGGGGTTTTTTAATGACTGGGAATGGGAAAGCCCCATTCCATCCTGAGCTTTTTCCTCCTCCTGCCGCACCCCAATCGCCCCCTCCATCTATTTCCTTGACATTCAGCCGAATTTCCCTGGAAATATTTTGCCGTTTTCCCCAATCAACCAATTTCGTTGGTTTTTTTTTTTTTTTTTTTCCTCCTGCAGAAGAGGAGGAATTATCCGTCTCGGTTTATTTTTCCTTGAACATTACACGGGAGCAAAACTCACCCATGTGCTGGAAAGAGATAAATGTTTAGACAGCAAATACAAATATTCCAGAGCACTCAGCCCAGCTACAGCTATTCCTGCCAGGATTCCGGATTCCGTGCCGTGTCTTCCAGGGGGGTTTTATTTAGACTGTATTATATATTTTTTTTTTATTATTATTTATTTATTTATCAAAAGCCCTATTTATATTTGCAGTAAAATAAAATCAGCCTGACCCTGCAGAGAACTCGAGAAATCCCAATTCTTTCCTTTTCCAATCCTGTTTCCACTGAGGAAAAAAGCCCCTGAACCTCGTGCCCTGCACAAAATCCAACCGCGACGGGATTATTTCGGCGGCTGAGCTTCTCCGCAGGCGCTGGGACGGCGCCGGCTCCGTGTCTTCCCCTCCAAATTCGGGATGCAGGGAAGCTCCTGCAGAGGTGGGGATGGATTTGGGGTCCCTCGGGGTGTTCCCGTGGGATTTTTGGGTTTTTTGTGTCACAGTTCCGACTACGCATGGAGCACCCCAAAAGGGGGTTATTATTTTGATTTTATTTTAATATTAAACGATGGATCGGCTCCCGCCGCTCCTCGGGAGCATCCCGGTGCATCCCAATCTCCCATCAACGTCCCAGACCCGCTGGGGACCCCGCGGGTGTCACTGTCACCCCGGTGCCGGGCGCCGGTACCGTCAGGAGCTAAGGAAGCTCTTTCCCAGCCAGCTCGATAATCCCAATTATTATCTGGATTCTCGATCAGGGTTGCTTATTAAACTTGGCACCGCTGGCTTTGCCGTTCCGGCCGCCTGCCTCGGCAGAGGGATTTATCTCCTGCCGACGCGGGAAGGAAATTGAGTGGAAAAACGCGGGGCAGAGCCCCTCGGGACGGCACGGGAGGGGCGGGGGGTACCCGACTTTGAAGGGTCGGGAGAGCCCCAGTGGGGTCAGATCACGGACTGGTGCTGATTTGGGGTGGTGGAGCCGCCTGGGCCCTGTCCCTTTTTGGGTTTCTATCCTTCCCAACCACGCTTTGGGATGGGCGTTTTTATCCCAAGGTTGTTTTGGTGTTTTTTTGCAGTGCTTTTTCACAATTTTCTCTTTTTTTTGTCAGCCCCTCTCCCCGCTTTGTCCCAGGAATATCAGCTTTTTCCCTATCCAGGCCTTTCTGCTGGAATTCCCTGCTTCCCATCCCACAAGCCTTCCTGATTTGCTCACTGACCCTTTTTCTCACATTGTTCCCACAAATTGTGGTTTTTTTTTTTACCCGATGTGGCGCTGGAGGAGCCTGAGCCGGGGCCGATGTGCCGACCCCTCCAAAGGGTCTTTTCCCAAATTTCACCCAATTCTCAGCACAAACCAAGCAGGGCATCCAAGGGAGTGGGAGAGGTGCTGCTGGAAAAGATCCTCTCCCGGAGGATTCCGCTCCCTTTTTGTGTTTGGATGTTTCAATTTTCCCATTGCTCTGCTCTGCTTTTTCCTGCTCTTCCACCATTTTCCTGCATTTTAAAAAACCTGCACAAACCCCGTAACTGGAATTCCTTCTTTTTGTGTATCCAGCAGCTCTCCCACCTCTGGGTGAGCTCCTGGGATCCCTGTTTTAGGGGATTTGGGTGAGGACAGGATGAGCTCAAAAATCCTTTATTTGGAAAATTTGTTACCCTGAACCCTGCAAGGTTCCTCCCTCATTCTCCAGGTCTTGGTGTCCATCTTGGGAACACTCCAGGCTCTCTCCTTGGCTTTTTCAAGATATTTCATGCTGGGAGGTTGGGAGAACCTGAGGGACTGGGGATGGAGCCAGGCTGTGCGTGTGCCACGTCCCGGTGACTGTCCCATTGTCACAGCTGCCGTCGGACACGGAATTCCGTATTGCAGCAGAATTCTGGCTGCAAATGCTGCTCAGAGTGGTGCTCCTGCGTGGTTTCCAATGGAGAATCCAAATCTGTCTGGAATAGAAATGGCTTCTGGCTCCAGGCTCCGTCCACGTCTCCTTGGATCACGCCGGGGTCGCGGGGATCGGTTTGGCCGGAGCCGTGCGGTGCCGAGTCCTGCAGAACACCGGGATTGTGTCCCCACTGTGTCACCATAGCCCTGGCATTGCTCCTGACCCTTTGAGGTGGGATTTAAGGCTGAATTGGCAGAGCTGGGAGCAGGTTTGGGAACAGGGATCTCTGCCTGCTCCGGAGGCAGCGTCCATCCCAACCAATGCCGGCGTTCCTAACGCCCATCCCCAGGAGTGACCTTCAGCTCGGACCAGCTCCCAGCTTTCCTTGCCTGCCCTTCCTGGCATTCCCAGCTTTCCCCTTTCCACACTGGCTCCTGGGGTCATTGTCCCTTAGTTCCAGCCACCCTAACACCGTCTCTCCCAGCTCATCCTGCAGTTTCCCATTGTTCCTTGGCTCGTCCCGATTCTCTCTCCGGTGTTGGGATCTGGGATCTGGACTCCAGGAAAACCTGGGCTCCATTTCGAAGCTGATTAATGGTAACCATAAATCATCACGTTGTCTTTTATGATGGAAAGGTTTGGATCGGGAGCGGGGGAATGATCCTGGATCCGGCTTCCAGCTCATTACCCAGAGACAAATGGCCTCTCCCTCCCCCAGCCTCAGTTTCTCCGTGGGTAAGGTGGGGATTGCTGCCAGGGGCTAAATTAGGGAATTAATGTTGGTGGAGTGATTGAGAGATGAGGAAGGACGTGGCTTCTCACAGCTCCATGTCCGTCTGCCCAGCTCGTCTGCCTGCTCTGGGCCGGACATGGGAATTTCAGCTGGGAGCGGGATGGGGGCATCCACAGTGAAACCCCTTTGTGTCCACAGATCCCAGAGCTCCACCAGGAGGTCCTGGAGTCCCCCAGCTCCTTCCACACTGGTTTGGGATCTGTGTAGGGCCATGGTGGCTCAGATCTATGGCTGATTCCAGCATGCATCCCGCATCCAGGTGGTTCGGCAGTGCCAGAGCCCAATTTGTTCTGGCCTCTTCCCCAAAATCCCGGAGTCTCAAGTCCTCATTCCCGTGGGAGGGGAATCCAGCTGGATGGGTTTTTGTGACTTTTTTTATATTTTTTCCTTAAACGTTGTAATATTTGTTCCACCTTATAAATCACTTCCGTGCTCTGGGTTGGAGGGAGGATTTATGGGCGCAGGTGGGAGGAATACGGCTCCTGGGACCGACCTGCTGGAATGGTTTTGTGATGATGGTCACAGCGGCAATTCCAGCCAGGAGAGAGGGCTCCAGATGGGAATCCTGCCCAGGGATGTGATGGGAGCAGGGATGGACCCGTCTGGGACAGCCTGACATTGGCACATCTATGGTGCTGCTCGGGGTTTTCTCCGTGGTGGAATTTAACACCAGCAGGTCGGACCCCAAACCATCATCTACTGGGGTTCAAACCCAAAACGGGGTTCCAAAGCCTTTCCCAAGCCACTCAAAGGTCAACTCAAACCCTGGGAAAGGCTTGCTTTCCCACTGCAGCCATCAGTGTCACGCTGGGGCCATGGGAATGTCACCGGGGACGCGGGAATGTCGTTTGGTGACCCCAGGGCAAGGGGGGCTGGGAGGTGTCCAACCATGGGGATGCTCAGCCCTGGGCAGACCCAGCCGGGGCTCTCCCTGCTCCCTGGGGGCCAGGCCGGCTCCGGGGGGATTTTCCCTGCGCCAGCACTGCCCGCAGCAGCACAAACGAACCAAGTAATTGGCAACATGGAAATATTTTGTGCTCATTAAGCAGTGGGAAGCGGCGGGCGAGGAAGCGGCGGGTGAGGAGTCCGGGTTCTGCGGCGCTCTCCTCCGGAGAGGGGTTCTTCAGCAGTGCTCCTGGTGACCCCAAAGCCCAGGACAGGGCTGGGAGCACCCCAGGATGAGGGGCTGGCTGTGGGATAGAGGTGGAGGAGCCACATCCCGACACTGCACGGCCGCAAGCTCCCCGTGTTGGGGACAAGGACAAACCGTGGGGACAGCGGGGGTCACCCCAATTTCTACTAATTCCCATAAATCCAACAGATTCAAACTTGAAACACCAAATCTCAGCAGCTGCCTCGGAGCTCCCCAAGCCCAGCTCTGCTGATTCCCGGGATSGGCGCCGAGGGGATCCCGGGGTGGGCTCTGCGTTCTCTCTGCTCCCAGTGTGGGGGCTGATCCCAGAGGATCCCTGAGGATCCCTGAGCATCCTGTCCCTGCTCCGGGGGTCCCACAGGGGTCCCCCCACCATCCTGTGCCACTCTCAGCCCCGAGCACATGGCGGGGGCCCGGCGCTGTCCCCGGGAGCCCAGCGGTGCTGCAGGCGGGGGAAGCTTTATGGCTGTAGTTAAAGTGACTTTATGATATTGTATCTGAACAATTGCCGGCTATTATCCGGATCGATGCCGCGGGATTGAGACGCCGGTTGATAACCCAGGCAGGGCTCTAATCGCTTTTAAACCACGCAGGGTTGGTGGGGCTTTCCATGAAACCCCTCGGTGGTTTCTGTTTTAACTCCCTGCCCCTCAGCCCGGCGGGGACAAATCCCTCCTGTGTTTGTCCCCTCCACCCTGCCCTGGGATGTTCGACCTGGCTGGGGATGCTGGAATGCAATATTTCCAGGCTTCAGGGTGCAGATTTTGGGATTCCCCCCTGGGAGGGAGCAGATTTTGGGATCCTGTTCCCACCTTTGCCCCGCTCGCAGCGACCTTGTGTGAGTCACGTCAACCTCCGCGCTCTTCGTTTTCCGCAGCTGTGAAAACGAGGACAGTGATACCTTTCCCACCTCGCAGAGGGGTTGGGAGGCTTAATTAGTTAATGTTCGTAAAGTGCTTTGAGGATTAATTAATATTGTGACTCTAATTTTTTCCGATGGTGAAACGCCACTTCAATATCTCCGCGCTGGTTCCTTCTTCCCTGACCCTATAAAGCAAATCTACCCGGGAACATCACTGGGCTCTGCGGCAGCTGTGTGGCCTTGTCCCTGCCAAGTGCCACCTCCCCAGTGCTGAACTGGGAGGCACTGGTACAGAGACACTGGTACAGGGGGTGTCCCAGAGCGTGGGGTGCAGCTCTGCATCCCTGAGCCATGTTTTCCCCACTGGGAGCTGTTCCTGTGTTGGGATTAATTTGTTGTCACCTCCCTGTGACACTGCCCAGCCTGCTGGGGCACCCGTGCCAACCCCACCCTGCTCAGATGCTCCTGTAGGAAAGCACCTCCAGCAAATCCCACATGCTGTGCCTGATCCTATGGGGCATTTTGGGGGCTGCAAGGGGGTGGCCGGTCCCTGGCGGGTTGGGGACGCCGTGCTGGGGGCACAATCTTGGCTTTTCTGGTAGAAGGAAGTTGTTGGGATCTCACCCAGATGGGCATGGGGGGCACATTCCAATATCCCTGTCCCCCTGTGCCATTAATGGGGTCACTGACGGGCAGTTTTGGCTTCCTCCAAGGTGCTCCTCTGCTGTGAGCACTGAGGGGCGATGACAGCAGTGGGGTCCCCACGGTGACACTGCCATCCCCTGTCCCTTTGGGGTGTGAAACCCAGGATTTGCTCCTCTCCAGTGCTGGGAGGGTCTTGCCCAGCCCCAGTGGGAGCAGCCAAGGGATGAGCTGGGTGTGTGTCCCAGTTCTGGGTGACCTGAGAGATCCCAGCCTCTGGCTCTGGCACAAACCAGGGGTGTTTGGCCGTGCTGGAGATGTGGGAATTCCAAGAGGAGCTGGCGGAGGGATGGGCTGGTGGGACATGATGGAGCCTGGAGAATCAGGGATAGCTGGAGAATTCCCAGTTGCAAAGCACTGGAGGGAACTGGGACCCACTGGGGAGGGAGGAAGAGGAGGAGGGAGGTCTGGAGGGAGCCACTATCGTCTTCATCGTGCTGGGTGGAGCTGGAGGAGGAGTCTGGTCTGGGAGAGGATGAGCCAGGAGGGGCTGGCACTGGTCAGTGCCTCCTGTCCTGTCCCTGTCCCTGGTTGTCACCAAGCTCTGCTGGTGCGAGGAGAGGCACAAAAGGGTCTCAAAAAATCCAATTTTGGGACAGGACACACACCCGGACCCTGCTCCGTGCCGCTAATGACATCACAGCAATTAAACTGGAACTAACGCGACGATAAAAATAACCCGCTGTCCTTCCACAGCGCCACATCCCAGAGCTCAGAGGTGTTTAAAAACCCATTTAACGCCAGATCCTGGGCGTGGGGTGCCCGGGGTGGCACCAGGATCCACGTGGCCATGGCTGATTTTTCCAGCCCTGACCTGTTCCTGGCCTTCTGCAAGGTGTGAACAACTCCAGTTCCCTCCAGTGTAAGGACTGGTTTACCAACTGCCGGGTTTTAAATAATCTAAATTACATGAATATTTTATTTTTCTTCTTTCTAGAGTTGTGGAATTCCCAGGGGTTGGTTTTCAGGCTTTTCTCCGTAATGGAGGAGCAGGAACGCGTTCTTTTAATGGTAATTGAGATTCTTGTATCATTGCAGGACTTGGGAGCTGGATGGGCTTTAAATAACGGGAGAGGGGGGGAATTCGGGTTCTGGCTCCTCAAACGGGTTTTTGAGGTTTTCAAGTGGTTTTTCCTCATTCCTGTGATGGGGCCAGAAAGCTGCATCCCCATCCCACTGCCCTGGGAAGCATCACTGAATCAGGAGGTGATTTGAGGTGGTGACAGGGACCCGTGGGTGCGGTGTCCTTTGGGAAACCTCTCAGGAATGGTGCTGGGGGTGACCTGTGTGATATTCCCCATTGCTGGAGCTGCCTGTCATCCCTTTCCCAACCCTGGATATCGGAGCTGGGTCCTCCCAGGGTAAAATTTGGAGGGATTTTTTTGATTTTGTCACCTGCCTGGCACGGAGGACACCCATCCTGGCGGGCACCCATCCCTGTTCTGCTGCAGGGATGCTCTTGGAGCATGGGTGGGGTCGGTGTCTCTCTTCTGGGCACAAGATTGGGGTGGTTTGGGAAGGGATGAGCAGGGGCTGAGGTGTGACCCAGGGGGGCTGTCACTGTGAGTCCCCAAGCCTCAATTCAGGGGCACTCTGGCAGAGCTGGCAATGCCCCCTCCCGAGCTGCCTTGTCCCCCTGCCCACCCTTTCCGTGCCAGGGTGGATCCCAACCCCATCCTGTCAGCCCCGCTCCGTGCTGGTCCCCAGCAGGGCTTTGTGGGGCGGAGGAAGGGGCAGCTGAGCGCTCTCGGGATGGGGGGAGGTGATTTCCGGCTGCTGGGGGAAACATCTGGATCCAATTCCTGCTCCACGTGCAGCCGGACCCGCTGCTGCCGCACCGTGTGACGGGAGAGGCTGTGCTGCAGGGACCCTGTCCTGGGCTTGGGAGCGCCATCCCACTGGGAGCCAAGTCCACATCCTACTGGGAGCTCCCAGTGCATCCCCATCCCACTGGGAACCCCAGAACAGCATTCCCATCCTACTGGGAAGTCCAGCACTGCATCTCCCTTGCACTGGGAACCCCATCACTGCATCCCTGTCTCACTGGGAACGCCAGCACTGCATCTGTGTCCTACTGGGAGCCCCAGCACTGCCTCCCTGTCCCACTGGGACCCCCAGAATGGCATCCCCATCCCACTGGGAGCCCAAGCACTGCATCCCCGTCCCACTGGGAACCCCAGAACAGCATTCCCATCCTACTGGGAACTCCAGCACTGCATCTCCCTTGCACTGGGAACCCCAGCACTGCATCCCCATCCCACTGAGAACTCCAGCACTGCATCTCCTTTGCACTGGAGCTCCACCACTGCATCCCCAACCCACTGGGAGCCCCAGCACTGCATCTCCCTCACACTGGGAACCCCAGCACCGCATCCCCGTCCCACCAGCACCCCTGCCATCCTGCCCTGCAGCTCCCCCTGTCCCGGTGCCACCTCTCGGGGCTGCCGGTGCCCGTCCCCAGCGTGCTGCCGCCCGGGGCGGGGGCGGGGGGAGCCGCTGCCCGCCGTGCCTTTTGTCAGCCTCGGAGAAGTTGACCTTGAAGCGCGCTGGCAGAGCCCTGCAGCTTAATCGTGTTAGAGGTGTCTGACTGCGGCTCGCGCGGCTCTACCTGAGCGGCATCAGCAAGGGGGACGCGGCGGGCTCGCCGCCCCGGCTCAATAATTGATGCGTTTTTCTCAGCTCCCCCTTCCGTGAAAGGAAACTCAAGTGCTGGGTGGATGGCAGGGATGGGAGGATGGCAGGGATAGGGGATGGCAGGATTGGGATGGGAGGGATGGGAGGGTGGCAGGGGTGGAGGATGGCAGGAATAGGGGAGCAGGGATGGGAGGTGGCAGGAACGGAGTATGGCAGGATTGGGTGGCAGGGATGGGATGGAAGGGATGAGAGGGTGGCAGGACTGGGATGGCAGGGATGGGAGGGTGGCAGGAGGGATGGCAGGGATAGTGGCAGGAGGTGGTGGCAGGGCCGAGAGAGGTGGCAGGATTGGAGAATGGCGAACTGGGAGGACAGTGGGAGGATGACAGGGATGGGAGGGTGGCAGGATTGGGATGGCAGGGATGAAGTGGCAGAGCCAGGATGGTGGCAGGGCCGAGAAAGTGGCAGGATTGGAGAATGACTGGACTGGGAGGATGACAGGGATAGGAAGGTGGCAGGATTGGGGCAGTGCTGTAAGCATGGCAGGGACAGGATGGTGGCAGTGGTGAGAGGGTGTCAGGGCCAGGATGGTGGCAGTGATGAAAGCATGGCAGGGATAGGCAAGGCAGATGGCAGGGCCGGGATGGTGGCAGTGACAGTGAGGTGGGAATGGGAATGGGAATGGGAATGGGAATGGAAATGGGAATGGGAATGGAAATGGAATGGAATGGGAATGGGAATGGAAATGGAAATGGAAATGGAAATGGGAATGGAATGGAATGGAAATGGGAATGGGAATGGAAATGGGAATGGCGAGGGGCTGGTGCCATGGGGGTGCTCCAGGATGCCATCTCGGGGTGAACCCGCTGTGGATGGGGATGTGCTGAGGTTGCTTTGCAGTCACAGGGGCACAGGCAGGGGTGGGAGCAGCCCCTGGGGTGCCCTCTTGCTCTGCCCAGCTTCCCCCCAAGCCTGGCATTTCCACCCCTTTCCTTCGGGAATCTCTGCAGAAACCCTCAAACCCTGTATTCCCTTACAGAAACCCCTAAACCCCGCATTCCCTTACAGAAATCCTCACACCCTTCACTCCCATGGAAGCTCCCAGCGTCTCCCTTTTCCCGGGAGCACCTCCTGCCCCTGAGCCTGGCACAGCCCCCTCAGTGCCCCCTTGGCCACCCCCTGATCCCACCACGACCCCTGTCACCCTCACCCACCCTGGACCCCACATTGGGGTCACCCCATCCCCGGGTGCCCCCCAGCTCAGCCCCACCTCACCGTTCAGAGTTGTTTTGCCTCCCTCCAACCCTTCCTCCCTGCCTTCCCCCCTTTTTCCCCCCCTTTCCCCTCTTAGCCAAGCGCACAGGGAAGGGGAGAGATTTTAACCTTCTGCCTGGAACCAATTAAAAAGGTCTTTCCACAGAGACGAAAGTGCTCGTGCACCTTTGTGTGCTGCGAGCGGGGGGAAGAAAGCAGAGGCGGCCTTTGAAGGGGGGATGAGGTCCCTCCGCTGGGACCCCTCCGGGCTTTCAAAGCCTGCGTTATTTCTTTATTTTTAAATAGCCAAATTAAAGTGCCTCCCGCTTCCTCCCTCCCCGTTTGCGCGGCAGCACGTGGCCCCCGCCAGCTGCGGGCACGGCTGGTCCCGGGTGGTGTGGGAGGGGTCAGGGCACCCCAAAATCCGGCTGGGACCCCTGTGGGATGGGGCAGAGCATCCCTCCTTCCTGCTGGCATTGCAGAGGCGCTGGCAGGGTGGTGCTGGGGGGGTTCTGGATGAGCCAGGGTGGGGGCACGCTGGACCCCTGGCCAGGGGAGTCCCCTGCTCGCCTCAGGGCATCCTCCAGGTCACCCATGGCAGCCCCCAATTAGCCAGGGTAGCCCCCAGTTACCCAGGGCAGCCTCCCAGTGTGCCAGGGCAGCCCCACAGTGTGCCAGGAGAGCCTCCTGCTCACCTCAGGGCAGCCCCCCAGTTACCCAGGACAGCCCCCACCCACCCAGTGCAGCCCCCAAGTCACCCTGGGCAGCCCCCAATTACCCAGGGTAGCCCCAGGTCACCAGACAGCCCCCACCCACACAGGGCAGCCCCCAGTGTGCCAGGGCAGCCCCCAGTGTGCAGGGAGCACATTGCTTGCCTCAGTGCAGCCCCCAGGTCACCCAGGGCAGCCCTCACTCACCCTGGGCAGCCCCCAGGTCACCCATAGCAGCCCTCGAGTCACCCAGGGCAGCCCCCAATGACCCAGAGCAGCCCCTACCCCCAGGGCAGCCCTCGAGTCACCCAGGGCAGCCCCCAACCCACCCAGGGCAGCCCCTAATACCCAGGGCAGCCCCATAGCCCTCAGAGTAGCCCCCAAGTCACCCAGGGCAGCCCCCCACCCACCCAGGGCAGCCGCCAGGTCACCCATGGCAGCCCTGAACTCACCCAGGGCAGCCCCCCAGTGTGCCAGGGCAGCCCCCCAATGACCCAGGGCAGCCCCCAGTCACCCAGGCAGCCCCCCACCCACCCAGGGCATCCCTCAATCACTCAGGGCACCACCCCCCGTCACCAGAACAGCCCTCTGCTCACCCAGCGCAGCCCCCCTGGCCAGAGCAGCCCCCCCATATCCATCACAGCCCCCTCCTCACCCATCACAGCCCCCTCCTCACCCACCACAGCCCCCATATCCATCACAGCCCCCTCCTCACCCACCACAGCCCCCTCCATATCCATCACAGCCCCCTCCTCACCCATCACAGCCCCCTCCTCACCCATCACAGCCCCTCCTCACCCATCACAGCCCCCTCCTCCCCATCACAGCCCCTCCTCACCCATCACAGCCCCCTCCTCACCCATCACACCCTCCTCACCCTCACAGCCCCCGCCCTTGAAACCAAACCAGCCGAAACCATGAGTGCGCTCTCTTCAAAGGCAACCACCCCTCCTCCCCTTGTCCCCTCTCCCGAGCCCCGCCGCCCCGGCCAGCCCCGTAAGCCCCCCGTAAGCTGAATAGGCCGCAGAACAAAGCACAGGAAGGGATTCCGGTGGTTTCCGCACGGACCTGAATGCGGAGTCGCTCAATGGAAGAGGAGCCGCGACGCGCCGGCGCTTTTTCATCCCCGCACCCCTCTCCGACCGCGGGGGCCGAGCGCTGCCTTACCCCGGCTCCTTTCTCCCTTTATTTTATTTTTTTTTAATTATATATAGTAGTCTCAGATTTATTTTTCCACAGCGTAATTCTGAAAGACAGCGGGGATGAATTATTCATTGCCCCCTCTCTGCCTTTGCATACAATCCCTGCCGGGGAGGGGGCCGTGGCGAATGCGTTTGTGTGCAGGGCCGGGCCGAGGGGAATGAAAACCGAGGTTGAAGGTTTAGGTGGGGGCGTTGGGTGATTTGGGGGAGAGCACGGAGAGGAACAGCTGTGGTGACTAGGAGTTTGCGTGGATGTTTGTATTTTTTCCTTTTCAAAGCTTCCACAGAGTGGAGGCAGGGCTGGTGAGGGACCCCAAATTTGGGTTTTGGGTCTGGGGTTCCCTCGTGTACCGTCTGGGGCGGATTCCAGGGTGGGTCATCCTAAGGCTTACACCCTCGCTGTTTGAAGAAACACATGACTCTTGGGTAAAAGAGGGAGACAAACGTGTAAGAAGAAAAACTAGTTGCTCCAATATTCATCCACTAAAGGTGTCTAGCTGTATGTCCAGTGGAAATATGCTATCCTATAGCCTGGGAAATGGAAGAGACAGTGCAGTACAGTGTATGGATAAGAGTAGCACAGGGATTTTCTAGCAAAGAGTGGGGTGGCTTGAGGGGTACCTGATGGGTGCGCTCTGCCTGAATGTGTCCATAACAGCTTGTCTGGTCGACTCCTTTTACCCGCACGCACTCCCGCCGCATCGCTCTCAGGCCGGATCTCTGCCACCCAACCTGACATACTTTTACTCACGCTGATCCGCCGTAGCCTTCACTCGCCATATCCCTTGAACTCACTCATTAATTCCACTAATGAGTCGCCTCACTCATCACCATCGTGCCCTCACAAACCACCACTGGCATAATATGCCTCCTCGACGCTTGGAGAACACCTTCAGGAAAGCTGATGCCATCACTGACATGCGTATGGCCCTAACCAAGCACGGAATTGTACGGCAATTCACTGCACATGCGCCAAACTTGGCATCGGAGGGAATCCACATGGGTGAAACGAGGGGAGGAGTATGGGATAACGGGGGTTGAAACCTTTTGTAGTCGGAGTGGCAGCGACGTCACCAGGGCGAGGCTTAACTGATTAAGTCTTGAGTGAATGCACGAAACTGAAAAAGGCTAAACCCCATGACAGGAGAGGGAGGAGGGGCACTGAGAAGGTGAAGACCCGGCCGGTCGGCCCGAATTAGGTTCCACACCTTAATTGGGTGCCGACTGGAGGAGTGCTGAACAAATCGGAGGAATGAAATAAGAGGGGGCGATGAAGGAGGCGTTCAGTAGAACGAGTGAAAATACAAAGACGTGGATCATCTACCTGGCTCACATCTGTACCCTCGCACCCTGACGCCCCTGAAATGAAGCTAGGTTCTTCTGATGCCTGAAGTGTCTGTACCTCTCTAAATTGCACTCCCGCGGGGACCCCGCTCTCCTCCAGCCTGGCCCTGTGGTCTTGAAGAGGTCGCTAGTCATAAGCTCAGACACGGTAGGCCAGCCTATCGGTGAATTGGATTGTCTCTCAAACAAGGACCTGTCCTCCTCCAGAGCGCCAGAAGACAGCCATAGTCTAGGGGTGAGCCTCCACCATGTGTCTCGTGCACCCGGGGCTGGGATGCATAGAGTTTCTGGTTCTGGCGCCTGTGTGGTAGGTTTTTTCTTTGGTTCTTCTTTTGGGGTTTTTTCAGTGTTTTGGTTTTGTGTGGGGGTTTTTTTCTGTTTTGTTTTGTTGTTGTGTTGGTTTTTTTGGGTTGTGGTATGGTTTTGGGTTTTTTTTTTGGTTTTGTTGGTTTTTGTATTTGGGGGGGAAGGTTGGTTTTGTTCGTTTTGCTCTGTTTGGTTGCGGGAAACCATCACTGTTAAATAAATTCTAACAATGTACAGAGAGTATTAACAAAAAACAGAGAAAAAGAACGCCTCTTTTTAAGATAAAAAAAAAAAAGTCAACTGACAAGGTAAATTTCAACGTTCACACGGACGGAGGGTAATTTAAAAATTACTTTTTTTGAATAATCTTCATAGCTACCTGGTAGTCATGGTAGAAAAGTAAGTCCACAGCCCAAGGGAAAGTTTCTGACTGATTACTATTGGGATAAAAGCCATGGTTACAAAACCAATTTGGAGGACAGGAAAGCAGTTCCTGGTCCAGCACCAGGCATGGTATCATCAAGCAAGCTGCTGCACAAGCACAGAATCACCCATTTTTAACTCTGTGCTCAGAAAGAGCAGGGATATTCATACTGGGAAACTGAAGACATGTTAAACATCTGTGGAATGGCACAGACAAGTAATTTCTTATTCTCAGGGATAAAGTTAGGAAAGAATAGAGAGCGGAGGGTAAAGGGAAAGGGAGGAAGGAAAAAAAAAAGTTTAAAAAAAAAGTTTAGAAATTGTGAACCCATGACTGCTTTCTGAATTGATTCCTTTTTTTGAAGAGTTTGAATGGGACAAAGGAAGGAAAGTTACATACTGCTGTGGGTAACAAAGACAGCAGGAAGCATGGTTAGCAGTCAAAAGAATGGACGGGCTTGATTTGACAACCTCGCAGAGGGGGCGGGGGGGGGAATTATAGATATTACAATTGGCTGTTTCCCGCGGATCCCCGGCGGGGGTGGCCGCTCTCCCCTCCCCTCCATCCCCTTCTCCACCCGATCGATCCGTGCCCCGATCGATGGGCGCTTCCCTGCGGCCGAGGGGCGGTGCTGCCCGGCCGGGCAGGAGAAATGGCTTCTCGCAGAGGCTGCAGCGGGATCCGGCATCGATCTCTGGTGCCTCGTCACAGATCAATTAGGCCGGTCATTAGGCGTGCCCAGAGCGCAGCGAGAGCCTGGGCTGGGCGGGGAGCAGGGAAATGCCGTGCCTCAGTTTCCCAGATCGGAGCAGGGATTGAGGCTTTTCCAGCATGACCGATTGTCCCGGGGCTGTGAGAGCCTCGTGGCAGCCTCGTGGCTGGGCTGTTCCCGGCTCTGCTGCAGCATCCTCCCGATGGGAATGTTTATTTATCAATCCCTTCCAAGCCGTCCAAGGAGCAGGAAGGGGCTGGGCAGGAGCGTGGCTGTCCCGGGGGCTGACAAGTGACAGGGTGTTGGCAAACACCGGGGTGTGTGTCCGTCCCACCCGGGCGTGTGTCCGGCCCGGCTTAGGGGAAGCAGCGCGTGGGAGGCACCGTGGGACTGGAGCCGGACGGTGACCAGGTCATTGTCCTGCTGGGTGGCCAAGTGGAGTGGCCAAGACCACCCAGGCACTGCTGAGGGACCGGACAGGACGCCCAGGACAGGAGGCACGGACAGGGATCCCCAGGACAGCTCTGGATGGGAGAGAGGCGCACGGTGAGGAGGCAGGAATGGTGCCCGGAGGGGAGCAGCACAAACGTCACCTCTTGGGTGTGAGTTTTTAAGGCTGGGAAGGAGCTGCAGGTCCTTGGACATGTGGTGGGCAACCTCTGCATTTCCCTGGCCTGGCATCCTCTCAACCTGGCATTTTCCTGAGCTGGCATTCCCCTGATTCAGCATCCCCCATCCCCAGCATCCCCCACCCTCATCCTGTGCCCATTTTTCCCCAAACCTCAGGGTTTGTGCCCATCCAGGTGCGCTCCTGGCAGCAGAGGATGGCAGGAACAGCCCTCATGGCGCAGCGTTTGCCATCCACCCTTCTGTGCCACTGCCCTGTCATCCTCCCATCCTTCCCTCAGCCAAAACCCAGCTGGGGAGCGGAGCTGAGCAGAGCAAACCCTTGGGTTCGGGGAGGGTGACCTGGAGCAGGTACCGCCTGCAGCAGCCGCCTCCTCTGCCCGCGAGCTGCATCTAAAAAACAGAAAATAGGAGAGTTTCAAAAAAGAAAAAAAAAAAAAAAAGGAAAAAAAAAAAATAAAAAAAAAAGGAAAGTCCCCATTACATCTGGTGAAGTGACAAATCTGCCAGGCAGGTGATTATTCTGGGTACGGACGTGCCGAACACAGATGCCGATAGGATTAAAGGGGAAAGGCGGGGGGGAGCTCGCCCTGTTAAACCAACACCTGATAAAAGAATAAACCAACCCGAGGAATAAATTCCCAGCGCTGCCAAGGTCGTGCAGCGCCGGGCTCGCTGCCACTGCCGGGGGGAAAGGAGGGTGTCCGAGCTTTGGGGTGACCCATGGGGCACCGGACCCCCCTGCACCCGGGCACCCCGGCACTGCCGCAGCCCCCGCTCCCGGGAGCGCCCGTACCCGGCATGCCCTCGGCTGCCTGGTTGCTTTCCAGGCACGTCCCGGGCATCCCCTTGGGATGGCGCAGAAAATTAACAGCAGTTCAGATCTGAGGAACTTTATGACACGTGTATGATAGGACTGAACCAGGGCGTAATTGAATGACGGATGAGCTTCCAAGAGCCACATTTCCAGGGAGTAATGAAAAATAGAAGTGCTATTGACTAAAGGAGCTTTCGGCGGCCGGGCGGCACGGCGCGGGATGAGCCGCTGCCGGCGGGGGGAATGCATCAATACGGCGAGTAATAGCTCAGTTATTATAACTCTGGAAATGTCATTCAGGCCTAACCAGAGAACACTGGCTATTAACTAGCCTTAAACAGAACGCGCCGGGCGGGAGCCCGAGCCGCCAGCGCCCGATAATTATTTTACTTCTTTTCGTGGCTCCGTCGCCTTTCGCGCCGCTGTGGGCACGGCCTGAGCGCCCGCAGCGCCAGGAGTCCCTGTGCCTGCCTGTGGCACCAGGCCAGGCTCCTCGGGGGCTGCTCCAGGGCAGGGCCCCATTGCAGCCTGGTTTGTCCCTGTCCCTTGCAGGGATTGCTGGTGTTGCTCTTGTCACCTGTGCAATGAGTGTGGGGCTGCGGGCTTTGTGCATGTAATTCTCTGTGTCCCTTCCTGCATCGCTCCTCATGCACATCCCTTCCTGCATCGCTCCTCATGCACATCCCTTCCTGCATCCTTCTGTGTCTCCCTTACTCCCCATGCATTTCTCTTCCTGCATCCCTCCAGCATCCCTTTCTCCATCACTTCCCATGCACTTCTCTTCCTGCATCCCTTCCTGCATCCTTCCTCATGCACTCCCCATGCATCCCTTCCTCGCATCGACTTCCCATGCACATCCCTTCCTGCATCCTTCTGTGTCCCTTTCCCGCATCACTCACCAGCACTTCTCTTCCTGCATTCCCTTCCGCATTGCCTCCCTGATCACTCCCTCCATCCCTTCCTGCTCCCTTTCTGGATCCTTCCCCATGCACATCCCCTCCTATATCTCTCCCTACATCCCTTCCTGCACCCCTTCCTCCATCCCTTCCTCCAACCCATCCCTCATTCCTCCCCATACAAATCTTTCCCCACTGCATCTTCTCCTCATCCCTCTGCGCGAGACAGGCAGCCGGCAGCGATGGGATCTGGGCTGGCAGAGGCCGGCTCAGGGCCCGGTGCCCCGCGGAGCCCCGAGGTGTAATGAAAGCCCGGGGGAGAGTATCGAGTGATCCTAAATGGATTTTCTCCATTAGCTCAGCCCCATCAGCCGGTTATCCGCTCCTGGAGCGCTCCGGGGCTGCCGCCACCGGCACTTAGAGCGCTGCCAGCACCTGCTGCCGCAGCACAGCACCCACCTGCCAGCACCACCCATCCTGCAGGCCCAGCACCCTCCTTACAGGGCTTTTGGGGCACCCTTTTTGGGGGGCATCATGCCCATGAGAAGGATGGTGGGATGCAGAGGGGTCCCACAGCTCAGTTTTATCCCTGGGGACCCCAACATCCCACCCTGGCATCCCACGGCGGGGCGAGGGAGGGCCGGCTCCTTCCTGCACGCAGCCACTCCCTGCTTGGCAAGTCGGAGTTCATCATTAGCCAGGAAATAATTAATTGTTGGGCTGACAAAAGGCATCGCTCGGCCCCCCCGGAGACCCCGTCAAAGGGAGCTGTCAGGGGCGGGCGTGATAAATTACGGCAGCTCCTCAGCCCGTCCCCACCGCGATGGGGGGACAGCGCTGTCCTTTGGCCGGGGGTCACCGCGGGTCTGCACCCTGCCCGCTGTCTCCTGGGTGTCACCGAGCTGTGACAGGCGCTGTGCCCGCCCGTGTCGTCCTTACCGAAAGCCGCGTCCCCTGCCCGCCTGCCCCGCCACCGCG
>CM019235.1:236806-278101 GCA_009741485.1 Malurus cyaneus samueli | reverse complement strand
GCAGGGAGAGAGTCACCCACTTTGGGGGCTGTGGAGAGGTCACCCCTCCTTGAGTGGGGAGCGTCTTGGGGGACCCTCAGCACAGTGTACCCCACTCAATGTTGGGTGTCCAAAGCTCCCCAGCTCATCCCCAGTCTGATTATGGGAATTGGATGATCACACCACCAAACCTACGCACGCCATGCTGATGGGTGATGGTTCATTTTCTGGGATGATCAGTGGGATTCTCCTGGCGCTGCCACCTGCCATGGATGGATCCCTTACCAGGGGTGATCCTGTAGTTAGGGCAATGCCAGATTACTAGGAATGATGCACAGGATGGAGATATCCCATCACCAGGCTATTGGTGACACACGAGACAGGAATGATTGCTGTGGTGTCCCTTACCGGTTGATGCTTGTAGAGTTAGGGCAATGCCTTTTAGGGATTCATGTCATGGGGTGGGGATGATCCATCACCAGAGCCAATAGCCATGGACATGGGATGATGCTATGGGATGATCCCATTACCAAGTGACTCATGAGATGTCCCATTGCCAGGATGACAGAAGGGCATAGAGGAAGATGCCATCACCAGGGATGACACCATGGGCATTGGACATGACATACTGGAGATATGCCACAGGATGGACGTGCCATGATGGGGATGATCCCATCACCAGAGCCACTTCCTGGATTGGATGATGCCATGGGATGTCCATGTACGTGGGTTGAAGATGACGCATCACCAGGATGATGCCACAGGATGGGGACAAGCCATGGATGAGGTGATTCCCTCACCAGGGTGACCACCATGGGCAGGAATTGATGCGTGGATGACACCATGGGATATAGGACAGATGACATTATAAGGAATAATGCCACAAGGATGGGGATGATCCCTCACCAGAGATGCGGCACCCCTGGAACAACCCACAACTTGGCAGCCACCCAACTCCGGGACCCAGTGCCTCGTTTCCACTCGAAGCTAGCAGCAGCATCTCCTCCCAGAATTCCCAAATTCGGGCAGCGACCAGCCAGGGAACAAACGGACTTTGTCGTCCACACCCTGCGAGACAGCCAGTGTCCCAAGGGTTAATAATTACAGATTTTTTCTTTCCTGAACAGCTTGAAAAACTGGGATTTTGATTGTTTGGATGCGCCCGCTGGAAACGCGGAAGGGGGGTCCGATTTAGGATGGAAAGACGCTACTTTAAGCTGCAGGAACGGTGCATGTGCCATAAGACAACATGGTATAAACCGGCCATGAATAATTGAGAGCTGGAAATTAGGAGTTTTGAACCGCTGGGGCCGGTCAGGGCTCCAGGGCAGAGGGGTGAGGGGACTGGAGCAGGGGGCTGGTATGGAGTCCCCCGCTCCAAGGGCCACCGTCCTTGCTGGGGCCAGGCGCTGAGAGACTTTAAAAATCTCCCTTCCGCTTTCATTCGCCAAATCTCCTTCGCGCGCCGCCCCCCTTTCATTAGTCACAGCGTGCTCAGAGTATAGCCTATACAGGCAAAATAAAAACACAGCAGCTCCCCCCAGCCCGCCACCCCCAAACCAACCCCCCCAGGCCCTCCGCCTCTCCGGGGCATTAAACACAACCGGATGGAAATTCAAGCCCTCATCTCTAGCCGCCCTGCCGAAGGTGTCCCTCCTCGGGAATGGGACAAGCGAGCTGTGGGAGTGGAGGTGGCAGGAAGGTCCCGGGTGCAGGCCGCCCCAGCCCCTTCCAGGCAGCTCTTTTCTCCATTACCCGCGCTCGGTGGTCCTGGGCACGGCCCGTGGCGGCAATGGACTTCACCTGGGAAGCGCTCTATGAAGCCAGGGGGAGAGCGCTCGGTTTATTTATCCGTTGCTTCCCTCGGGCAGGCGAAAAATCACGCATTGCCACAACCCTGCGCCCTAATCCGAGCTCCCCCCGCCCGCAGCCGCGCGTCACCGGAGCCCGGCAGCAACCGAAGGCATTATCTTCCCACTTGCGGCTGAGTGACACGCCGCCTCGAGAGCCCTTGCCACGGCGCGCCACGTGCCGGGCTGCAAGCTCTCCGCGCCCCCGTGGGCATCCTATCGGCTCAGCCGTTCCCGTCCGGGTCCAGACCGCTCACGCAACTCCGGCCTGGGTCGAGAGACTGCCCCGCGGGAAATACAACTGGCGAACGCGTTCACGAGCGGCTGGCTGGTGAGATGTCCGGTCGCATGTACTGGGCCCCGAATCAGCGTAACTCGAGACTCGCGCTCGGGACGACCTAGTGGACATGCCCAGCAGTCAGATTCACTTGTCCAGCACGTAGGCGAGTGCGGGCTGGCCCACCCCACTCCGTAAATCCAGCCCCGCCCCGCGCTCTTCTAGCGCCTCCCGCACCGCACCCGCGACTGATGCCTAGGCGGCGAGAGCCTCTCGTGAGAACTGCCGGATACTTGCGCCGAACGAGTTCGGCTGCCCGCAAGAATCCATCTTCGCCCGCCTCCTTGCTTGGTCCTCGCCCAATATCACTTACCATTCGCCCGAGAAAAAGTGGGATAAGTTCGTCCACGGGCTCCCGCCACTTCCCGGTGCCCGAACCCTGAGTCACAATGGACTGTCCCCCCATCAACTTCGACCCTCGGATCAGATGATGCGGCCTCCCGCACCCCATGGTGTGAACATTTCCTGTCCGCCGGTCCGTCGAGAAGGCTCCTTGTGTGGCCTGTCCCCCGGTGCCCGGGTTGGGAGCAGCAGCCCGTTTCTCGGGTGCCGACGACCGCAGAGGACGGCCCGCGCGACGCCGTGCTGCCACCCCTCCTGCAGCCCGAGGTCGGCGACCCCAAGGGGACTGCCCGGCCGTTAGCCTCACAGACCTACCCTCTTAGCTCAATTGCTCCTACAGTATGCAATCGAGACCTCTATCTCTATGACGTATTAAGTGCGTGGGTTTCCTCAGTCTGACTAGCGCTTTGCCTGCGGGGCTTCGTGCCCCGGAAAACTCCTCGACACAGTATAGGGCGCCCGTCCTCCGCTTACAAAGAGTGAGAGGATTTGGGGGGCCGCTCTGTGGGTGAAAGGGCAAGCAGCGGAGACGCGAGTCCACCGGCTGGGGGGCAGGCGCGGACGGCGTCGTGTGAGGTTGCATCCGGGCGCGGGGCTCTGGGGGAGCCCACGCGGAGTCGCCCGGCTAGCCAGCTCGTGGACGGCCGTTGGTTGTGTGGTGTCGTTTTGCTTACTTCTTTCTCCCTTCTCTGATCCCCTTGCTGAGATCCCAGATTCCTCTCCTTCCCCTGTTTACCCTAATATCTCCAGTTCTCCGCTTGTTCGGACTCCTGTCCTTCTTTTCCCTCCCCGCCATTGTTCGTGCCTCGTCCCCATTGTCTCCCGGCTTCACCGACGCGGAGCTCCTAATGCTGCTGGCTACGCACCGGAATCGGCCACCCACGCTACGCGCCCCGAGGACTTGCCCACGCAGGAGCGCATAGGGCGTGTCTCCCTCCCGGCACGGGGTCCAGCCTGGGCCGTTGCAGCGGCAGCCCGGGCCGAGCGCCGTCGCGGCAGATGGATGCCCGGGTTGTCCAGCCGAGCGGGGTCCAGCAGCCGCTCCCTACGGTGGGACGCAGCAGAGGGGGGTCACACGTTATGGAAGAGTCGCGCCCGCCGCGCCCGGCACCCTGAGACCTGCGGCTTTAATGCCGATATTTTAGTTCGGGCTCGGGACGTCCTGGCCCGGTCTCTGATCAGGAGTCTCCGACTCAAATCACCCGCGAATACAGCATCGGGGAGTGACGGGGACTCGCGAGCCGGGTGTCGGGAGGCCACTCACATGCGCGCTGTGTGAAGCCCGTCGCTTGTGGCTCTCTGTTCTGGACAGAGTCGGCGCACGCGCGGTAAGAGAGTAATATAAGGGACCCGCTTAGCCTTTGGCGATGGAGATGGGACAGCAGTCGAATGTGAAAACAGGCGGCTTATAGCTAGAGATTAGCATGATTGGAGATGAGGGGCTCTTTTGGACGACTCGTGCGAGGATACACGAGATGGTATCCGAAGTACCTTGGAGGAAATAGTGGGACCTCCACAAACGCGGGATGGCGCGAGGACGGATGTGTTATGTCCAATGAAGGAGACAGATGGACGAGATCCGCAACTTGTGGGTATATATTAGTGAGACAGTGAGACACGAGTGTAAGAGGATGAGCGTATGGCAATGTTGTCAATGGGATCTCGGCACAAGGATATAGAGAGACGAATGCATAGTTGGACGCCGACCCTGGCCGTACTATGACATAGCGCAGCCGAGACGGCTGCGGCACTAGCCAGGGACGGTGACCCAGGTACAGGGATCGGAGACGGGATCTGAGTACAGGGTATCAGACAGACAGGCCAAGCGGTTGGATGATGCCCGGACATGGATGGAAGGGATGGGAGCTAGGACACCCCCTTAGGGATGAGATGGAGAAGGATGTACGTACGAGGGAATAGAGAGAGATTGAAAAGGGAGGAGATACAGAGCCTGACCACGGAAGAATAATGGCGACTGGATAACACCGACTGTCATCATGAGTGCAATTAGACAACCAGACAGTTGGACGGAGATCGCGACCCAAGATATTGTGGCAATATGCGATGCATTACTGGATCTGTTAGATAGGCGATATCGAGGAGATAAGTCGTATTAACATAAGATCTTTGAGAGATGGTAGACAGGCCAATCATCTAGCGATTCTATGGCAATGCCGTATGGGCTAAATTTGCGACAGGTATTATCGTATCTCCGAATATCATGCCTGTGGTATCATACTCGATGAGTCGATAGTCCATGACCTTAGTCAATCGCACCTGGACCTTGTGCGTTCACTATACCTGTTGCACAACCTAAGAAGACGACTGCGTTCATAGTGGGCGCGACTCAGTCTCCATAAGACATAGCAACCGAATAGAGTGGGAGTCAGCATGGAACCAAGGCAGAGACAACTAAGGGAATAGAGGCAGCTGGGAAGAAGCACAAAGATCAGGAACGTTCCACAGATTAGGGGAGGAGGAGAGATACGTGCAGGAGCCACAAGTTGCACAAGACCCGTCGGATGATAGTTGAGGAAAAGACATGGAGCAGCAGCCCTTCAGCATCTCAGGCTGTTGTCTGCGCTATCGTCGCCGACGAGGAATTGGGAGCAGATCTAAGACAGGGGGGAAGGTATGAGTGGAGGATTGGGGACAGGATGCGAGATTGGAGACCGCATGGGACAGGCTTTCCTTGTACCCCCACACACATGCGCCCCATCGACCAGCAACCCCATGTGAACCAGGACCAGTGTCTACGGCGCCCAGCCTGCCTGGCCGCGATCCTGGAGCCGGAACAGGGCTCAGCCTGGCGCTCCCGGAGCTCACACCTTACAGGGAACCGATAATTGTTCGCGTTGCCTCCTGTGATATAACGCGTACCAATGACAGAGGAGAAACCAGGAAGCAAGCAGAGCCTCCAAAATCGGACTATGGGACTGGTCCCATGGGGTAGAACCTCGTCCCGCCAGATCGAGAGGACATCCGGAGTTTGTGGCAGATCTTCCGACAGTGGACCTTAGGAGCGGCTCCTGTACCATGAAAGCGGGCCAACGGCGGGACAATTGCTACACGGCTTGGACTCTACCCTTGACCATCATATATTGACTCCAAATAGCCGATCGACAATACCCCATTTTAAACACATGTATTTGTCATCCTTTTGCAGTTTAGGGAGTATGTGATAGGCCCTGATACTCTATAGTAATAGTAGGAATTAGTGGATAAGAAAGAGCCTGGGCATAGAAAGGTAGAAGATGTGCAACATCAGTACGTCCCGACAGGGAAAACCCCGACGAGCGCGCCGAGGGATAGTCTGATAGAAGGACCCCAACACCTCTGCGATACTGTGAGCTCCTGTCGCAGCCTTTTGCTCTTGCGCCTGTGTGGGGGGAGTGGCTGGAAGCCTAATCCCTGGGCTGCCCGTTGAACGTTTCTTAGCTGGTGACGGAAGAGATAAAATTCCGCCTTTGATTGCAAGCCCCAGCTTCGCTTCTTCCCCGACCACTAACAAGGCTCCTATGATACAGGGGCTTTTAGATATTAACTGTATTAATCACTGTGTATTATCCTGATCCCTAGCTGCGTCTGCCACTTGTCTGCAACATGGCCCAGCACCACTCAAAGGCTGCCCGCTTGACCCTTCTTCGACCGTTTCCTTTAGACGTGGGGACAACTCGCGCCACAAATCCCTTGTGGCTGAATGGAGGAGGAGACAGATAATTTTCTGGCAGAGAAATCTACTTAGAGAATCTCTTGCCCTCAGTCTTGGGAAGAACAGGCAAACAGAGCTAACCAAAACTGGAGACGTGGTACGCTGCCTTGCTAAGAACCGTACCCCTCGCGTCCCCTCTTCAAATGCGCCTGCACTGCAAAGATGATGAGACCCAGGCTAGAGACCCCACAGTGACACCGGCGGGCGCTCCTATCCTGGGCCCTCCACGGTTCTGTAGCACCCGAGCGAACTATCAGAATCTTACGGCATGGCAGAAAGTTGATTATTATGAAAAAGAGATGAAGTGAGAGAATCGCAATTAACAGTGTGGACCCAAACGGAAGTGTACACACGTCTGCTCTACTACAATAGTTATATCAGAATCGATTCTAAAAGAGGCAAGCCCAGCCATGGCTCACATATCACAATTGGTAGACGTTTGGAAAGCTCATCTCTCAAACGTCTCCATGGGTACGCTTCATCGACTCCCTAACATTTCTCTGTGAGGTTGTGAAGCCGACTTACCATTGTCGTTCTGCCTCCTGAACCCACCTACTGGAATCTGTGTAAATCTAACTACATGAATACACCTTCCCAGGACGCTGGATACCCCATATAGCTCTCACAACTTTTATGGCTTAGCCTGAACTCCCAGATACTTTTGTAGCTTTGGCGCGATCTCTATCATTTTAAATTGCGGCTCTACAATAGTCTTCACGTACTTCACTTTCTATTTTGAGTTTGTTTTTCTGTGTGTCCCAACTACATAATTTGCCCAGGTCCCTGGTTTCTTCCTATTAATGTCGGGTCTTGAGCTCTATAATCACATACAAATAATATTCTATGTGATATTAAGCCTATCAACATATGGTTATTAGAAGAACTATTGAACGAGACTGTACTTCCTCGGCGTTGTGGTTGCTGGCGTGCGCCCTGCATCAGCTCACTGGTTTTTGCCAAGGGACTCAAACACATAATGAGCTACCTTCATCCAGCTTCCCACTCAGTTCTAAAACACTTCCTCGACCTGCATGCGCAGGCGTGAAATGGCAACGATTATCCACCCACTCAGAGTCAAGGAGCTCTTGGTGTGGCATAGTTAGTTTGTAATTGCGCTCGACACACTTCCTCTGAGAGCGTGCATCAACACCTGCGAACGACGCATAATCTTGTGTGTGTCAGCTTAAGCACTACAACACCAACATATAACTATAAAAAATCAACTCTCCTCTGTCCCCCATGAAATAGTTGCCAACAGGAAGAGAATATTTATCTAGCTCCACTGTACCCCTCACTGTTTGCATCTCTGCTTCGGGATGGAGAACACAGATGATTCCAAAGCACATGCTAAACCATCTTAGATCTCATGAAAATACAGAGATATGAAACCAAGCAATGAAAAGTTATCTGGCGTGGAGCAACCAAACAAGCTCTTAGAGCTATAACATACATATGAGATTTAGCCATATACACTGACACCAAGTTGTGAATAAACCCCACCAACTCTTTGAGATGTATAAGATTTCGCACGAGAGTGATTTAACACACACACAGAGGGATAAGAGAATAGATGATATTGAGAAAAGTACAGTCATATCAATGAGGAATGCGAAGATGTCTCCCACTTGCCCGAGCCCCATTACATTATTAGCAACCAGCCACACGTGAGCGCTGCCTATCCTACGCGAGAAGGGCATGCTGAATTGCAGAACACCTTAAATTGGATCTCTAGATTGAACCGAAGTCGTCCATAATAGTTTCCCGTAATGGTGGTTAGCCGAGGATAGAAGAAAAGATAATATGAGATAGAAAAGTCATCATACACACGAGTATTTATTACACACTAAATATTAACAATTGCTTCAGACCAGGCAGACATGTTACAGGCTATATAGCATGCTGTATTTCGATTGATGGGACTAACTGATTTGTGCTGGCCCATCCTTAGACCCACACATTCCCCGCTGACGTGTTAACTATTCGAGCTACGAAGATCCACGTAGGACATCCAGATGTGGCTGAATTCCCGCAATCGGAAAAGGCGTGACAGATGGTTATCCCCTGGCACTCAGATGGAAATACCTTCTGCTGCTGCTACAAAAACCTAGGACGATATAATTCACGATAACAAACCTCCCAGAGTATAAGCATGCAGTAGCTTGAACACACAACGCCCGTACTTCGCAGGAGAAGATCTCTTTAAACGTCTCTCAGATCTCTACGCTACTGAGAACCTGTTCTCAATCGCACTGAACAATAAACCATTAGTGACCCAAAGCGAGATAATCATTGGAAAAATAAGACTAACCGTGCAATAGAACCTCTTGATCCTGAGACTCCAGCAAAGACGCCTCTTTCGATGCGCCAAAAGATGATCTCCTCTCAGTACAACCTCGCCTAGAGCAATAAGCTCGACTGCTGCTGCAGTGTCCGTGGCAGAAGCAATGTTTTGGGGGCACAAGAAGCACACTCTACATTTACATATGCAAGCCCCTCACTTGCAGCTAAGAAGACAACATCAAACTACAACAAATCTTACGCCTACTTACTCTCTCTGCGTACAGAAGCTGAGCAAGCCCACCCTTCTTACAACAGCAACGACCGCTCGCGCAGCTCCCCACAACACACTTCCTGTAGACCAAGAAGTTCTCTGACTGTCCCCCTATATTTCCCTCTTCCCCAATGATGCAGACCACACTCCAAACCTCAGCTCTCGTCCCTCGAGCCCAGATCTGCTCTCGCGTTAAGATGGCCGCAAGTACGCCTGCCAAAGGGAAGCCAGTATGCTATCAGAGAAATTCTAGCATAGACAAGGGATAACACACTCAACTCAGAGAACTTTTAGATTGAAGTGCGAGAGATTAGACCATCGGCAGGCCGACACTGCTATTCCCTCAGAAAAACATACGGCAGTTGAACTGTAAGTCACTGACACCTCTTATAACTTAAGGTTACAACGTGGTATTGTGATATCTTTCGCAGCGTTGTACAGAATTATTCGTCGTGCATCTGCTCCGCATGAGGCGCTCAAGTACTTAAGCATGCGACATATACACCCAGATAGAAAGTTAGCTAGCCGACTGTCGTCAGATCTAAAATATAAAAAGATAACTCCCAAAAAAAACACAAACTTAAACGTCAAAAAATGATATACTTGACGTTCACAACCTCTAGTTTAAGACTAGAGAATGTTGATAGGGATATGCCTTCCTCGATAAGCAACTTTCACATAAAAAGAAAAAATTTTAAGAATTAGATTAGATACATAGTGTCACTAAGTTGGCTGGTGACAGGACCTAAAAGTGTTCAGTCATGTAGAGTGTGTTGAAGTAGCTAAATGAAAAGATATGAGAGATTTTGAAAAAACAAAAACTGAAATGTGTGGTTGTCTTCGCAAAGCATGCCTTAAAATACTCTTACCCAATAAATCTATATGATCATACAAATAACCACATTTTACAAATTTGTTAGCTCACACTACACTATGAGCTCAATCACAACTGTGAATACATTTTAAATACCACCTAATACCAATAGATACTCCATACAGAACACTAGTAGCTTTATTCTCCCAAATCACATTGCGAGCTGCTGACAGCTCACCCCATACGTGAAAGATCTCTCACGTCAGTTTTGCCACACAGAAGACCACCAAACGCCACATAATCATGACATGATCTGCTACCGCACCAGTGTCCCTCTGCCAGCGTAGAAGACCAAAGACTACCCACGCAGAACCTGTGTGGCCCACCTCTTATACTATCACATATACCACTACCTCAAACACTCCTTGTATCTCCTCCACTAACCCATCTCCAGAATGTAATGCAACTAGAGCTCTAGTTTCATTATCAATTACAAGACAAGCACACCTACCCATCAGGCGTCTCTGAATAACAAAATCTGCTTAATTCCGAGCTCCAGTGGTCAATTTCCAAGGTCCCCTGTATGACAACTCTCGCAGCAGTAGATATTACCGAGCGTACTTCTTGTCACGCTTACGTAAAAGACTGTACACTTAATCATATCTATCTATAAATTCTATATGTTTAAAATCTCCGATAACCGTAATCGCTTGTCGAAGAGTATAGTGCTACACTACAGACAACAAACCAGCTACCCTAATTTTGTCCTATGAGGTCGAACCCAGCACCATACCGTTCAATGCACGTCGAGTGCACAACGTCCTCGCACTTGTTTCCAGCCAGCGTGTGACCAACGACCTCTTTGGTTTCCCTGAGCTTGTTGCGAGCCAATAAAGCCAGCTCCAAGCACAGAGAAACCATCCTGGAACACACACCCACCAGGAAATTTACTGTAATCAAAAATGTTAATCATAATGCTACTTACATTCTGCTGAGCGTATACACTTAGCATGATTAAGTATATAATGGAACACTCGATCGGCGAAAACCCTTGCCGCCCCCTGCATCATGCCCGTTGCACACAGATCTAAACTCCTATTATATGAGATGCAACCTCCATGCCTCCGTTCTCTGGCCCAGTTCGCGTTTGGCTATCCAACACCCCGACTGCCTCATCCACAGTCTATACATCTTCTCTGCTGTCGCTCCATTTCAGAGATGCGACCTCGCTCTCCAAAACATTACAACCATCCCCCCCTAATGACAAAGTGTTGAGGAAACCCATTTGCATAGTCGTAGCGCTAAAATCACTGACCAAAAATTCCTCAGCTAAACTCCATATTGCTTTAAGCATACACACCCCGAGATCATACCAACTGGAACAATCATAATGCATGAAAAATCTCGCCCATATTTAGAATTGGTGAGTTCTGAATATAATGTATCCATATAAATACCATTACCTAACCATTATGACAATATACTCTCTCAGATACCCTAGAGTGCCAAATTCTCCATTAACATTTATGTTTCCTAAAAGAACATTAAAAAAAAATTGGACCTCTCGGGCTTAGTGTAGCATAAAAGCGCTATTCGATGGTCTCTCTAAAAGGTACACCTCTGTTCCTGACACCATCTGCCCCCATTGCCCTGTCTCCCTTACACTGCCAGGTGAGGAGATGGAGCTGGAAGGAGGGAAGAGGTGGGATGTGCGAAAGCTTTGTGACGACGTGCCCTTGTATGCCGTCTGATTATCCTATTCTGGGTTCCGTTAGTCACAGGAATTTCAAATTCCCAATTCTCCAAGTGTGGCCTCGGGCACAGCTTTGTCATTATTCTCGTGGTTTAAATATTGTCTCTCCCCGTAGGGGCTGGCGCAGTTGAGAGATTGTGTTAGACCGGCTTTGGTGAGTGCCGGCGGGATCTGTATTGCTAGTAGCTTGTTGTGTCCACCCATTTCCTGTGACTGATTCCCGTATGGGACCTGCTGGCTATTGGGTTGCCAGCGGCTCCGTTTTTGGTGCGTCCTGTATATTTCCGCTTCACTATGTTCTAAAGAGTGGTATTGGTGCACCAGCGGTCCCTCCGCTGTCCTTCCCGTTCCCTTGCCCCGGCAGCCCATCCCTACCATGTCTCCCGCTCTCGCCCACCTCGTGCCCATGCCCGTGCTGAGGAGATCGTTGCAGCTGCCGTGCCAAGGGGCCGTGGCGGCTGTGCGCCCGCGGGCTCGCGCACCGATCCGGGAGGCCCGTCCAGGTGCTGCCAGTCTGCCTAGGACCATGGAGCAGTTCCAGCGAGGCAGTTCAGCGTTGGGCCGGCACAGGGGCGCTGCTGGGGGTGCCACCTCCGTTTGCTGCTCATGGTTTTGTGCTGATCTTACAGACTGTGGGGAGAGAAAAGGACGCTTGGGTATTTCTGTCCTGAATTCTTCGTACCCCGTCCTGGCGAGTACACCAAAGGGATTTGGCCGATTGTTCCTATTTCCTGGATTTTCAGAGACTCAACAAGTTAGGCATGTTAGAAAGTTGACCCATTCCATATTCGGCTTCCTCCGCTGATCACGGCTTACCAACCACCCAGCCCCAGCAGGTTCGTGCCCGCGGCAGCTCACGAGTTCAGAAGCTATACATCCGCTATTTTCAGAGGACAGTAGTCCCTGATTTCTGGTGCCCGGGCCCGATTCGGATGCCCCGCAGATTCCTCACTACTCGACTTTCCCCTCATGGATGCAGCGCGACGGGGAGCCGACGGCCCTAGGAGGTAGCACGACTCGGGGGGCCCTATGGAACACCAGTCCAGCACTCGTGACCCGATGAACCAGCCCGGGCGTGCCAGTAGTGGCGCCGAGCCCGCTAGCTCACGTCTCACGGTGGGGCTAGACAGATCTCGTGATGTCATTTCTCGCGCGCTTACGTACCCGGCTGATGATTGGCCAGCGACGCGTCACGCAGGATCAGCCACGACGCACCGCTCGTCCTCCCTCGAGTCGCCCCATTGCGACGCGCAAGCCTCCATCTTCGAGTGCCTGCGAAGCAGCGGGGCGCGACTGGCCGATTGATCTGTCTCTATTACCCAGCGCTCTCCACTCCGTTGTTCCCTCGTGGATCTGCAAGAGAAGCTCACGGTCCCGCCTTTGCACGCCGCACGGTCCCGGGGCCCTTTCCAGTGGACCACAGCACTCACCGCAACTAGACTTCGCTCCTGCGTGCATCGGAACTCCTTAGTGAGGGCTTAGGGTCCGGCCCAGGCAGATTATTCAGGACTTAGGCACGTCGGTGGCCCCGCCACACGCGCCTGCAGCCGCTGGCGTCGAGCCAGTCCTCGCTCTGGCCCACATGTCCAGCGCCGTACGGACCCCGAGCGCACTGTAAGATGACATCAGAGTCAGCTCACGGCGTACCCGAGTGGCGTTTCGTGGCCGGCACTCGGCACAAGCCCGGCCCCCGCATCTCAGGCCCGCCCCCCGGACGGCTCGCTGGCCGACGTGCAAGCCGGAGATAGGAACGCCCCGAACGGGCCCGCCCACCACTCGAGCGCAGTTTCTCGGAAGAAACTTCAGCGAGACAGAGCACGCTTCTCCGGCATAGCTCCGGCATCGATCCCTCGCCCGCCTTGTGCTTGCCATGGGGTGACTCCGGCTCAGGCGGACCATTGAACGGTCACTTCTACCCCGAAGAACTGCTTGCTCTGCTCAATCTCGCCCAACGAAAGAGGAGTGAGAACGCCCCGAACTCCCTGTGTGTGGGAGTGCATTCGAGGGATCAGAGTCTCTCAGGGCGAAACTGCCCAAGCGTGCTGTTATCAGCTCGTCGCACCCGCTGAAAAGACACAGACCCCCGGGGCACAACGGACCGTCCGGCTGCCGCACGCGCCCAAAGGCAGCGCCTCTTGTGCCGCCATGAAGCCGTGCGTCTCGCGTGCTGGGCGTTGCCAAGCAAGGCTGCAGGATGGGGTCAGCCACGTGGGAAGCTTGGGCAGGGGCCCCCGGCTACGGGCGCCAGGCGCCCCAGGGGCAGTACGAGCCCCGATTCGTAGTCCACGGCGCCCGCTACGGGCAGCTTCTCAAAGCTCCTCAGCCGGAGTGGAACGATGGCGACGTGCGGCGCCAGGCGTCCCTAGCAGGGAGGTATGCGCTACTTCCTGGGTGTAAGGCTCAGGGACCGCGCCGCTGCCTGGCGGATGAGGTGACACCTGGACAGTCTCAGGACAGCGCTTGTCACCAGGCGGAGGGAAATTTCGGTTGAACCGCGAGGTACACTTGCACAAAAGCGTAGTTGTGGAACAAGAAAGGGAAACTAGGTTAGAGCGAGACACAGAACAGAACGGGGCTGGCACGCACTGCAACAAGGCACACTCAGTGCCACCCTCCTCCGGTCTGCTACAGTCACAGTGAATGGACCAGAAGTCCACTCTGGCTCTGCGTAGTGGATCTCCCCAGAGCCAGTGCACTCACCCAACAGTTGATGCCCTCTCAGTCCCCTACCCACCCCGCGGCACGTACGCAGGGGATAGCAAATTAACTGCATCCCAAGAACTGCGGTTAATCACGCCTCTGATTCCGCATGGAGAGTGTGTAGGTTGTCTTACTTCGCGCTATCGCGTTCACACAAACGCCAGTGCGTGGCAGTAAGTGAAACAATGCCGAGGAAACATACAGGCCGCTATAAAAATTCATCTTCTCACCACGCATCCTCTTCTCTCTATAATAGCCAGCATCCATCATATCCTACACCTACGCAAGCACGGATCTGTGCAGTAGAACAGGATATAATTATTCTTTCTGGTGGGCCCATCTGGTTTTTGCTAACAGGAACTGTATTACGCTTTTAAAGCCTTCAAATATAGGTTGGGTATTGCGCTCAGGCATAAGCAAGTCAATTTGTTTTTTTTAGCGCGTTTGTGTAGCCGATTTATTGGTTGATCGCTTTTAACCTTGGTGCTCATTATGGCCACCCTTTAGGGAGTGTATACTCTCCTAGGATGTCTTGTGGCTTTGAAGTTAAATTTATTTATATATCGCTGAAAATTAGTATGTAGGACCACTAGGCATTAATATGCTATTAATTTGCATCATTCTTGACCGTGTAGATTTCCGCCCATATCTTGCCGGTTATGGTGGAATCGAATTAAATTGTGTAACACTTTGATTATGTGTGTTGGAATTTTACGTTTAAGATTCACTGTGCTTTCTTCTCTTTTTTTTAGATAGTTGGCTCGCTCTTGTTGGAGGGTTTATTCTCTGCACTCGGACTAGCCGACCGCAGCAAGTGTTGATGACGGTGTATACCGCGCCTTTGAAGGCAAAAGCAAATCCAGCAAGAACTATTCGTTTGCTCTTAAATGGTTAGATTGTGACGTTCTATCGACCCCTGTCCCCAATTTCCGTTCGGTGTTCCAGGTAAGGAATTATTAATTGAGATGGTAAGCGAGTAGTACAGGCCGGGTAGCATTATGCAATCATGTTTTGATTACAAGTGACATGTTTCACCTGAGCCTTGCGCTGTGTGTTCCCAGATGGTGCTTCTCTTGCTTGGAGCTGCTCTATTGAGCTCGCACAAGTTTCAGGGTGAACTCTATCACCGCTCGGAGATCAGTGTCACGCAGCTAGGTGCAAGATGCAGTAGCGCCAAGACGTTCTCACTGCTTGCTGACAAGGGGTTTTACTGTAAGATCCTCAGCCTCTAGGTGTACCACATTTTATCTTTGCGTTAGTGTTTAGATATGATTGTGAAACAGGTATGAGAGGTTCTTGAGGAGGAGCTTGTAAATCATATCGACGACCGTCCTCCAATGATACACTCAACCTAGATGTTGTTTTTAGGAGGGTTAGGGTCTAGCGGAGCTCCGTTATTCAACTGTTTGATGTCGCTCATTATATGTTTAGACAGACTGGAAAACCAGGCCCACCAACTGATTCTCCGTTATCTGCTAGACACGGGATTTTTGCTTCGCAACATGTTTCTGTTGCTTTGAGTGTGACTTGGCTTTGGTCGGAGATTGATGATGCTTCTAGACCACTTCATACTACTGTTTTGTTTGTTCACTCCGCGCTGGTGTGTTGATTGCTGGATTTTAATGTTAAGGGGTGGGATGGGTCCGTGTGCGTGGGGTCCCACTAGGTTAACAGCTTCACCTACTGGTCTGGGGGCCCACTTCGTGACACCTCTAGTCTACATGCTTACTCTTTTTTGTTTGGTGTGGCACTTTGATTCTGTCTGCATAAGAGAAGTTTCGAGCCTAAAAGCCTGAAGGAGTGTTACGTGCTGTACAGGCTTGCACAATTATATATATGATAATCTGAGTGTGTGTATTGCATATGTTGTTTTACTTTTTTGCTATGCCATGTTGTTCAGAGCATTGTTATGACTTCCTTGTGTCAGTGTCTCTAATAAGTCAGCATTTTTGATAAATGTGGTTATTTGTGATGAAGGTTTTAATTTGCAATTTTGTGGAGAGACTCTTCTGTGAGGATTGCTTTCGATTAACCAAAGAGAGACGCGTTTACACGATTGTTGTTTGTCCGAGAGTTTGGATCTCTTTTACATTATATGTGCTGATTCAACACTTCTATTACTAGAGCATAGCAACTCATTTACCTGTCTTCTTACCCCCGCATCTCTGACCCCAAGTGTGTAGTTATGCTGAGTTCACTAGATGTTTAAAATTTTTTTTACCAGTGCCTACAGCTTTTCAATTCCTTGCCCTTATAGACATTTTAGTCTGTGTACACTCTAGCCACGTTTCTTAACCTGTCCGATCGATATCCATCTTGCCGGCTGGCTCTGTTGAAGTCCTCTTTGGTTCAGAGTGTTTTTTTGTAATTATTTTCTATTTTTTGAAGAATTTATAGAGCTCAATGGCGTGCATAGCTTTGTTACTATGTAATGCATTTGAGTTGAGTGATAGTGCAAAGGTTGATGATCGTTATTTATATTTTAAGCTGATATAGGGATTAAGGTATATAGTGTAGTTGATGAGAGTTTAGATAGGTTTGAGTAATGGGTCAAGTATTGTCTCTCTCAGAAGGTAAGATGTTTGCGGGGTGTTGGCTCTCACCATGCGTATGCGAACTACCGTGATAGAGTATAAATGTTGTTATGGCCATGTGTGTCCATGGTGCGATGTCACTCTGTGCACACATTAGCTTATTCCCACGTATTGAGACGTTGTACATTGTGCCGATCTTGTGTGCAGGCATCGCGAATACATAGGGACGACAGACGTAAGTGCGGGAAGCGAAGGAGGATTGTGCATTGTGTGATTGTCATGCCAGTACGGGATGATAAAGGTAGGGCAACTCGAGAAGCGTTTTTGCCTGGCGTGACGAAGAGATCTATGTGTCTGGGTGGAGGGATGTGCTCAGAGCGAGAGGATGAGGGTTGCAGGAAGAGAAATGCATGGGTAGAGGTGATGCTCCTTAAGGAAGTTTATATGGCCTTCTCCCCTTTGAGGTAAATTGGTTGAGTGATTGCTATACAGTTATAGATAGTGGTTTCCTAGAGCATGGTATGCAAGAGTGCAGTTGCTTAGAAAGTGTGGTGTCGATTGTGCTCCATCCCTCCACATGAGCGGCAAGAGCAGTCTCACACCGCAGCGAGTATTTGCTGTGGTAAAGCATTTATGATGTGCGATCGTCAGGCAGAGGAGCACAGAGTTTGGGTCCTGCGACAACCAATTACTGATCCTGCAGTCTCATTCTTACAAATTTGATCTGATTTTGCTGAACTACAATAAGAGTCTTTGAATCACTGGCATGTCGAGAGGTCCTTCTGCAGGGACAGGACCCAAACCAGGTGCAATGGGCCCTGCCCGAGCGCAAGACCGCTCCTGTAATACGGTAGTACCCTGGTTGACTCTTGCAGACCCTGGGGTATTCCCTAGACGCCGTATTAGCTGGTGGTTTACTCTGCAATCCTGTTGGTTTTTGGCGGCGTGGTGCGTTCAGTGCCGTAGGCCGCAGCAGACGCGGCGGGTGTTCCAGACTGAGGTGCACGGCAGCCCAGGCGAAAAGAAGTAAATAATTATCGGGCGTATGACGACTTGCTCGCGCGTTTCTCCTTCCACTCATTGAGCTTCCTCCTGTCCTTCTAGGTGTGTGGTCTGATAATTATCTTCAGTGTTCTTGTAGGCTGATCTGTGTAAATTCAGACGAGGTGTCCTCGGATGTGTATAATGATAATGTCTAGCGAGTCTCAGTTACTTCTCATTTTCTTAATGGAATACAATTAGGATTCTTCCGATCGTCTGCTCCTCTTCCCTGCTGTGAAGATTTGTTGCATACTAGGGCCGAGTTGTACGACAGTGATTCAACCATAGTTTCTCGCCTGAGTTTCGATCCACTCTTAATGATCGCTTTATTGTTTCGTAGGTAACTCCTTTTGAAATTGGCTTTGTGTGAGTATCTATAATCCGCGAGTTTCTCATTTTATCATATTACCTTGGCGACATCTCCTCCGCTTCTCAGGTCCTAAGTACAGACTACAGTCCGGTATTCTGTGCTTCTCTTCAAGATATACCTAGTTCAATTTATTTCTTGGCACTTATTCCCTTCTCTATGCAGAGTAGTTCCTCCGAGCATTATGTCATCACTCTCGTGCTTTGAAGCAACCAGGCAGGGTTTAGCTCTTAAGTGCAACTCATTTGGACGGAGTTTCATCTGCTATACCAGCCGACAGAGTTGGGGTATCTTCGTGGGGGTTGCCTCTCATTGTACTTATATTTCTCTGCGCAGGATGTGTTTCTGCTGTTGGTCAGCGGTGTACCTCTCTGTTTGAGCTTCACCTTGTGGTATCCAAGTCTTCGAGATCACCTCTTGTCATTCTCCACCTCCCATAAGCCTCCTATAGTCATGGTCACTCGTAGACCGTCACTTGTATCTTCCTGGCCGAGCGCAGGAAGATTTGACACACTCTGGTGGTTATTCTTTTTCCGAGTGACAGAGTGTTAGTTAAAAGTTTGGCCCGCTTCCATATATTGCCCTCCTTCACGGCCATCTCTCTTTTTATTCTATCTATGCTATTGTTTGTCCTGTACGTCTCTTTTTCAACGAACCACAGGTATCTTACGTTCCTGGGCTGGCAGATTGCCTAAGAATGTATAGTCAGTCTCAGTATGAACGCTGTTCACCAATTAAATAATTTGCCAAATCCTTACTCTGAGTTTTCAAATCGTTTGCCATTTCCCTGCTCGCTGTGCCAGAATGTTACGAATGGAGATGGGAGCTTGGATAGATTTTTGTTTCTTGTTGAGCTTTGGCAATTCCGGCAGTGAGGGCAATTCATTAAGCCTTTTTGTTTCGTTATCTCTATTTCATCTTTCCTCCCGGTTGCCTTGCCTTTTTTCTTATTTTATTTTCTCTCTTTTAAACTAATCTCAGTCTTAGTTATTATCTCGATTTTCTAAGATAGTGCATGAATGGTACTTGCATTGGGTTGTAGAAGCACGAGCGTACAGTGCAGGCCGTACCTGTCCAGGTCACCCTCCCCCGTAGAGCTCCTGTAAGGATTATTGTCTTACTCACAGACTGTATATATCAAAGCATAGAAAGAAATTCACTCCAACGCACCTCCCTAGAAGCCAGTTGTGAATTGGGATAGAGTAGCATAAAGTACTTGTGGGGTCAGCATGCAAAGATTGATGGAGTATTACAGTAGAACGTGGATTTTATGTGTATTTTACAAATCCAGTCAAGTGTAGAGCACTACCTCAGAGCCTTCCCTCAATCCCAGAATGAAGTAAACTTCAAAGCTCCATCCAGGATTTGAGGAGAAGCATTTCGAACACTTGGCCAGTGTGTATGTGAAGAGGCTTCTGCCTTTTTAGAATGTTGGGGATGTCCAATAATTTAACTGCGCGGTATGCTAATGAGCCATGTGACACCTGCATCCTTGCTGGCGGAGTCCCACCGTGGTTTCATTTTCTCTAGTGTGCGGTCATCAATCTCCTCAGCGTTCTCCGATTTCGGTAAGATAAGTTAGATAAGCGCATGATCGGCCGTGGACTCAGACCTGCGGCGCACATAGGTAACTCCCGCTGTTGGCTGGGTGTCCTTGGCTCCAGCCTGGGTTATCTTTGCGGTTGCGGGAGCCGGCGATTTGGAGAGGAGGGGAGGCGGGGTACGTCTGACAGGGGCAGGCGAGGTTCCGCCACCTCAGTTTGGTTTGGGTGTGCCATATATCGTCGGCCCAGACCTGGCTCAGATGAATGAGGTGTACAACAGGACTATTTTGGAAGTAGTTGTGCCAGTAGGCTCTGGCCTCGCCGTGCTCCATTACATGCAGCAGCGAAATGGACTTCTAGGATGTCCAAGACCTGCAGGGCGCCTGTCCCTTCTCTCTCAGGAGAATCAAAAGCGCCAAAAGTGTAAGATGTGTTGCGTGGGCTGGGCAGTCCCCTTTGAGGTGTGGTGGAGCTCTGTGTCCTGGCTGCCCAGTGGCCAAGCCAGCCTCGCGATGACTCGGAGCATCAGTGATCTCAATACTCATGATGACCAATGTAACTGGCTCCGAGTTAGTGCCGTGGGTAGCCACCGACTTCCTGCCTGGGCCCCTAGGGCTGTCCTTCCCACTTGAGCCAGCATAACCGACCCTCACACCGGAGCTTGTGGGAAGCGCTGTCTTGCTAGCGAGCTCATCGGCACGCAATTTGTGGTGCTCTATTCTCACCACCACCGGCTCGGCGGTGTGTTCTTGACCTCTCGGATTGACCTGGTACCGTCCAGCGCGCTGCCCTGTTGTATTTCTCCTTCTATCGGGTATTGTTATTCCCTAAATCTGCGCCCTGCTCCCACTCACTAATAGAGATGTGGCAGGGCCAACTTCCCTGCACACGGACCCGGTCTTTTATTGTGCACCGATTATCATTAGAACCGCACGTGAGGAGGGCTTTTTCTCTGGCCAGCAGCATGTCGCTGTCCGAACAACCACTACTCCCTTATTCGCTGCCTCCTGCGCCGACTACGATCCAACGCTGGACACTCCGCAGCCAGCCACCTGCTGTCATCCCACCGGGATCTTTGCGAAGGATTTCCGATATGAGGAAGATACAACAATCCCACCTCCCCCAAGCCCCCTCGGTGCCCCTCCCCGGCTGTCAGGGCTGTTCTCGCCATCGGGGAGGGCGAAGGGAGAGCTCTGCCTGTAGCTCACTGTCACCCGTCCACTCCGAGATCTGCTCCCAAATCCTCCACTGCAGGGCGACAGGAGGTTCAGGGATGCTGCACACAGGTGGCTGCTGGCTTCTCTTACGCACACCGGCACATACCAGAGCCTTGACGTCGTATCTCATTGCCTTCCGGTAGCGCATGCTGTGGTCGTCCAATCGCTCTGCTCTCGAGTTTGTGCGACAATGTGCAGTGTGTCGTGTCCCTCCGGTGGCCATTTTCCTGCTGGACTCCACTTTTTCCGGTTTCTTCTCCTGCGAGACACCACGGCTTCCGATGAAAAATCCTGAGTCTGTGTGTAGGGTTGCTCGGAACTAGGGAAATGAGAAGTATGGCGGACGTCTTACAGGACACTAAAAAAAAAACCCCATCAGTGACGACTCTGATCTTCTGGGAGCTACTCGAGATAAGGGCTGGAATCCTCGCGGGATGGATACGCAAAGCAGAGAACAATTAGGCACAGGCATGCATGCCTTGGCCATAGGAAATTCTAGTAGAATTGGCATTACCCTTATGGCTTATGTTATTACGGCGACTCACGGCTTGCCAGCAGGAGACACATAGATGGATATTGAAAGGGAAGCGCCAACTCGCCTCATGATAGGAACGGTCGGGTGTTTCATCAGTGCCTTTCGCCGGGGAAAGCTCTGTACCTTCTCAAGTACCTTCAGCCATATGGGGAAAGGAGGGAGGGAACCCGCATGCCGAATTGGGATTAAAGAGGAGGCTTGCGCGGTCCTCGATCCAATTGGGACGAGAGTCGCGCATGAGGAAATGCCCATGACCTCTCCTTGTTATGTGATTAAAGTAAAGGTTGCGGAAATCTCTCGTCTAGCCTTTTTTGACCATTTAAGACGTGACTGGTGCTTGTGGATAATTCCTAAGAGTTGGAATTTTGTCTCGAAGTCAGCAAAGAGACCCAACCAGGACTAAAGCGTGTATGTGGCTCAGCCGCGGTTCCGCCGGGGTAATTCCGCTGGGAAAAACCTTTCGACGAGTTTAGGTGAGCTCGTAGGCGAGTGCCCTGGCGGCTCGGAGCTGCTTGGAGACAAAAAGCCAGCTGCTCCCATGATACTCTCCGCCGGGGTGGGCAGGCCCGGGGACGATCTCTGTTCCCCTCTGTCCCCGCCAGCTCCGCGGATGGCCCTCGAGCTTCCCCCTGACCCACGGATGGGGCAGCCGCGCGGCGGCTCGGTCGCCCGGGCGTGGCACCAGCGGATCTCCTGCTGCGGAGGTGGACACGTGGTTGGCGTTGGTGCGCTCGTGTGAGTGCCGCCGTGATCGACAACGGGGACAGCCCCGAGCATGGCGACGGGAGGGGGATGTCAGCCTCCGGTCCCACCGAGGAGGTGTGTGCCGGCCTGGAGGAAAGCTCTCTCGGCGGGGAATCGAGACAGGGTTTGACCACCCCGGGCAGAGCTCGGAGGTCACCAGAGCCCGGGATAGACCACCGAGCCCCGTCTGCCCGCGGGGATGTCGCTAGTTGTACGACCCCGACCCCCACCCCCACAGACGGCGGGAGGGAGCCCCCATGTCTGTGGATCTGGGACGACCGCCACAGGGCAGCTGAGCGGAAACCACCGCCCCCACAGTAAACGGCTGCGAGCTGTTCCCGAGGCGGGCAGGGGCTACTGGCAGCCCCCCCAGCCTGGGGCGGGCCCCTCGGGCTGCAGGAGGGGCGGCGAGGCTCCGGGCTCTCTGCGGCTGGCACAATGAGACACGAGTGCGACGCGCTCGAGAGGGGCCAAAGCAGTCACTGGCCTGCACGCAGCGCGTCACCTCGACAGCACCTGGACTCTTCCCGCTGGTGATCAGCTCCTGAGCCACGTGGTGAGTCAGGAGTGCGGGCTGGGAAGGTCGGGCTCGCGGAGCTCGGAACTTTCTCTTCCTGTGTCTATCAAGAGATTGAACATCAACCTTGCCGAGCTCTGGGGCCGGGCCCGCGGAGGCAGTTCCTCATCTCCGGCTTCCCCTCCACAGCGCGGTGGCGGGCCTGACCGAGCGGCGGGGCGGGGCTGTGCCCAGTCGGAGCCCGCGCCACTCGTTACGGGTTGGGGTTTTGACCTACCATTGCTCGTGCCCCCCATCTCGCGCATTCTCGTTGATCAACCTGCGGGTTTAATTCCGTTTGTCCCAGTCTGGAGCGCAGATATGACCAGTTTCCGCTCACTCCAGATGTCTAACCTCCGCTTCCAGGGATTCCGCTGGCGTGCCTCCGGGCACATCCCCAGCACATTCACGCCCTGAGTCTGCTGTCATGCCCTTCGTGTATTCCTCACCCTTTTCGCGCACCGCCGTTCGAGTTGGAGGGGCAAGTCGCGCCGCAGAACTCCCGTAGCGGCGGCGGAGCCGCTACCGGAGGCGCGCCAGCCGCCGGTGGGAGAAGCGCTCGTTGTGGCGGAGTGCCCTCGGGCTCGCTGGCGCGGGGGGGAGCGGGTTGAAGGTGAGTGTCTAGTGGCTGTCTATCTCGCTTCTCCTCTTGTGTCTCCGTCTCTCCCCCCTGGCGCTGAGCGGTGCGGGAGGCGGTGCCCGCGGTCTGCTCTTCCCGCTGATGCCTACGGCAGGAGCCGTGCCGGAGCAGACGCTGGGCTCGATCCCGGGTTGCTGTCGGTAGGACAAAAGTGGCTGCCGCCCTCTGTGTAAGAACTGTGCGAAAGCTTTCTGGCAGTCGCCGAGAGACCGTTTCTTGCATCCACGAATGAAATGAGCAGAGAGAAAGTCCTGATGAGTGAAGTGAACTTTGTTATTCTTAGAGGGATACAAAGGAGTATGGGAGGTGACCATGGATTTTTCCATGGGTCCTGAAACCTTTTTCCATGGGTGGGACACTAGGGTCTATTCATTAACTTGGTTTATCTGTCAAGGCCTTTCACCGTGAGCCGCGCCATCTCCCTGTCCCTTTCACCCGACTTCACAGGTGCTTGAGAGGTTCAAGATTTCCAACCTTTCCGATTGCATGTCCTCCTCTAATGCGTGCCACCTCCCTTTCGTGTAATACAATATGCGATGTGCTTCGGTGGTCTAAGTGGTTAAGAGGTCCGTTAAGAGCTAGCTCCATCATCTTCTAGAAGTCTCCTACTCTCTATACTAGCCCAACTGCCCACCGTCTTTCAAGGATGTTTCTCCTTCCTCCATATTCTGTAGCCGTCTTCTCACCAAGTCCCCGCATGCACAGCGGGATGCACCTTATTAATGACGAGCAATTTATTGCCACATACTTGTAGGTTAAAGGTTTATTTTTTCCTTTAACTTTTCGCCACCTTTGCTTATTTTTACACGATTGTCATGTTAGTTTTTTTTCTCATAGCAGCTGTGTGGGCGGGTCACAAACTCACCCTGGTTATTGCCACACCCTTTTAGTAGACCGCCGACGAAAGACTATGCTCAGACCGCAAGACATCTCTCAAAGTACCCAGACTTTGGGTTCCCGTACGAGACTGGCACCTTTGCCTTCCACTCTGCTGATTAGCTTTGTAATAGAGGTAATATTATATCTACACCCAATTCCTTTCCTATTGTCCTGGCCTTTTTCCTTGTGCAGCCTCGAACCGTGACCTCCCCCGTACCCCTCATATTTCATCTTACTGCGCCCCATCCGCTAGAGTCAAGCCATCAATATACTCACTCTGCGGCTTCTTTCGACTTTTAGCCCCTCCTCGGGCGACTTCTGTCGATCCTCTGCAATCCCGGCAGACTTCTGCGGACTGGCCACGCTCGACCCGGAGGATTGATACTGACTCCAGAAGGCCCGAAATACCCTCCGCCCAGGCCAAGAATGGCACCTATGTGTCGTCCACTTCGTGGTCACTTGTGCCTCTCTAGCGAAGTGTATATTTTGCGTTTTATAGCTCCTCTCCTGGCTGCCTGGTAGTTGAAGCTATCTGTAATACTCAAGCCAATCTGAAGATAGACGTGATCTCACAGGTCACTACGCCCACTCTACCTACAGAAACATGATAACATAATTTTTATTTGTATGCTAAGGATCTAGTCTAAGGCCAATATTCTATTAACTGGACCTATTGGAGGGATAGGAGATGGATTATGCAGCAGGACGGCGGTCCGAGCCCTACCGCGGGTCAGAAGAGAAGGAGGTTTTGATAGGAGCGAGTGGGACACGGAAGAGGAGGAAGAGCAGGGCATGGAGGGGATCGAAATACACGCGCCGCTGTCGCACCTACGTCCGCGCGCTCTGTATCCTGCAGCCCTCCTCACTAATTGAGCTGACCCAGCAGCCATGTATCAGTGCAGAGTCCGTGCGGGAATATCCACTTCCGGTATTTCCCTTCTCTGCTGGTGTGTGTAAATCTGTGTGTTGTCTGCTTTATTCAGTCTTTAATGCAGGCTCGCATTGGTGGGTATCCTGGTTTGTGGTGCTTACGGGCTGGCGGGGGGGCGTGGGCTGAATCTTGGTGTTTTCGAAGGTTTAGCCGAGCACACCGATGGATGAGGGTGAACTCTCTGAGAGTGTCGACTAGAGTGGCAGAACCTGGTCAGTACCTGAGGCGAGGCGCGCCAACCCAAGGCGCTCACCCTTGTTTTTCCCCGAACCAGGATTTGTCATTCCCTACTGTTGTGCCGGCATTGATTGAGAGGAAAGAGATGCAGTCAGATCCTGACCGGGATGATCCCCCGGGGGCTGCAAGAGATTGCCAACGTCCATGGCAGAGGCTGGGAGCCCGGCGAGGCCCTCCCTGTGCAGTGGAAAGGCAGCCGGAGATCCAGGCCAGAGCCAGAGCTGGGGAGAAGCCCGACAGCTTAGGAGTTGGGAAGGGCTCAGGTCAAGCTCCCGGCTGATCCAGCACCACAATATCCACACAGGGAAGAGGCCCTTCGAGTGTGAGGTAATGTGGGAAGAGCTTCATACAGAGAGCTCCAGCCTGATTCTGCGAAGCGGAATAGTGAGGATCCACACAGGAAAAGCGACGAGTTGAGGGGAGCCTTGTGTGGCAGAGCGTTCAGTCCTACGGAATGTCCTGCTCGAGACCTGATGACTGAGGAAGAGGCCTGTCGATGATTGATCGCATCCGGAGAGCCGCCTTAGTGGGATGAGATGATGGGGGAATGGTGGGAAAGAGCTGCAGGCTGATCTGTCAAATGCTAAGGAACACCAGGGATCGTCGCACAGGTGTGGGAACGTCTAAGCCGGTATGGAGGCGCTGTGGTGGGTGGAGCGTGGGTCTGTGATGGATTATGGGTGGTGGGAGGAGGGCGTAGTGGGTAATGAGTGCTTGTGGGTGTTAGGGGTGCCTGCAAGGGCGCAGCTGGAGAGAGGGCTGTTCTTTAGGGATTGACGGGGTGGTAGCCCTGTGATTGAGGATCCTGGGTGGGTGGGAGAGATGATGCTTGTTGACTTGGGAAGGTGCTCTGGGTCATTGGGGCTAGCCTTGCGCTCACATGAGGGTGCCTGGGTGCAAGTTCAGGCGCTGCTGCGTGGTACTGGCGGCTGCCTGGGTGGCGTGGCGGGGCTGCTCCTGGTGGACTTGTGGCTCATCTGATGTGAACTTGATATCGGGGCTGCCCTGTGGTAATAGGGTGCCTGGGTGGGTTGGGGTGCCGTGAGGTGATCGAGGGGTGCCCTGGGTGTAGGGGGACTGCTCTGGTATTGGGGGATGCCCTGCGGAGGGTCAGATCGGGGGCTCTGATGTGGTGGACCTGGAGGCTGCAGGGTGAGTGAGGGCTCCTGGAGTGACCTGGGTGGCTGACACGAGTGAGCATGGCTCCCTAGGACACTTGGGGGCTTGCCTGGCACACTGGGGGCTGCCTAAGTGTGGGTGGGGGCTTGCCTTTGGGGACTGGGGGCTACCCTGGGTAATTGGAGGCTGCATGGTGACTGGGCTCTGCACTGGAGTGGTGGGGTCGCCCTGGAATGGTGGCTGCCCTGAGGTAAGGAGGGGCATCGTCCGGGCACACTGTGGGGCTGCACCTGGCACATAGGGGTGCCCGGTAACTGGGGGTACCCGGGCTAATGGTGGGGTCTGCCATGGGTGACACTGTGAGGATGGCGCTGAGGCGACAGGGACTCCTCTGGCCAGGTCCAGCGGCCCACCTTGTCATCACAGAACCCCCCAACAGCCAAGTCATGCCGCGCTCCTTGCAATGCCAGCAGGAAGGGTGTCTCTGCCCATCCCACGGGGTCCTAGCCGCCGGACTTTTGGGGATGCCTCTGACTCCCCTCCACACACCCGGACAAGCCGTGGCCGCATGTGGCGGGGCAGTGCTGCGGCGACGGATCTGGGAGGAAGCGGGAGGCACTTTAATGTGGCTAATTTAAACTAAAGAAAATAACGCAGCTTTGAAGCCCGGAAGTCCAGACGAACCAGTGTGGTGGAATCATCATCCCTCCTTTCAAAGGCCCTCCCTGTTCTATCCACCCCCGCTCGCACACACAAAAGGTGCCCGAGCACTTTCGTCTCTGTAGGAAAACCTTTTTATTCGGGTTCAGCAGAAGGAGTTTTAAATCTCTCCCTTCCCCGCTGCGCGTGCTGAGGGAAAGGGAAAAGGGGGAAGTAAGGCCCTCCCATACACCTGGCCCCCAGCGGGGGAGGTTGTGACGTAGCAAAAAAAACTTTCCTGAACCTTGACCGGTGATGGGCTGAGCTGGGGCACCCGCGGGCTGGGGTGTGTCCATGTGGGGGTCCGGATCAGGATGTGTAGGCAGAGCTTCCGCTGCAACTTCAGCCTGATCCAGCACCAGAGGATCCACACTGGGGAACGTCCATATGAGTGTGGGGAATGTGGGCAGAGCTTCAGCCAGAGCTCACACCTGCTGCAGGCCCAGAGCAATTCTACACAGGCCGCGGAATCCGCCCTATATTCAGTGTCGCCGGACTGTGTAAGCGCTTCAGTTCGGCGCGAGCAACCTGGCATCCATGCACCAGCAATCCCACCAGTCAACATCGCTCTATGAGTGCGGGATATGTGGAGGGAAGAGCTCAATCCCAACGTGGACAGATTCTGAGGCTTCAACAATGCACCAGAAGATTCCACACTTAGATGAGAGCAGATCTATATGATGTCCTCACCGTCGCTCGGGAAGAGAGATTTCAGAAGAAGCTCCAAAGTCTCCCCTCTCCTCCATGAGCGGAATTATGTCACGACGCTGCTTGAGTGGCGCCTTTCCGGCTGCCTCCGAGGATTTGGAAGGCTTTCAAGAAGACTCCACTCGTGTCAGTCACCGAGCGCTTCCCCACTGGGAGAGACCCTATGAGTGTCCACTGGTGTGGGAGAGCTTCTCACCAGAGCTCTCACTTGACCCTCAAGTCCCGACAACGACAGTGACACCGGGACTGGAACCCTGTGGGTGCCTGCGATGTGTGCGGAAGAGCTTCGCGCTGCTCCAACTCCTCCCTTTTGGGAGATCTGCGTTGGATGCCATCCTCCAGTGGCCCCTGGTTGGACAGAGCCTCTGTGTGATCTGTGAGGGGTCTCGGTGATCCCGTCAGGAGCACCTGGTGGGGGGGTCCACTCCTTCCTGATTCATGCCTAAGGAGGCATGTACGAAGTGCCTTTGCCGTGCCCATCCATGGTTGATCCCTGGGGTGGCACCTGGGGAGTGAAGGCGGAGTGCCGGCAGGAACCTCCGCATGTATATCCGACTGATATCAGGGATTCTTGGTGGAATTAAGCAGAGTCCCTTGGTTCGACTCATAGGCGATGCGTCCACAAATGATTGATACTGCGCGCTTCGGATTTCAGTCCTTCCGCTTTTGGTGCGATGGGGTCTCGCTATCATGGCGAACACTAAATATGGGTGCTATGTGTTCTTTTCTACTTTGGAACTATATACATTTGATTCCATTCATTTCTGGATTTAATGGCTGACCCGATTGGGTGTGTGGTGGTTTTTCCACAGCACTAAGATGTGATGCTTATGTACTGGGTAGGTCAGAGGACCAAGGATGTTTGAGACAGAGTGGGGTGGAAACCCTGCCAAATACCAATTGTCCTCTTACTTCCCTCGGTATCGCTGATTAATAAGGAGTCTCACCTAGCATACTCATTGGCACATGTAGTATGCTCCTTTCTTTGGCCTTCTTTTCTTCTAACTGGTTTCTTTGTGGATCCTGAAACACCCAAAATTGGCGAAAATAACTATTTGGACTTCCCCTGATTGTGAGACGATGGAGAGATCGTGCGTGGTGATCTTCCCGCCGGATGAGAGCTGGGGGGCATAGAATCGCGGGTGGCGAGCAACAGCACCATGGAGAGTGACCATTAGTGCGCAGTACAATTGTGCGTGGCAGGAGGCGTCTGCCGATATTTTAATTTGGCGTGGCGAGGTGGCGCACCTGATTTTCCTAGGCGGCCATGAGGGCCAATTAGGACGCCGAAACCTGTGTCGGGGGTCGGTATTGTCCCGGGGATGCCAGAGGGGCTCAGACCACTGGAGTCCCCCCACTTGACGGGTCCCGGCTTTTCCCGTGGTGGGGCCGGGGGGTCTCCATGTACATACAGCGATACTGTGAGCGGTTTTTTTTTATGTATTGTTGAGAATGGATTTTATGGAAGGGTTTTCTTATTTTTATTTTATTTTATTTTTAGACTAGAGTGGAATCTTCATAAGCTCATTCTCGACCATCCAAAAAAAGAAAAAAAAAAAAAAAAAAAAAGCCGACCAAAAAAAATAATTACAAAAAAAAAGAAAAAAAAACATAATTGCAAAAAAAAAAAAAAAAAAAAAATCGCATTCCCTGCCGTCCCTGTCCCGTGTGTCCAGACAGGTCGTGGTTCCGAAGGTGACAAAGCAATTGTGTTTATGGGGGGGGTGGGGGACGCGGGGGGGGGCCCCGGGCTCCTCCGCGGAGCGGCAGCATCCGCCTGGCCTTCGGTCTGTGTTTATATATATATATAGAATATTATATAAATATCTATATTGTGTACAGCGACTGTGCGAGAGTGGAAGGACGGAGGCGGCGGTGGGGGAGGGCCGGGGGTCCCCCGGAGCAGCCCCCTGCTCCGCTGTCCCCCGCCCCGTGCTGGTCCCCGTCGCGCCTCGCTCCGTCCTTCCACATTTCCGCTTTCGTCCTCGACGTCGTGCTGATGGTAACCGGATTTCTCACTGCCCCTCCACCCATTTGGATCTGTATTTTATAATAAAATACAAAAATGTCGTGTGAGGCCTTGCTTGGAGGAATCATTCTCCTCTCGTGCGGCTCCGTGTGCCCCAAATTCGGGTTTGTGTCCCCAAATTTGTGTCCCCAAATTCAGGTTTGTGTCCCCAAATTCGGGTTTATGTCCCCAAATTTGTGTCCCCAGAGGGCTCCGGCTCCAGGGCGTCCATCTTGCTCCCCTCTCCCTCAGTACACCAGGGCTCTGCAGCCAGACCTCTCTGCTGGGTGGCGTGTTAATTACGGGAAGGATTTAATTACCCTGTTAATTAATAATAATGGATATTAAATTAATTAATATGCAATTGTTGATAGTACTTAATTATAGGAGGCGAGGCTGCCTGGCGGGTGGGCGCTCGGGGCTCTCGCAGCCCCTGCTCCTCACCTGCTGCTGCCTCAGTTTCCCCAGGAAGGGGACACCAACAGGTGACATCCTGGCAGGCCACCAAAGCCAGAACAGGCTGCTCTGAGGTGGCATCACGAGCATCCTCTGCTTTTTTTTCCCCTTAAATCCTAAACTTTTCCAGAGCGGCCCGTGCTCCTTCCCGGGCCTTTTATGCCTATTCCAGCATAATTAGCAGCAAGAGGAACAACCCGCTGGTAATTAATTGAGGCTCCCACTGCTGATCCGAGCTCTGAAGTTTTGCCACCAGAGGGTGAAAGACTAATTTTGCTTTTTAATAAGGGCCATATGTGTGCCAGGAGCGGGAGCGATGCCACCCACTGCCAGGGACGTGGGTGCCACCTCCAGCTCCTGCCAGTGACGGGCTCCGGCAGTGGGAACCACCAGAGAAAGAGCCTGGCAGGGATTTGACCAAAAAAGTGAATTTTTAGACCCGCTCAGGAGGTTTTCCGAGCCCCGGCTCATGATTTTTTTAACGCTGGGGGTTGGAAATAGGGAGGTAAAAATAGCGAACGGACAGGCGGGAGGCTGAGACGGATGGTCGTTAGTAATTAATGAATGGACTCGTGGGGCTTCAGGGCCTGAATGGGATCATTTAGAGCCCGTCTCTCGTGCAGAGGAGGTTTGATGTGAGGAGCGGTGGTGATGCAGAGCTGGGCCTGGATTTTCCGTGTGCTGTGTCCTGTTGGGCTGTGGGATCCCATCCCGCTGATTTTGGGGTGTGAGAGGAGCTGGCTCATTCCAGCTGATCATTGGGGTTGATTCCATAAGTTCGAGCTGGGTGGTGCCACTCCTGAGCGGAGCCACCGGGACCCACGGACATCCCGAGCCCCGGTGGTGATCCCGGATCCCCCTGCTCCTCTCTCCCTTTCACCATTTTGGCATCAATCAGGTTTTTTTTTCCATTTAATCCCCTGGAGACAGCGGGTGCTCCGTGCTCCGCTGGCCCGTGGAATTTCCCACCTGGTGCGGCTCTGGAGAGCTCAGGGGGTGCAGCATCCCCGGTCCCGGTGTTGTGCTCCAGGTTTGCACCGTGAGGAGGCTCAGGACGATCCTCGGTTCCCTCACTCCAGGGATGTTCAGCCTCTCCCATCTCTGCTGGGCTCTCCAGAGCGATTTTCCCATTTTGTGCCCGTCCAGCAGCGATGCTGCCGTGGCTTGGGGCAAACACGGCCACCGTGTGCCAAGGGAGCGTTGGCCACGAGGCCGAGCCCTCTGTGGGGCTGCTCGAGGCAGAGCAGAGAGCTGGGAACACCCCTGGGCTAAAAATGACCCTTTCCCCTGAATCCAGCTTCAATTCACCCCGCTGAAATGAATTCCCAGTGGCCAGGCTGTCCCCTCGCCACCCTGGCTCCCCCGTAAGGCTGGTGGGTGCTGCAGCAGGCACAGTGGCCACCAAGGCCGGCACAGTGGCCACCGGCGCCCTCCGAGCGGCTGCAGCAGGGTTGGGGGGCTCATTCCTGTGTCCCCCTGTCCCATCCCACGCAGGAACCACGACACCCCGCAGCACCGAGTGCTCCCCGCGGGCTCACCGGCACCTCCCGGGCTCCGTCGGGTCCCTCCAGCGGCTCCCGGTGCGGGGTCCTGCCCCGGCTCCAGCTCGCAGCGGGATGCGGGATGTCCCTCCTGTCCCTGCGTCCGCTCCGGCTGTCACCGCCGCCCCCTCCCCTCCGCGCCCGGCCCGGCCATCCCATCCCTCTCCTCCCATCCTTATCTCGTGATAGCTACAAGCGACACAACCGGGAGCGTTCCTGTAACGATCTGCCAGCTGCGGGAGCACCTGGAGAATCCCAGAGCGGGGGATGATTTATGGAAACAGCGCGGGAGAGGAGAGAAGAGGAGAGCGGGGAGGCGACGAGAAAATACCACAGGGTGCGGGGCCGCTCCCTCCCGGTGTACCGGGGTGCGGGGCCGCTCCCTCCGGTGTATCGGGTGCGGAGCCGCTCCCCCTGGCAGATCGGGGTGCTCCCGGTGTATCGGGGTGCGGGACCGCTCCCTCCGGCCGTTCGGGGTGCAGGGCCGCTCCCTCCGGTGTACCGGGTGCGGGGCCTCTCCCTCCCGATGTACCGGGGTGCTCCCGGTGTATCGGGGTGCGGGGCCGCTCCCTCCCGACAGATCGGGGTGCAGGGCCGTGCCTGGTCCAGGGGATCGGGGGGCTGTCGAGGGTGGAGGCAGATGACAGCCCCCCAGCCCCTCGTGGCCATCGATTTGCAGGATTCGGCCCAGCCGGGTGTGTAATTGTGCTCAGGCACCGCCGCTCGCTCCGCGCCGTCCGCGGGGCCCCGCGCGCAGGAAATGGAACTTTTCAGGCCACTGGACATTTAGTTTTGTTCAGCTGTTAATTCCCCACCCCGGGGAGAGGAGGGGGCGCGGGGGGGGTGTGGGTGGGAGGGGGCTGTGCAGCCCCCTCTCCGTGGAGGACCCCTGGGAATCATCGAATCAGCAAATCCCAGAATGATTTGGGTTGGAAGGGATCCTAAATCCCATCCTATCCCCATTCCCTGCCGTGGGCAGGGACACCTTCTGCTATCCCAGGATGCTCCAAGCCCCGTCCAACCTGACCTTGGACACTTCCAGGGATAGGACAACCACGACTTCTCTGGGAATTCCATCCCACTAACCTCACCACCCTCACAGGGAAGGATTTCTTCCCAATATCCCATGGATGCGAAGGGTGAGAGCACCTCACAAGGTCACCTCATCTCACCCACACCCCGACCACCTTCCCTGCGCCTTCACCCCCATCCCAAATCCAGTCTGGCTGGCGAAAGAACCGGACCCGGTGCCGAACAACCGCACCGCAACCCCCCGAGCTCCGCCCGGGAGCGATTTCTCTCTCCCCCAGGCACGGAGCGAGCATCCATTCCCCTCGGAGCTCCTCTCTCGCAAGGTAACCGGCATTATATCCGGACCAATTGCTCCAGCATGATCCTCCTGAATGTTGCACAGCATGTACACGGCGTCTTATGGAAAATACATGCCCCTGGGTGAGCCTTTTAATAGCGCCGGCTCCTGCCCGGGGGGCGGGGGGGCCGCGCTCCGCTACGGCGCTGCCAAGGAATGATTGAAAAGTTGGGGCTCGCCGTAGGAAACCCCCCGCTGCGGGAACAACGTGTTTTCATTCCCCTGCCAGGTAACAAATGAAAAGAATTGCAATGAATGCTAATGGAGAGGGGAGCAGGACGCTGCGGAGGCTGCCGGGGCTGGAGGTGGGGATGAGGTGGGCAGGGATGGGGGGGATCCGGAGCCGGGGAATGCGGGATCTGCCCGGGGCACCCCGAATTTGCAGAGTGGAGCTGGTGGAAAGCATTCCTGGCGGGGCGCTGGTGGGTGCTGCAGGGAGGATGGTCTGGGGCGCTGGACCAAAATCACTTTTTTTTTTCGCAGCAAAATGCAGCTGCTGAGGGAATGTGTCGTCCCAAAAATTCTCCTCGGTGTGAGCTGCTGTCTTGCGGCGAGCCCGGTTTTGCCGTCTGGAGCTGATCGTGGGGTGGCAAACACACCTTGGCAAGGGGCTGGTGGGCGCTGCGGGGAGGATGCTCTGATGCTGCACCAAAATCGCTTCTTTTCGCAACAAAATGCAGCTGAGGAAACGCAGCAATCCCCAAAATTCCCTTAAGGGATCTTCCATCCCAATGGGGACCCCGATTTTGGTGGCTGGATCTGGTCATGGCACGGCAAACACGCCCTGGCACGGACTTGGTGGCCCTACCACGTGTGACCAGTACCAAAATCGCTTCTTTTTGTAGCAAAACTCAGCTGAGGCAACACATAAATCCCAAAAATTCCACGTTTCCGACCCCAAGGAGCCCTTCCCGATGTCGCAGCCGAGGTGCCATTGAGCCGGCGAAGGGCTGAGCCGTTTGTCACCAGAGCCGGGCTGGGAAGCGGGAGGGTAAACACGGATGAACAGCCTTCACCCGCTCCAGTAAATATTTTATATCCCACACCAAGAAAAGACACTCCTATTTAAATGATTTATCAAGGAAGATCATGTAGAGGTTTCCATAAAATATGTAGGGCTCCTAATCCCGACATCATCAAGCCAAGAGGACCGGAATCATTTATTACCTTCCCAACAGCCGCGCGGCTGCGGGGACACGACTGACAAATAAAAGTGTGTTTACAGCTTTTGGGCTCCTCTGGGGAGAGCTAAATCACAGCGGGGGTGGGAAGGGGAAAGGGAGCAGGAAATTAAGCGGCGATTCCTGTCCGTCAGGGCTGTGTGGGGCGGGGGATGCCGGACTCGGGGCATCCCGGTGTCCCCCGGTGTCCCCGTCCCGGTTGTCGTGCGCTGGGCGCGGCGGTGCTCGTTTTCCCAGTGGGATTTTTGGGGTGGGCGCTGTGTGTAAACCCCTCTGGGATGCCCAGATGTGCCCAGATGTTCTGCAGGTTGCAGCTGGGCAGTGGTCAGCCGTCTGGGATGGGTTTTCTGTGGGTTTCTGCAGAATTAGGATGGGGCCCACAGGGATCTGTTTCTCTTTCCCCATGCTCCCACTGGTCTCTCCCATCACGGCATCCTTTGCACCCATTTTTTGAGGATTTTTCCCCCATTCTTTGTCACTCAATGATCCAATCACCACATCTTTTTTCGGATCCATTTATTAAGGATTTTCTTCCAACTCGCACCCATTTATTGAGGATTTTCTCCCATCTGTTCAACTTTTCACTCCCATTTATTGAGGACTTCCCCCCATTCTCTGCCAGTCCACGATCCCATCACCACATCCCTTCAGGTCCATTTCCTTAGGATTTTCACCCATCTTCCTACCCTTCTGCACCCATTTACTGATGATTTCCCCCCTCACTCTCTGCCATTCGGTGATCCCATCTCCCCACTCTTTTTTACCCATTTATTGAGATTTTCCCCCCATTTCCCCACCCTTTTGCACCCACTGACCGACGATCATCCCCCATCCTCTGCCCACGGTCTCCCCGCATCCTTCAGCTCCCGATACCGAGGTTTTTCCCCCAAATCCAACAGCACCACATCCCCTCCGGGATCCGGGGGGACCCCGATCCGGGCCGCGGGCGCTGCCAGCGGCGGCGATTTGGCCGATTTGGCATTCAGCGGCGGGAGCGCAGCCGTGGGGCCGGCGCCGCGTTATTAAGGGATTAGCAGGTTGTCTTGGCGCTCAATTGTAGATAAGTGCCGCGGTTTGTATTATCTTTTCACGCTGCACCGCGAAGGATGACAAAGAGACAACATGGGTGTCATGGCCTTCAGCATATCATTAAGGGTAATTTGTCTTGCGGGGAGGGGGAGGCGAAGGGAGAGGGAAGGAGAGGAGGCGAGGGAGGACAGGGAAAGGCAGCCTGGGAGGAGAGAGGGGATTAAAAACTAAGAGAGGAGATTAGGAGTGAAATGGGAACTGTATGGAGAGTCAGCCAGGCGGGGAGAGGCGTTATGGCGGGGAGGGGACGCCGGTGAGGGGTCGGGGGGTCACCCTGGGCCCGGCTTTGCGTGCCGGGAGGGGAGGGAAAGAAGCGGGCTGGGAGTGTGGGGGGCTTGCACAGACCCTCTCCTTTTCTCCTGCGCAATTATATATCCCAAATCCCTGCTCAGGCTCGGTCAATGCACATAACCTATAGTAACGAGCCGCTCCAGCCCGTGCCCCGGAAAGGGGATGGACCCCCACGGGAATGCAGAGAATTCCACCCCAGCTCCATCACTGGACCGACCAGCGCGTCAGCCCGGGGGTTTCGGGGGTCTGGGGTTTGCACCAGCGGGTGCGGCGTTGTCGGGGCATGGTTGGCAGGCTCTCGGTGTCACTGCTCTTGTGCCACTTCCTCCTCGGTGTATATTGTAACCCCCTCCTGGTGTAACCCGTTGGCTAAACCCCATTTCTCACAGCCCCCCCTGTGCCCCGCGGCAGCGGCTGCTCCCCCCTGTCCAAGGGTAAAGGAGTTATAAGAGGAGTAGCGAGAGGAAGAGGGAATTGTCGGAGCCCCCGGGCCGCGTTCGGTCCTTCAGTCAGTCAATCAATCAAATCAATCAATCAATCAATCAATCCATAAGGAGCAGCGGTCGGGATCGATCAGTCGGGGAGATGTCTTTTCACGAGAATGGGAACGCGCGTCTGGGGACAGTCAGACGGAACCGAGGAGGTTCGAGGGAGGAGAAACCCCTCGGTGGCGGCTCCCCCTCACCCTATTCCCCTTCCCAAAGGGGTGGGTGCATCCCTGAGGGGCTGCGGTTGGATCCGGAGGGTCGCGACCATCCCGGGGGAGAGACATCTGATCGCCCAGGTGCCACAGCGTGTGCAGCCCGACTCTCCCTCCGCGCGCAGGGACGCGTGGTTCCGCGGGGCTCGGGGGACGGGGCATCTCCCCACCTCCTCCCTCCCTCTCCCTCCCCTTCTAATCCTATTTTTTTGAACCAGGGGTTAGGTCAATACTTCACTCCTAATGCTGTGGTAATACAGTGTTACACCGCCAGCGCCAGTTCCCTGCTGAAACACTTAAGGTAGTTTAAACCCATTTGTGCCGGGGAGTGCCGTGAATCCACAACGAGCTCCTCGCCCGGCCGAGCTGAGCCGGGTGCCAGCCCGGGGCTGCCCGCACGGTGCTGCCCGCGGCCAGCCCGGGGTGCTCCTGGTGGCCCAGGGGGCTTTTGGACCCCAAAAGGGCCACTCCGGGCAGCGTGGGCAGCGGGGCAGCGCTGTGTCCCTCGCAGCAGGGACGTGTGGGCAGCAGCTGCTCGTCAGGGAGGTGCTGATGATGCCTCGTGTAGGCATCACCCAAATTCTGGGTGCCCAGGGCTCTGCTTTGGGGTGTGGGTGTCCTCAGCTCCGCGTTCTCCCCGCTCCGGGTGACCCCAGCTCTGTCCCAGCAGTGGCCCAGCAGCTCCTCGCTGGCCCTGGGCCCGAGGGATCCTCCGCTCCAAATTGGCCGAGGGGTTTGGGCAGCTCCCGGGGAACGCAAACCAAAACATTTCCCTCCCGCGCTAATTCATAATTAGCTCCGTTTTTATTAGGTGCTAATGGAGAGCGGGGATTTGGGATGCGTGGCACAGCTCGGAAATGCTGATTCACCCGGAGACCTCCCTCTTGCCAGGCCAGAGCAGCTCCTGATCAGAAAATCCCAGCCCAGCAAACTCCAGGAATATTTCTGGAGCTCAGCAGCGGCTCCAGCAAACAGCGTCCTCGGGATCCAGGGATTGGAGAGAGGTTTGTGTCCCCTGCACTGTGTCACAGCACGCTGGGGACACCCTGTCCCCACTTGGGGACCCCTCAACCCCACCATGGAGTCTCTCATGTGGTCATTCACTCCTCTGTTTCCCAGGAATGGGATGCTCGTGACATTTGGGATAAACTGATCCCATCCCTCCCGCTGGGTTACACCGGGGAGGATCCGAATCCAGCCCCTCTGCTCCGGGTAGTTTTCAATTAAAACAAAATATCCCCTAATAACCCACTGAAGGGTTTTTATTTCCCTTTCTTAATTTTTTTTTTATTTTTTTTTTAATAAATCGATTATGAGAAGCTTAGAGATGGATGTAAAACCGGCGAGGGACGATTTGAGGATTAGGGATCAGCAAAGAAAAGACAATCCTGATGGCGTTGGGATCAGCCTGGAAAGGGGACAGCGAGTCCAGCCGGGCCGGGGAGGGGACAAAGGGGACAGCAGGGCCGGGAAGAGGGGACTGTGGACTTGGAAAGGGAGCAAAGCAGGAGGGATCCCGGCCCACAGCTCCGGAAGCAGCAGCGAGATCCCAAATCGGGACCCCCTGCTCCGACCGCGCTCCCGCCGCGTCCCCGCCTCCCCGCGTCCCGTTTAGCATAAAAGTCATTTTGGTCGGGGACCCCCGGCTGCTGCTCCCTCATTCCCAGGCATCGGGGCCCCCGCGGGTTCGCTGCGCGGGGCGAGCAGCGTTTAACCCCCCCGCCAAGGGGAATTGGCTGCCTCACCGTTTCCCTGACCCCAAAAAAGACAATGAAATCGTGCACGAAACCAATAGATTTTAGCCACAGGCCTGCGGAGAGGCGAGAGGAATAAAATACAGATGGAGCCTCGTGCGGCGGGGATGGGAATGGATTCCGAGCGGGAGCTGGGACGTGCCGGGGCTGCCCGGGGTCGGGATGAGGTGACCCCCTCGATCCATGCTCTGGGTGGCTTTTGAGGTCAATCGCACCTGCTCCTCACCGCTTCGTCACAATCTCGGTCCGCGAATCATAGTTGCCACATCTTTACCCACGCCACCTGGGGAAAAATTAACCCTCCCAAAATTTCGCCGAGTGCATCCAACTAATTACCAGGATCCTTTCTTGGGTGGTTTTTTTTTTTTACCACGTTCTGGGCAAAACCTTCTGCTGGGTGACGGAGCCGGGATGCGGCGGGATGGGGTGGGGACACGGGGATATCCGGAGCATCCCGGGATGGCTCATCCCTTATCCCTGCGGAGCTGGAGCCCTCCGAGGCTGCTCATCCTCCTGCCTTTAACGCACCACCTCTATTTATTCTGCTCCTGTAACTGTAAAATTGATTTTCTTGCAACAAGCCGCTCGTCTTTCACCACCCAACGCACCCAAACGCTCCGACATAAGACACTGGCAATTTTTAATTAGTTTCCTTTCTCCCTCCTGCCTCCCCGAGCAGGCATGTGGAACCGGAACAGGGCAGCCCGGAAAAGAGCAGGATCCAGAGGTGACAAAAGCACTTTTTATCCTTGATATGATTATTAATAATACACTCGTTTACCTAACGAGGCGGGAGAGCAGGGCGGGGGGAGGTGATTAGCGCTTCCTTCGGCTGCGGGGATGGAGGAGCAGCTTTTACCGCTGCAATCTTTCAATTTTGGCTTGGAGCAGCTCCGGGGTGCTGGTCCCTTCCCCACAAACACCCCCTGGGCACCAGCCCAGCCCTGGAGTGGTTTTACTGGCACAAAAAAAAAGTGTTTGGGTTTTTTATTTTTTTTTTTTTCAGCTTGGCGGGTGCTGCCGGTGTCCCCTGGGTCGGGGAGGAATTTGTCGCCCCCCTCCCCAGTCACACGTGGGTGACCCCAGTCCCGGGTTAACTGGGAAACCCACAGGGCTCATTACACCCCTCTGCTAATGAACCTGGACTAATTAAAGCCTCGCTGGCTGGTCTGGGGGAGCCCCTCTGCTCTGCCGCGCTCCCCACGCCCCTCCATCTGAGAGCCCCCAATTTGGGGGTCCCACGCTGTGCTAAAGGGGTGAGGTGCCAGCACCGCGTGTCCTCTGTCACCAACACCCCGCACGGAGGTCACAGCCCCTGGCTGGTGCCAGCCGTGTCCCCTCTGTGACCGTCTGGGTGGCAGAGGTGGCCGGAGCCATCCCGCTGCGAGAAGGGTCCCTGGGAGCAGGGAAAGGGCAGAGGGGCCGCAGGGAGGGAGCAAAGTCCCTCTGTCCCCAACAGGGAAAAAGGGCAGGAAAGTCCTGCGGCCTTTTGCCTTGTCAGTTCTCCGTCTGCTGTCACTCAGCCGCCGAATTCTCCTTCAAGTTGTCATAGCGAGGCTGGCGGGGATTATGCCGCGGCTCTGTCCAGAATTGATTCATGTGGAACGCGTGCTTGACGGGCGGAACCGCTGGTGTGAGCGGGAGCCGCTGAGACCCCCGATTTTCCCACCTTCCTCACACAATCTGGTATTGTTTGGCCGCAGCCTTAGTGATCCCTGCGCCGGGGCTGTGACTGACACAGCTTTGAGGCTCTAAGGCGTATTTTGAATTTCTAAAACCTCTCAGGAAGTCCCCGGGGTGCCTTCTGCCATTGTCTTGTTTCTCCTTTCGCCTTTTTCCCTTTCCACCCCGAACATTAAGAGCCTCTCCAGGCTCTGCGATGCCTTAACTTTCCCTCCCACGGTTCTCCGAGGGTAAGGGGCAGGAGCGGGATCGCAGCCCGGCACCCCTGGGCAGGTGGGGGACTGCACGTCCTAGCCCCCATTCGCCGCCCGGGGGATTTTGGGGTTTTTTTTGGTGTCCCTCGAGAGCTCAGATGCGGGAGGTGTGAGAGGATGGGGAGAGGTGCTGGAGGCCGGGGTGATGCTGGAGCATCCCAAACCCCGTGCCTGGGACAGATTCCTACTCCGGGAACCAAGGTTCCTACGTCCAGAACCTCTCCACCGTCTGACATACCCGTTTACCCAAGGAGATCGCTCAGGCGGGGTTTTGGGAACTAGTTCTCACACGGGCCGGCTGCCTCAGTTGCCCATGCTCCGGGTTTGCGGGAGACAGCTCCTGCTCTGGGGTCAGCCCTGCTGCTCTTGGAGCTGCGCAGGTGCTGCTCCAGCCCTGCCCGGCCGTGGATCACCGGATTCTTGGGTACTACTGAGGTAATCCCTCTGGGACTCTTCCCCGATCTCCCTCACCCAGGAGAGCCCAAAGAGCTTCCGTGCAGTGGTCTGTGGGCACCGATCCCTCGGGATTCACCGTTCCTGTGGCACTGGATGCTGTCACTGCTCGAGGGTCTACTGGGGGACCACATGCTCGTGTACCCACCCCCAAACAGCGGGCCTCCAGGCTATTTGGGGGGGCACTCCACGAGCCCACCCCAGGGCTGCTCAGCGCCCCAGCCAGGAGCACCCACACTCTGAAGTCTCGCACAGGTGGCACCTGAGAGCCACCTTGGGCCACCTCCTCGGGGCTTCGTGGTCCTTGGTTGCTTCATCCTCATCCCAATGACCTCAAGAAGCCACCCCAGAGCCCACCCAGCATCTCCCCTCTCCAGAGGAAGCTCAGGCATCCAGCATTCCCTCCTTCCCAACATCTCCCTGCATCCTCCTCACTCCTCCCTTCCTCTCTCTTCTCTCTCCTTGCTTTTGCCTAGTTTTTTTTTTTTGTCATTTAGACAAAGAAATGAGTGCTGCTTCTCAGCATGCATGTGACTAAAAGCACTCTGGAGAATGTCAGCGCACTCGTCGAAAGGTGACCCAGATAAACATTTAGCTTTAGGTAAAGTAGAGTAGATATTTCTCTGCACTAATTCATGATTATGGATAAGCCTCGTAGTTCCCGGGAGAGCGCGGCCTGATTGGGCATCTCGCTGATTGCCAGCGCGCGGAGCAGGAATTGGTTGGC
>CM019235.1:224423-236781 GCA_009741485.1 Malurus cyaneus samueli | reverse complement strand
TTGGGAACTAGTTCTCACAGGGGCCCGCTGCCTCAGTTCCCATGCTCCGGTTTGCGGAGAACAGCTCCTGCTCTGGGGTCAGCCCCTGCTGCTCTTGGAGCTGCGCAGGTGCTGCTCCAGCCCTGCCCGGCCGGTGGATCACCGGAATTCTTGGTACAACTGAGGTGAATCCCTCTGGGACTCTTCCCGATCTCCCCTCACCCAGGAGAGCCCAAAGAGCTCCGTGCCAGGGCTGTGGGCACCGATCCCTCGGGATTCACCGTTCCTGTGGCACTGGATGCTGTCCTGCTCGAGGGTCTCTGGGGACCCACTGCCTCGTGTACCCACCCCAAACAGATGGCCAACCAGCTATTTGGGGGGCACTCCACGAGCCCACCCAGGCCTGCTCAGGCGCCCCAGCCAGGAGCACCCACACTCTGAAGTCTCGCGCCAGGTGGGCTACCTGAGAGCCACCTTCGGGCCACCTCCTCGGGGCTCTGTGTCCTTGGTTGCTTCATTGCTCATTCCCAAATGACGCTCTTAGAAGGCCACCCCCAGAGGCCACCCAGCATCTTCCCCTCTCCAGAGGAAGCTCAGGCATGCCAGCATCCCTCCTGTCCCAACATCTCCCTGCATCTCCTCCACTCCTCCCTTCTCCTTCTCTCATCTCCATTAGCCTTTTGCCTATTTTTTTTTGTCTATTCTTCAGACAAAGAAATGAGCGCTGTGTCTTCCAGCAGCATGTGACTAAAAGCACTCTGGAAATGTCAGCCACGGCTGGAAAGGGACCCAGATAACATTTAGCTTTAGGTAAGAGAGTAGATTTTCTCTGCACTAATTCATGATTTGGATAAGCCTCGTAGTCCCGGGAGAGCGCAGGCGCTCGATGTGGCACTCCGCTGATTGCCAGCGCGCGGAGCAGGGAATTGTTTCATATCCGAGATTAAAGAGTGGTTTCTGCTCCCAGTGGCACCTGTGTATTTACACTGGTCATTCTCAATTCCTTCTTATAAGATTAAGACTGGAAATGGGAAATGGTTACACAGCGCCGAGCCCGGAGGGGTCCGGGGATGCGGCGGGGATGGGGCAGTGCCCGGTCTGAGGGTAGGGGAAACGGGGGTCTGCTCAACCTCGGGTGGTGAAAACTCAATCCAGGGGGAAACTCCTGATGTGGATTTTATGGGATGGTCACTCTGGGTGACCCCAGCAGGGACGGATGGGGATGGATGGCCGGAGCAGCGCAGACAGCAGAACACGAGCACACCACAGATTAGCTTTATCTCTATTGAGATTAGGTGGAAGATTTATTTCTATTAAGATTAGGAGAAAGATTTATTTCTATTACGACTCGGAGAAAGATTTATTTCTACTATTTATATTATTATTTTTCAACACGTCCGGGTTGGTCAGCGTGATAAAAGCAAAACAAGTAAAGCTCCTCTTCTCCACGGCGGATCAAGGATTTGGGAAACTTTTAGAGCCTTTATTTAGTTTTTTCTATGTTTTATTAATTTTTTTTTCTTTTTCATCTTGTTGAGAAGTTGGCTGAACATCTCCGGAGAGGTTGGGAAGCGTAAACATGGGGGAAAAGGCCAAAAAAAATAAACTCGGGTGGATGTGTCAGGATTGAGGGGCTGGGAATTAGGGGGAGTGAAGGGGCAAAAATAAAAAAAAAAAAAAAAAAAAGGGGAGGAGGGAGTGCGGGGATGCAGGAGGGTGTGGGATGCTTAAGCCGCCTTTTAGGTTTTTAATGAGCGGATCCCGGCAGGAATGCTAAACACGGGCAGGTACAGCCCTGCCTCGCCGGCAGCCGCGCGTCTTCCCGTGTCCTTGTCTGGCTCAAGCGAGCTCTGACCTCATTTGCTTCGCGCCGTTCAATTAACGAGGCGAGCGGCGCTGGGGGGAAGGGGGGGATGCCGAGGGGGGTCACCCCGTGTATTAATTTCCATTTTATGTTCCAAACAATTGAGCAGCGCACGGCTCCTCCAGCCGGGCCCTGGAGGAGCCGTTCCCAGACTCCGCTCTGGCCGCGCTGGGTTTTGGTCGAAATCCCCGGGAAGTTTGGGGTGTTTGGGGGGGATTTTGGGGGCCCCGCTTCAGCTTCAGCATCCAGATTTCCATCCAGGAAAAGCGCTTTCGCCGTTTTTGGGTAATGTCCCTCCATCTTGCGCTTCATCCGGAACTGCCAATGAGACAGAAACGATCGGGAAAAGGGCGAGAGAGGGAGAGAAATGTTTCCCGGGATGTTAAAATAGCCACTTCAGGAACCTAAATTTATGCTGCTCCGAAATGGGTTTTAGCGCAGGGTAATGAGAGAACAAAATAATTAATTCCTCTCCCGCAGACAAAAGGCTGGAGGCGCCGATCCCACCGAGGATGGGACAATTCCCGCTGCCAGCAGCTGGAATTCCACCTTGGGAATGTAGCCCGGCTGGAGACAGGCGCTGCAAAGGGAACCCCCCGCCTTTTGGGGATTTTGGGGTGCTGGGGTGTGCCCTATTCCCCTCCTCAGCGCCCACACCGGTGCCCACCCACGGGAAGGGGTTTTGGAGCCGAATTATGGGATTTCCAAAAGGAAGGAGCTGCCTCCCGATTCCAACACAGCCCCTCACTCTGAGGGGATGAACGGGGGGATTGTGCTCGTTCGGGATCGAGTGATAAATATTAATTATGCAAAGCAGCCTCTCCAGCCCACCCTTGTCTCCACAACATTCCAGGACTGGGAGAGACGGAGGCAGAGTCAATTAATTCATGGAGCAGGTCACTCCCAGTACGAACATCCCTTTCAAAAGGGAGTTGCAACCGGAGGAGATCAAGCAGGGCTGAGTTTGCCTCCCTCAGATATGATAAAATATTCTAATAAATACTCGGGAAGCCCATGACAAGGAGAATGTTTTTTTGTGCTGGCGAGACCTTCGTGGTGAGGCCTTTTGGGGGGTCTCCGTCCTTGCCTGGGGATTGGGTTCTGCAGCATACCTCAGGGCCTGTCTACCCTTCGTCCCATCAGATGGTCACTGCCACATGGATTCCTCATGATTTACGATTTTAAATTAAAAAAAAAAAAAAAAAAAAAAAAAAAAACCGAACAATTAAAAATCTGCTGTTTCCTATCCTTGGATGTTCAGGAAGAATTTTTTCCTCCTTGCTGTGGGAAGACAACACCCAGCAGGTTTCCCGACAGTGGGTTGGCCTTGAAACACAGGAGAACAACGGTACCCAGCACCTATCCCCCACTTCCCACCCTGATTCCTTGGCCCCATTTCCAGGACCACTCTATCCTTTTCCCAAAAAAATCCCATCCCTATCCACTCCTTCCCATCCTGGACCAATTCCAATCCCTTTCCACCCCATCCCCACTCCCATCTCCATCCCTGGCCCTTCAACACCATCCACTATGTTCCCACCCAGTCCTATCCTGGTCCCATCTCCGTCTCCGATCCCACTGTCCATTCCCGTTCTGTCCTGGCCCCTGGCTCAACCCAACCCCATCCAAAAGCTCCCCGGCCCCTATCCCCACTCCATCCCGACTCATCCTGACCCATTCCGACCCCATCCCACTCCAGCCCTCCCTATCCATCCACATCTCCATTCCCACCCTGTTCCTGACCCACCCCATCCCCCCATCCCTGCTCCATCCCACCCCCACTCCCACTGCCATTCCCCCTGCAGCCGGACCGCCACCATTCCCAGTCCCATTCCCCTCTCCAGCCCCGTTAACCCAAATCCCTCCCAATCCCAATTCTCAGCCCCTCCCATCCCTCCCACCTCCCCAAATTCCCCCTCGCCCCCCCCCACCGTTCCCATCCGAAGTGGCGACGGCGTCACCCGTGCGGCTCCGCTCCGGGCAGGCGCGGGTCCCCCAGGCCACCGGGCAGACGCGACCCCCGGCACCGGGCGTTTCCGGGCTCCGGCTGCTCGTGGGGGCACGGACCCGGCCCCGGTGGTGCGGGCTGCTGGGCTCCCCGCGCGATCCGGGCGGGGATGGCATGCGGGCGCGGCAGCCGGGGAAGGGTTCCGGGTGTTCCGGGAGCGCCGCGGTGCCCCGCTCTGGCCCCGCGTGGGCGGGTCCGGCAGCTGCGGGGAGCGGGATCGGGGCCCCCGTACCCCCGAGCCCCGGGGGGTCCCGCAGCCCCGGGGGGGCGGGGGCGGCGGGATGCAGTGCGGCGCCGCCGGGGGTGGCACGGCGAGCCAGGCGGGAGCAGCGGCGGAGCCGGTGATGCTGCCTGGGAGGGTCCGCGGTGCTCCGCAGCTCCGGCCCCGCATCCGCACCTTCCTCCTCCCCGCAGCGCTGCTCTCCACCGCTTCCCGGCAAGTCCTACTCCGTGCCTCCCGGGCGCCCGCTATCCCGGCATCCTCCCAGCCCGGAAAGTCTCGGCAGCTGCATCCGTGCTGCCCGGCATCCCTGCGTTCCCGCATCCCGGCATCCTTCGTTCCCAGGCATCCCTCCATTCCCGCACCTCCTCCCTTCATCCTCCCATCCCGCATCCCTCCATCTTCCCATCGCCCGCATCCTCCATCCCCGTAAGCCCGGCCGGGGAGCTGAGCTGTGACGCCCCGTTTTGGGGAGCAGCTCGGGGGTCCGCACGGGCCCGGGGGGCCGCGGGCAGGCTCAGGCACCAGCCCCGGGGGCTCAGAAGCCTCCTGAGCCACCCTCGCACGGCCGCCCCTCGCCGGGGATGAGGCAGCGCCGGGGGGAACACGAGCGGCGCTTCGCAGCTAACGGTACGTGCCGGGGCCCGACCCCACCCCAAAATACCGGGGCGCGGGGCGTTGGCGGAGGGTCGAGGGGGTGTGGTTTTGGAATGCTTGCGGGAAATCGGGGTGCAAACTCCGCGGCGGAGGATCCCCAAGAAAAGGTGGGGAAAAATCCCAAAAATAGGATGGGAAAAGCGGGGAGGAGGGCGGTGGAAAAAGCCTGGGAGGGGGCCACACATCCCTCAGGGGGTGGGGGGGCATTATCTCGGGAAAAGCACAGCGTACGTGCCTGGTGGGAAAGGATTTGACGGCCGCAGATTCCATGGCGCTCGAATATCCACGAGCGCCTGGTTTTTTCCGAGCCGATCGGCACTCCGCGGAAGCGGAGGGAGGGGGGATCGGGTGGGTGGTAGGCGGGGGAGCTGACTCCATCGGATCCAGAGGGGTCCCCTTCCCGAAGCAGCTGGGCGTGGCAGCTCGCGCTCCCCAGCCCACCATGCCGTCGTCCAAGAGCGGGAGCGAGTTCTGGATCGATGGATCCCCGGGAGGCGGCACTTGGAAGTTTCTACGTCGTGGGCCCCGAGCTGGGACGGATACCGGGCAGGGAGAGGGAACTGGGAGGGGCTGGGATGGCTGGGAACTCCCCTGGGGTGTGGAGCGGGTCCTGGTTAGGTGGCAGGGAGCTGGAGAGGGATGTGGGCAGTGTGAGGAAATACAGAGGGGATGATGAGGGGTTGGAGGGATTTGGGGGATCGGAATGAGGGGCAGCCAGGAGTATGCGGGGAAACGGAAGGAAAGCCGGGAATGCGGGAACGCAGGGAATCGGCATGGCACGAATGCAGCGCCGAGACCCCCGGGCTGGGAGGATGCGGAACTAGCGGGGCAGCCCCGAGGCACGGGATAGAACTGCCGGAAGCGGAGAGCCAGGCGGTGCGGAGAGAGGAAAGGTGCGGATGCGGGCCGGAGCTGCGTAGACACCGGACCCTCCCAGGCAGCATCACCGGCTCCCCGCAGGCTCCGCTGGCTCGGCGTGCCACCCCGGCCCGGCGCGCCAGCTGCAATCCCCCCGCCGCCCCCGCCCCCCGGCTGCGGGACCCTCCCGGGCTCTGGGGTACGGGAGCACCCGATCCCGCTCCCCGCAGCGCCGGGACCGCGCCCACGCGGGGCCAGAGCGGGGGCACCGCGCGGGCGCTCCCGGGAAGCACTCCGGAACCCCGGTGGCCTGCGCCCGCAAATGCCATCCCCGCATCCCGGGGAGCAACAGCAGCCCCCACCCACCGGGGCGGGTCGATGCCCCCCTGTGAGCAGCCGGAGCCCGGAAACGCCCCGGCGGGGATCGCGTCCTGCCGGGTGGCGGGGGCGACCCCCGCGCTGCCCGGACGGGCAACGGTAGACGCGTCGCCCACCGATGGAGAACGGGGGGGGGGCGGGGGGGAATTGGGAGGTGGAGGGGATTGGGAGGGGCTGGAGATTGGGAATTGGGGAGGGATGCTGGGTCGGGGCACTGGAGATGGGAATGGGACTGGGAACTGGTGGGGTCGGGCTGCAGGAGGGGAATTGGCAGTGGAGTGTGGGGGTGGGATGGAGCAGGGATGGGGGGAGTGGGTGGGGTCAGGAACAGGAGTGGATGAGAATGGGAAGAGATAAGGGGAGGGACTGGAGGTGGGGAATGGGGTCGGGAGTGGGGTTCAGGGGATAGGAGATGGGATGGGAGTGGGATAGGGCACAGAGGGGTGAGTGCTTGGATATGGGAGTGGGGAGCCGGCCAGGAACAGACGGGAATGACATGGGATCGGAGACGGAGATGGGAACCAGGCATATGACTGGGCACTGGGATCTTGTGGATGGTGTTTGGGAAGGGCCAGTGGATGGGATGGGAGTAGGGGGGGGTGGAAAACGGGAATGGAATGGTCCATGAGATGGGAGGGAGTGGGGATAGGGATGGGATTTGTTTGGGAATAGGATAAGATGGGTCTGAATGGGCCAGAATAGGGTGGATGGGAGTACAGGGCTGGGAGTACCGTTTGTCCTGTGTTCAGAGCCAACTCCAAGTGTCCGGAAACCTTGGGGTGTTGTCTTCCCCACAGCAATAGGGAAGGAAACAAATCTTTCCCTGAACATCAAGGGATAGGAAACAAGCGAAGATTTTTATTGATTTCGTTTTCGCCATCGATATTTTTTTTTTTTTTTTTTTTAATTAAAAATGCGTAAATCACTGAGGGAATCCCATGTGGCCAGTGACCATCTGATGGACCGAAGGTAAGACCAGTTCCGAGAGATGCTGCAGAAAACCCCACCATCCCAGCAAGGACGGGAGACCCCCAAAAGGCACTAGCTACCACGAAGGTTCTCGCCAGCACAAAAAAACATTCTCCTTGTCGATGGGCTTCCGCGGAGTATTTATTAGAATATTTTATCAATCCTGAGGGAAGGCAAACTCAGCCACTGCTGAATTCACTCTCCCGGTTGCAGACTCCCTTTTGAAGGAGGAATGGTCGTACTGGGAATGACCTCTAACATAATTATTGACTCTGCCTCCGGTCTCTCCCAGTCCTGGAAAAATGTTGTGGAGACAAGGGTGGGCTGGAGAGGCTGCTTTGCCCCATAAATATAATATTATCACTCGAAATCGCCAGTAACCGAGCAATCCCGTTCGCGCTATTCATTCCCTCAGAGTGAGGGGCTGTGTTGGAATCGGGAGGGCAAGCTCTTCCTTTTGGAAAATCCCATAATTCGGTCTCCAAACCCCTTCAGTGGTGGGGTCACACGGTGGGGCGCTGAGGAGGGGAATAGGGCACATCACCAGCACCCAAAATCCCCAAAAGGACGGGGGTTCCTTTGCAGCGCCATGTCTCCAGCCGGGCTATCATTCCCAAGGTGGAATTCCCATGCTGCTGGCAGCCGGGAATGTCCCATCCTCGTGGGATCGGCGCCTCAGCCTTTAATGTCTGTCGGAGGAGGAATTAATTAATTTGTTCTCTCATACCCTGCGCTAAACCCATTTCGGAGCAGCATAAATTTAGGTTTCCTGAGTGGCTATTTAACATCCCGGGAAACATTCTCTCCGTCTCATCCCCTTTTCCCGATCGCCGATATGTCTGTCTCATTGGCAGTTCCGGATGATAAGGCGCAAGATGGAGGGACAGTTACCTTCAAAAACTGCGAAACGCTTTTCCTGAGAATCTGGATGCCTGAAGCTTGAAGCGGGGCCCCAAAGAATCCCCCCAAACACGCCCAAACTTCCGGGGATTTCGACAAAACCCAGCGCGGCCAAGGCGGAGCCTGGGAACGGCTCCTCTCAGGCCCGGCCTCTGGAGGAGCTCGTGGCCGCTGCCCATTTGTGTTGGACAGTAAAATGGAAATAATAACGCGGTGACCCCCTCGCATCTCCCCCTTCCCCCACGCCGCTCGCTCCGTTAATTGCAACGGCGCGAAAGCATCGGGTGACTGAGGTAGAGCTTCGCTTGAGCCCAGACAAGACGGGACACGGGAAGACGCGACCGAGGCTGCGGGCGAAGGCAGGGCTGTACCTGCCCAGTGGTTAAGCATTACCTGGATCCGCTCATTGTAAAACCCTAAAGGCGGCTTAAGCATCCCATTAGCACTCGTCCAGGCCTTGCGATCCTTCACTGTTCCCGTCCCAGGTTCGTCGAGGGTAAGGGGCGGGGGTCGCAGCCCGGCTACCTGGGCAGGTGCGTGCACGTCCTAGCCCCATGCGCCGCCAGAGGGGATTTTGGGGTTTTTTTTGGTGTCCCTCGAGAGCTCAGATGCGGAGGGTGAGAGGTGGGGAGAGGTGCTGGAGGCGCGGGGTGATGCTGGACGCAGTCGCAAATCCCTGATGCCTGGGACAATTCCTACTCCGGGAACCAGTAGTTCCTACTCCAGAAGACCTCCCACCTCTCATCTTTCCAAGGAGATCCTCAAGGCGGGGTTTTGGGACAAGTTCTCACAGCGGCCCGGTCCTCAGTTCCACAGCTCCGTGTTTGCGGAGAACAGCGTCCTGCTGCTGGAGGTCAGCCCCTGCGCTCTTAGGAGCTACGCAGGTGCTGCTCCAGCCCTGCCCGGCCGTGTGACACCGGGATTTGGGTACACACCCGAAAGGTAATCCCTCTGGGACTCTTTCCGATCCTCCCCTCCACCCAGGAGAACCCGAAAGAGCTCTCCGTGCTAGGTGACTGTGGCACCGATCCCCGGGATTCACCGTTCCTTGAGTGCTGCGGATGCTGTCACTGCATGCGAGGGTCATCTGGGGGACCCACTGCCCGTGTACCCACCCCAGAACAGGAGGCCATCGCATTTGGGGGGGCACTCAAGAGCCACTCCAGGGCTGCTCAGCGCCCCAGCCATCGGAGCACCCGACACTGAAGTCTCCTGTCACAGGGTGGGCTACCTTGAGAGCCACCCTTGGGCTCACCTCCTCGGGGGCTTCGTGGTCCTTGTTGCCTCATCCGCTCATCCAATGACGCTCAGAAGCCAGCCCAGCAAGGCCACCAGATCATCCCCTCTCCAGGGAAGCTCAGGCATCCAGCATCCTCCTTCCCAACATTCTCCTGCATCCCTCCTCCCACTTCCTCCTCTTGCCCTCTCATCTACCATTGCTTTTCCTATTTTTTTTTTTTTTGCAGACAAAGAAATGAGGGTTTGTCTTCCAGATGAAGTGTGAATAAAAGCACTCCTGGAAATGTCAGCGCACTGCCGGAAAGGTGAGCCTCAGATAACATTTAGCTTTAGGTAAAGTAGATAGTATTTCTCTGCACTAATTCAATGATTATAAGCCTCGTAGTCCGGGAGAGCGCAGGCGATCGATGGCATCTCGCCTGATTGCCAGCGCGCGGAGCAGGAATTGTTTTCATATCCGAGTATTAAAGGTGGTTTCTGCTCCCAGTGGCACCTGTGTATACCACTGGCATTCTCATTCCTCTATAATAAAATTAAGACTGGAAATGGGAAAATGGTTTACACAGCGCCGGAGCGCCGGGGAGGGTCGGGGATGCGGGGGGATGGGGCAGTGCCGGTCTGAGAAGGGGAACGGGGGCTCTGCTCACCTCGGGTGGAAAACTCAATCCAGGGAAACTCCTTGATGTGGATTTTATGGGTATGGTCATCTCGGTGACCCAGGGCAGGACGGAATGGATGAGGGCCGCGAGCAGCGCAGACAGCAGAACACGAGCACACCACAGATTAGCTTTATCTCTATTGAGATTAGGTGGAAGATTTATTTTCTATAAGATTTAGGAGAAGATTTTTTCTAATTACGACTCGGAGAAGATTATGTTCTACTATTATTATTATTATTTTTCAACACGTCCCGGGGTTTGTGTCAGCTGATTAAAAGCAAACAAGTAAAGCTCCTCTTCTCCACGGCGGATCAAGGATTTGGGAACTTTTAGAGCTTTATTTAGTTTTTAGTTTTATTTAATTTTTTTTCTTTTTTAATCTTGTTTGAGAAGTGGCTGAACATCTCGGAGAGAGTTGAGCGTAAACATGGGGAAAAGGCAAAAAAAATAAACTCGGGTTGTTCAGGGATTGAGGGCTGGAATTAGGGGGAGGAAGGGGCAAAAAAAAAAAAAAAAAAAAAGGGGAGGAGGCAGTGGGGGATGCAGGAGGGTTCGGGGTGGAAGGGAAAAGCGAAAGGAGAAACAAGACAATGGCAGAAGGCACCCCGGGGACTTCCTGAGAGGTTTTAGAAATTCAAAATACGCCTTAGAGCCTCAAAGCTGTGTCAGTCACAGCCCCGGCGCAGGGATCACTAAGGCTGCGGCCAAACAATACCAGATTGTGTGAGGAAGGTGGGAAAATCGGGGGTCTCAGCGGCTCCCGCTCACACCAGCGGTTCCGCCCGTCAAGCACGCGTTCCACATGAATCAATTCTGGACAGAGCCGCGGCATAATCCCCGCCAGCCTCGCTATGACAACTTGAAGAGAATCGGCGGCTGAGTGACAGCAGACGGAGAACTGACAAGGCAAAAGGCGCAGGACTTTCCTGCCCTTTTTCCCAGTTTTTTTCTCTTTTTTTTTTTTTTTTTTTTTTTATCCCCTTTCATTCCCTCTTTCCCCCCTCCCCGCACTCACACCAGTAACTTTTCCCGGGCGGCTCCTCGGGGCGCACACGCGTCCCTGTGGGACAGAGGGACTTTGCTCCCTCCCTGCGGCCCTCTGCCCTTTCCCTGCTCCCAGGACCCTTCTCGCAGCGGATGGCTCCGGCCACCTCTGCCACCCAGACGGTCACAGAGGGGACACGGCTGGCACCAGCCAGGGGCTGTGACCTCCGTGCGGGGTGTTGGTGACAGAGGACACGCGGTGCTGGCACCTCACCCCTTTAGCACAGCGTGGACCCCCAAATTGGGGGCTCTCAGATGGAGGGGCGTGGGGAGCGCGGCAGAGCAGAGGGGCTCCCCCAGACCAGCCAGCGAGGCTTTAATTATCCAGGTTCATTAGCAGAGGGTGTAATGAGCCCTGTGGGTTTCCCAGTTAACCCGGGACTGGGGTCACCCACGTGTGACTGGGGAGGGGGGCGACAAATTCCTCCCCGACCCAGGGACACCGGCAGCACCGCCCCAAGCTGAAAAAAAAAAAATAAAAAACCCAAACACTTTTTTTTTGTGCCAGTAAAACCACTCCAGGGCTGGGCTGGTGCCCAGGGGTGTTTGTGGGGAAGGGACCAGCACCCCGGAGCTGCTCCAAGCCAAAATTGAAAGATTGCAGCGGTAAAAGCTGCTCCTCCATCCCCGCAGCCGAAGGAAGCGCTAATCACCTCCCCCCGCCCTGCTCTCCCGCCTCGTTAGGTAAACGAGTGTATTATTAATAATCATATCAAGGATAAAAAGTGCTTTTGTCACCTCTGGATCCTGCTCTTTTCCGGGCTGCCCTGTTCCGGTTCCACATGCCTGCTCGGGGAGGCAGGAGGGAGAAAGGAAACTAATTAAAAATTGCCAGTGTCTTATGTCGGAGCGTTTGGGTGCGGTTGGTGGTGAAAGACGAGCGGCTTGTTGCAAGAAAATCAATTTTACAGTTACAGGAGCAGAATAAATAGAGGGGTGCGTTAAAGGGCAGGAGATGAGCATGAGGGTCAGCCGCAGGGTAAGGGATGACCAGACGGATGCCTCGGGAATCCCCGTGTCCCCACCCCATCCGCCGCATCCGCTCCCGTCACCCAGCAGAAGGTTTTGCCCAGAACGTGGTAAAAAAAAAAAACCACCCAAAAAAACTCCTGAATTCAGGTTGGACTCTGCAGCCGCGGCAGAAATTTGGGATTTATATTTTTTTTCCCATGGAAATGCAGAATTGGGCCTCAAAAGCCACCCAGAGCATGGATCGAGGGGGTCACCTCATCCCGACCCCGGGCAGCCCCGGCACGTCCCAGCTCCCGTTCGGAATCCATTCCCATCCCCGCCGCACGAGGCTCCATCTGTATTTTATTCCTCTCGCCTCTCCGCAGGCCTGTGGCTAAAATCTATTGGTTTCGTGCACGATTTCATTGTCTTTTTTGGGGTCAGGGAAACGGTGAGGCAGCCAATTCCCCTTGGCGGGGGGGTTAAACGCTGCTCGCCCCGCGCAGCGAACCCGCGGGGGCCCCGATGCCTGGGAATGAGGGAGCAGCAGCCGGGGGTCCCCGACCAAAATGACTTTTATGCTAAACGGGACGCGGGGAGGCGGGGACGCGGCGGGAGCGCGGTCGGAGCAG
>CM019235.1:196959-214023 GCA_009741485.1 Malurus cyaneus samueli | reverse complement strand
TGCTTTATTTTTATTTATTTATTCTGTATTTTTATAGTTTATTTTGTTGATTTTAGGATTCATTTGACTTCTTTTTTTGTTTTGTCTGCAGAACTTTGTTCCCAATTTTGTTTTTTTGTCATTCTTTTGAAATGACAAAGCTCATTTGTTTTTTTTTTGGGGCTCGCAGGTCCGAAAATTGATCGTTTTGGACCCCCAGAAGCGGCTGACGGTTTACCAGGCCCTGGAGCACCCCTGGGTCACCGGCAAAGCGGCCAAATTCGCTCACATGGACAGCACGCAGAAGAAACTGCAGGAATTTAACGCCAGGAGGAAGCTGAAGGTGACAGAGATTGTCACCTTGGGGTGACAGCACGGGGTGACAGCGAGGGAGGGGTGGCCATGTCCCTTCCACGGCCTACAGGGCCTGGAGAGAGGTTTGAAAGGCAAAATCCCACTAAAAACCCTCGTGGGACTCCAAAAAAGGCGTGGAGCTGTGCCTGGGGGATTTGGGGTGGATTTTAGGATAATTTTTGTCCCTTAGAAGGTGGTGTGGCACAGAATTCCCTCAGGGAATCGTCCTGGCGCCGACGCTGCCGGACTCCCAGGGCGCCATTTTGGGATTTTAGGGCGCTTAGGCCGAGTCAAGGATTGCAATCAACAACCCCAATGGATCCATCTCCAAACATTTCCTAATTCCCTCATTCTCCCTCTACCCCAGGCCGCCATGAAAGCCGTAGTGGCCTCCAGCCGCTTGGGCAACCACGGCCACCACGATTGCTCCCGCAGTGGCCGCGGCCAGGCCGGGAGCCGGGGACTGGCCCAACCCTCAGTGTCCAGCAGCCCCGAGGCCAGCACGGAGCTCGCCGTGTTCCAGAGTGACCACCCCGTGGCCGTAGCCCCCGTGGCCGTGCCGGGGGCCGGCTGTGACGGTTAACGGGCTCTGGAGTAGCCACAATCTCCGCTGGCCGGGCTCTGGAGCACCCTCGTGTCGTGTCCTGTCACCCCCCGGTCGCTGTCCCTGTGTCTGTGCCCGCCCGGCTGAGGGGACGAGGAGGTGGTTTTTGTCTTCCCGTTTCTCCTCTGACGCAGTTTGGGGCTTGGAAAGATCCCAAAAAAAAAAAAAAAACGAGGAGCGAGCAGCAGGACTTAAGGGTTTGTCCCACCTTTCCCCGCAGAGGCGGCGCGTTGGGTTTGAGGGGTTCCTGTAAATAATCCTGGAAGTTTTATTTCTTCAGATTGTGCTGCCGTCGCTGTGACATCGCTGTCAACAGCCCAGCTGTGGGTTTGCTGCTGTGTTGGGAGGTGTTTTAGGAGCTTTGACCCCAAAAGTTCCATCCTCTCTGGAGAACAGCCCGTGCCAGTGGTTCCCTTGTCATTCCCAAGCAGCAGCCGACCCCTGGGTTGTGTTTTTTTGGGTTTGTTCCCCACTTTCTGTGTATCCCTGGTGGTGGTTTTAGGATTGTCACGGACTGGGAATGTTGGTCTGGCTTCTCTTTGGCATTCCAGGCCAGGATTTACACAATTTTAACACAAGAATTTACACAATTCTTTAATAAGAACAACTCTTCTTACCTTGTGGGACTCTACCACAGAACTGATGTACCCTGAGGGAGGACAATGGGTTTATACCTATTTTTTATTTTTTCATGAAATCAGCAGACAAACTTTTTGATTTTTCTTTTTTTTAGGCAGGAAACAACATGAGCATTTACAGATTTAATGCAGAACAAGTGACCAGACAGGAAAAGCCATATTCCATGTGGGAATTACAAAGGGATCCAGCTGGTGGGATCCTGCCAGGTTTGATCCTTAAGGCAGTGACCATAACCTGCACCCCCAAATTTGGGTTTAGAACGAGGGTAAATTTATCCTGGAGCAGAATAAATTTGTACAGGAGGTTCATTCCCCCAGGATGGAGGTGCAGAATGGGGCAGGAGGGACAGGAAGGGAAAAAAAAACCCCAAATTGGACGTTTTTGTCAAAGGTGAAGCATCAGTGATGGACCTGAGGATGACAAAGGTTGTCGGGAGGTTGAGAGCAGGGGGAGGAAAATGTGACACAAGGATTTTGTGTTTATCTCCAGCACGAGCAGAAATCAAAATAGTTCTGTGATCCACCCCAGAGCTCCATGGGGTTTAGGGAGCCAAAGACAGCAGAGAAATAGGAAATTCAAGAGGGGTTTTAATTGGAAAAAATATCATGGCTTGACCAGAGCTAAACTTTTTTGAACCGAGTTGTTCTTTTGTAGGGAAGCAGCTGCCCAGGGAGGTGTCCCAGGGGGAAATGAAGCCGCTGATCCCACGGGACGCTGCAGCACAGGGAAATTATTCCTTTTTCTTTGCATTTTTTTGCAGGAGGGGCAGTTTTTTCCTCTCCTTTTTTTTAATCCCGAGGGCTGAACCTTGCAGGATGCTCAGCCCCAGCATCCACCCCGTCCTTGCTGTGTCCTCTCAACTTTGTGTCGTGTCTCCAGCAGGACCTGAACTCCACCTCGTTGTTCCCTAACCCAGGTTTTAAAGACTATTTTTTATCCTTTGACATGTGAAATTTGGATTAAAGCCCCTCGCAGGACCAGGCTGGGCACCCCCAGAGCCTGTGTTGTGGGAAAAGCTGAGTGACGTTGCTGAGCGTTCCCAATCCTGCAGGAAAATGGGAATTACAGTTGACAAATAAATTACACAAAAATATCTCTGTTCCATGAGGGGAGGGAGTGGGCTGTAAGCAAAACCAGAGCAGGAGTTTATCTCTTATGTTAACAAAGTATTATTCCACAGGTATCCGTACTTAAAAGATAGGAAAAATGCACTCCAGGGAGGTGCATTTCGGTCTGTTGCTGTTTGCAGAGTGTGTTTGAGTAACTACTTCAGTGTAGTGGTGACAGTTCTGATATCCAGGTATTTATAACCAAGTAGAGACAGCGAATAAAGCATCAAATCTCAGAGCGTGGGCTCCGTTGTCACTTTTTCCTCAGGATACCGGGGCTAAAGATTGGCATGGATTGGAAGGGACAGAAAATAATCACATAGCTCTGATGTTATGAAAAAGATGGAAATGACAGTTCAAAATAAATATCACAAATAAGTAAACAAATATCAAGATAAAAAATGGAGCCTGGTCTCTGCAGGCAGCTACAGATATACCATGACTCCAACGTGGAGTTAAACCAAAGTATTTAATCCTGTTCTAGAACTGTAGAAGGTTCTAGATCATCTTCTCCCACCTCCTGCCATGGGCAGGGACACCTTCAAGCGTGTCCTAGGTCACTCCAAGCCTGGCTTTGGATACTTCAAGGGTGGGGCAGCTGGAATTTCTCTGTGAATCCAAGATTTGATTAGAAGCACCTTGGATTGACCCTGCAGGGCCTGGGCGGTGCCCCGCGGGTGCTCGGAGTCCCCTGCCCCGTGGAAAGTGTCCCCATTGGTGGCACTGAACGCGCTCGAAGCTCCGTGCCACCCAAACCATCAAATGACGTCACCGCTTATGCCGATGACGTCACTCGCCCGCTGCCATGCTGCACTCCGTCCTCCCGCCCCGGAGTGGGCGTGGCTTCCGCCCAACCCTCCAATAGAAAATGAGGTAGGCGTGGCTCAGATCACAGCGGGCGCTCTGATTGGCTGCGTCGCGTGTTTTGGCGGCGGCGGGGAGGGCGGGCGCCAGACGGCGCTCGCTGATTGGTCGGGGGGGGTCGTGCCGGGCGGTGGGCGCGGCGCATGCGCGGAGCCTCCTGGGAGGGCGGCGGCGGGCGGCGTGCGCGGGGCGGTGTTGTCGGGAGCGCGCACGGTTAATGGTGCCCACCCCAATCCCCCAGCCCCCCTCCAGAATGGGGTCTGAGGGGAAAATGAGGGACCCGATGGGTTTGGGGGTCCCGTCCGTCCTCTGACCGAGCGAGGCGAGCGGCCTGTCCTTCCCTTCACCGGGTGTTTTTAGGGGGGTCCCGTCTCTCGCCTCACCAGGGAGGGTTGGGGGAGCGTCGCCTGTGAGGGGAGGATTTTGGGGGATCCCGTTCGTCCCCTCACTGGGGCAATTGGAGGATTCCGTCCCTCACAGAGAGGGGTGGGGGAGGTCCTGCTTTTCCCCTCACTGGGGCGCTTGGAAGGTTCCGTCCCTCACGGAGCGGCGTCAGGGACAGTCCCGTCCTTCCCCTCACCGGTTCGGCTGTGGGGGCCCTGTCCCATCCCTCAGCGAGCGGGGCATTGCGGGGGTCACTCCCCTCACCAGGGGAGGTTTGGGGCGGTCTGGGTGTCCTGTCCCACCCCTCACGTGTGGGTTTTGGGGCCGGGCGGTGCCCGTTAAACCCGCGCCGCCTCACGGGGGTCCCTCCCCGGCCTCGCCGTTCCCGTGCGGTGCCCGTTGAGCCCGCGCCGCCTCACGGGGATCCCGCACCCGCCCCGCCGTTGCCGTTACCGTTACCGGCGGCACTAACGGTTCCTCCTCACTCCCTCGGTCCCTCCACCGCCGCAGAGCCGCGATCCCGGAGCCCCGGAGATCCCAGCACCTGGATCTCGTAAGTACAGCAAGCTCTCGTCTTTTATACGTCTTTTTAAAAGCCCTTGAGAAACGCCTGAAGGCTCTGAGGCCGCTCTGCTCAGGTTTCTATTGCAAATCATCGGTAAAAATTGGTATTGAATTATATAGAAAACGTCGATCCAGCACATTTTTAGGGTGTAGTTCCCTATTTTCAGGGTTTGGTCGCAGGAAGCTGTACATTGGCCAGGCCCTTGGCTGCATGGTTTAATTCCTGTTAACGTTTTCCTTGACCAACACACTCAGACCTGCTTGCTCTGATATTATGAATCTTGAGTTGAGGTGATTTGTTGAAAACTTAAACCCATCCAGTCCCATCCCCAGGACAGAACCTGGCCTTGGACACTCCCAGGGATGGGACAGGCCCAGCTGCAAAAATGGAAGATAAGAATCTTTAATATTTAAGATATTTAAGATACAAATTTGGAGAATGCTGTAGGGTATATCAGTGCAGTGATCCGGAAAGTACAGCAATAATAGCTGCATAACCTTTCAAATAAATCCTATATTTCCTTTTTAAAAAAAATAAAGAAATGGATCAAGGTGGGTGACTCCTTTTAAAAAAAATAAAGACAGGATGGAAATGGACCAAGGTGGTGACTCCTTTATTCCCTTTTTTCTCCTCAGAGCACCCTGGGATTGCCCTTTTCCTCCTGAAGCTCAGCCATGACTGACCAAGAGTTTGTTCTGTGCAAGTGGAAGAGGCGTTTGTGGCCAGCCAAGGTAATGAGGAATGAGGAAATGTTTGTGGCTGTTGCTTGGAAAGGGGTGAAATGGAGCAGCAAAGAAGGGAGGGGTCCCAACAAACATGTCTGGACTTGAAATAAGAGCTGATCTGTGGAGTTACCTTCAGGGCTGGAAAGGTAGGAAGGGAATTGGGATAAGGAACTGGAGTGATGGGGCAGGGGGGAAAAACTTCCCATTGCCAGAGGGCGGGATGGGATATTGGGGAGAAATTCCTCTCTGTGAGGGTGGTGAGGCCCTGGAATGGAATTCCCAGTGAAGCTGTGGCTGCCCCATCCCTGGAAGTGTCCAGGGCCAGGTTGGACAGGGCTTGGAGCAGCCTGGGATAGTGGAAGGTGATTGAATGAAATGATCTTTAAGGTCTCTTCCCACCCAATCCATCCTGGGGTTTTATGACTCCGTGATCCTAAGGCTGTTCCCAAGGTCTATCAAGCTGTTCTTGTAAAAATATTTTGTTGTCAGATCTATTAGTCAAGTATTTCAAATGCAGATTTTTCACTTTTAACACAGGTTTTGTGCAAACCTGGAGTTGCTGGGAGCAATCCTGTTGCCACCACGAGAAAGATGGGATTTAAAGCTGAAATCCTTGGCTTGGAGAAGCAGTTGAGTATCCTTGTTCCTGTCACATGTTTGCATTCTCCCATGTTAAAATAACAAAAGGGGAAGAAAGGAATCCTTTTATCTGAAGGTGCCTGTGAGATGGGATCCCAGATTTGCAGGAAGTTTAGGTGTTTAACCCTAACAAGGACAGGTTGGGGGAGGGCATATTTGGAGTTTTCTGCTGGCTGAGAGCAGAGTTGTGGTTGTGGGAGTGTTTTGGGTTCTGGTTCCAATCACCTTTGTTGTGTTCCAGGGTCAGTGTGAGCTCTGCAAACACCGTTCCCCTGACAGAGGAGCAGATCAAGGCCATCGTCTCCACCTTGGGTGAGGAAGGAGGGGCCCAAATGTGCTGCTTTGTGTCTTTCCTTGGTGTAAAATACCCGCTGAAACTCAGCCCAAATGTGCTGCTTTGTGTCTTTTCTGGGTGTAAAATACCAACAGAAACTTAGCCTGAATTGTGCTGCTTTTTGGCACTTTTCCATAAACTTGGGAAGTTGGTTAAAATTGTAATTCTCCTCTTCCCTGGGGTGATTTGTTGGAGGGATGGTGAAGAAATATGTGTTTCCCACAAAATAAGGCAATTCCAGCTTGTTCTGTCTCTATCCTTTACCTTGGCAGTTATGGATGATTTAAACGTTAAAGAAAAGCACTTTAAAAGAAACCCTACAAGTAACATTTATTATTTCTTCAATAATGTATATTTTTTGTATGATAGAATAATAAGGATGATTTCATTTATTGAATATTCTTCAATATTCTTCAATTTATCAGAGCAAAAACACGACATGAGTGAGGCCGTGGAGGAACTGCAGTATCGTTGTTCCCTTAAAATTGCCTTGGATATCCTGCAGCAAAATGACTCTGAGAATCAAGTGCCACCTGCAGAAGGAGCAAATCCCAAATTTTCCCGGGAAAACAATGTGGGATCTGCCTCACCTGCCCCCTCACGCAGCTCCTTGTTGCGCCTTCGTTCTAAAAAATTGGAAGCTGAGGCTGCCAAGAGACAGAGAAACACCAAAAGTAACTGTGGGATGAAGGATGATCCCAAAGCACAGAGCAGGGGAGGTTCTGTGGTTCCAGAGGGGAGTGGAAAAGCTCGTGGAAGTGGGACAAGCCCTGCCAAAGCACGTGGAGATGGAGCAAGCCCTGGCAGAGCACGTGGGAGAGCAACAAACCCTTCCAGATCTGGTGCCAGGGACTTGTGCGTGGCACCAGCCCCTGAGAGTCACAACTGCAAAAAAACAGAGCAGAAATCATCACCCAGACAGAGAAAAATCCAACCCAAAACAGGGAATGGAGTCTCCCGTAAGTCAAAGGTGGGAAGAAGTCAGCAAGGAAGGAAAAGAGGATTTAGGGATGATTCCACCCAGGATCAAACACAGCTGGCTCCTGAGGAGGGGTCTTCACCTCTCCCCTCCAAATCTGGTACCATGGAACCTGCCAGAAAGACAGGAACTGAGCCTGAGAGAACATTCCTGGCTTCCTCCTGTGAGAGTGCCTCAGATGAGCTGGAGAAAAGCATCAGCAGTGAGAGTGAAAGCCTGGCAAAGCAGCTGGATGGAAGGAGAGAGGCAGAGGGTGGAAAACAGCTGGATGGGGCAGGTGTGGCCTCAGGCACAGACAGGAAATTCAGGAACCACTCTGGATCCTCACCTGGGCCTTCTGGTGCTTTCCCTCAGCCTCAAGAGGAGGAAAACCAGGATCTCTCACAGCTGGCTGGGAATAAAGCCTCTGGCTCTGAGGAGGATGAAGGTGGGCAAATCCTTTGGGGAAGGAAAACCTTCATCCCATGTGGATGTTGAGCACTGTTGCTCATCTTGGAATGTTGATTTGCTTTTGGGGATGTGGCTCTTGAGTTGCTGATTGAATTCTTTCAGTTTTGATTCCAGAGAAGCAGAAATGCTGATCCCTTTGGTGCTGGGGAAAGGCTGGGGTGGAGTTTGGGGTGTCTGGAATTGTTTGGGATTTTCCATGGAAAGCTGTATTCCTTGCCCTTTAAGTTCACACTTGTTTTCCCTCGCTGATAAATTGGGATTAAATGTTTTTAAATGAGCAGGTGCAGAGTCCTAAAACCAGCCCTGTTCCTTCCCCTTTTTCCTCTTTTATCCACATGATCATGGAATTAGGATTCCTTAATAGGGGTGTCCCCTCTGGGTCACACTCAGGTGTGTCTCACCTGTTCTGGAGCTGATCCTGTCCTAATCCCTGGATCTTGCTGCTGTTGACAGGGCCAAAATCCTCGGGTATGTCTTCAAGAAGAGCTTCCTGGGAGAGCCTCCCTCCACTGTCACCTCTGATGGATGAAGAGGAGGAATATTTGCCAAGTGTCCTGTCCCATCAGGGTGAGATACCAGCTCTTCCCCGTCTGTGAGCTTCAGTTTGCCATGGGGGATTCCAGAAGGGAATCCATTTGTGTCCAGGCTTGGGATAAAATGCATTTTCTGGGTCTGTCAGAAAGGCTTTTTGATGCAGAATGAAGTGCAAAATGAAACTGGGCAAAGGTCTGGGGTTGAAATTCCTGGGTTTCAGTTTGGCACTCCCTGTGCTGCCTTTTGGGCTCACTGGAATTGAAAGCTGTAAAAACACTGAAGAAAAACTCCTGGAGTTCCTCCTGGAGAAACAGCATAGAGGAGAAGAAGAGAAGGGTAGCATTGGTCTTGTTTTATTGTTTTTAAGGAAAATTCCCTTTCTTTTTCATCCCAGAACCCAAATTCTTCAAGGAAGGAATGTTGGTATGGTGCAAGCTGCGACGATATCCGTACTGGCCAGCAGTGGTAAGAGCAGCTCCTGCCACCTCATATCCTGCTGATAAGGAGCAATCCCCAGTTCTGGAGTGACTTTTGCCCTTCCTGGAAGTGTTAAGAGACCTTCTAGTAGAAGAATTTCAAAATTCACTGAAGTAAATTTATAAAACACATAAAATGTGATTAATTCACAGCTGTTTGTACTGGAGCAGAGGATTATCCCAATTTTTTTATCATGGAGCAGAACTTTCACTTTACAAAAGAAAGGGGATGCTCTTTGTGTACTAAAAATGCTCCCTTGGGGTAACTGGTTGCTCCTTCCACTTGAATTTTTCGTATTTGTGTAATAAAGTTGCACCAGTAGGAAAAATTTGAGTGTGGATTGTTCTGGATTCTATCCTTAAAAAACTTTCCTGGATTAGGATTTTAGGATGCTAAATGAGGCTTTATCCTCTCTCCAGGTGAAAGCAGTGAAGAGGAAGCCCCGGAGGGCCTGCGTGCTCTTCATAGATGGTACCACAAATGAGAAGAAAAGAGGGTAAATGTTGATTTTCATCCCATCCTGACCTTCCCAGTCTGTTATTCCATGTTCTGCACCCATTTTCCTCCAGGTTGATCTGGGAGGGAGGGTCTGGGCCAGGTGAGGGTGGCAGGTGCTTTGTCATGCTGCAGGTTGAGGCAGCTTCCTGTCCATGGTAAGGGCTGAGGAATTGAAAACCAAACCAAAAAAAACAAAAAAAAAACCAACAGAAAAATCCCTGGAATGCAGCCAAAGATTTACTTGTGCTGCCCAAACTTTCTGGAAACACTGGGCTGCCTTCAGCTTTGTTCCAAGCCAGGTATTTTTCACTTCTTAAAAAATTCCATAATTTTAACTTCCTGTGGAAACAAAAAATGGCAAAACTTGTGCTCCTTAATTCCTTGGGAAATGGAATTTTCAGGGAGAAGCAGAACTAAATGAACAGGGAGATGGGGCAGTTGAGTTGCACCTCTGACTGTGTTTCTTTAAAAGTTTCTCAGTGTCTCTGAAGAGCCTGAAGCACTTTGACTGCAAGGAAAAGCAGGAGCTCATAGTGAGTATCCCAGAAATGTGGAACTGCAGCTGTTGGGAAAATACAGTGGGAAATCCAGGATACAAGGGACCAGGGGAGGAATGTGGGGCTTGGTTCCCTCAGAGCTACTCTCATCTGTGACAGCCATAACAGGGCTGTTTTACTGTCATGAACCATTTCTGTCCCCTCCTTGGTGTCCTGGGCTGGAACTCTTGCAGAGTTGCTGGATTTGGGACAGAAAAGGCTGTTGTTTTGTAGGAACGAGCCAAGGAGAACTATTCCCGGGAGATCGAGTGGTGCCTCCAGCTGATCCTGGACTATCGGATCCGAGTGGGTAAGGAAAGCAACAAATCCCAAGATGGTTTTGGTGGGAAGGGACCTTAAATCCCATCCAATGCCACCCTGCCACAGACAGGGACACCTCCCACTATCCCAGGCTGCTCCAAACCCTGTCCAACGTGGCCTGGGGCACTTCCAGGGATGGGGCAGCTTCTCTGGGATCTCAGCCTGAGAAAAAAGGGAATCCCAAACTCTCAGCTTTGATTCCTGGTCTGAATGGAACTGATCAGTGACCCTGTTCTGGGTTTTTAGGTTGTCATTCTTTCACCGGATCCTTCCTGCAGTATTTTGCGTCTGATGTCAGTAAGTGAATTTATCCCTTTTGGAATTTTTCTCTTGGCTACGTAAATGTAGCTCCAACATTTACACATAAATGACTTTGGCACCACACCCAGAGAGGGGCTGCTGTTAAATTTACCAGCACCCCTTTATTGCAATTAAGGGTTCAATTAAATTAAATAAATACTGATGGTTCAAGACAATCAGGTCATGGCATCAGAGAATAGTTGGACGTGTAGCTGGTTCCTTATATATTCATGCCAACTCTCTAATATTTGTGTTTTTTAAGGCAAATTAAGATTTTAGTGGTGACTTTTTGATAGGAAAGGAAGAAAAACTTCTCTCAGCAACAAAATTCCATATTTTCTATTGATATGGATATGAAATCTGTTTGTACATTTAAATGTAAATGTAAATTTAAATGTGGTCTCTCTTTCAGGCTACCCAGTGAGGAAAGAAGGATACCAGAATGTGGTGCAGATGACATTCCCAAACACAGAGGAGGAATGTGCTGGAGAATGTTCCTCAGACACTTCTCCCCAGAAACCCCCAAGGAAGCTCCTCCCTGACAGGTCCAGAGCCGCCAGGGACAGAGAGAACAAAAAGCTGGTGGAATTCATAGTGAAGACCAAAGGAGCTGAAAAACATCTCTTGGGGATCTTGAAAAGTGGGAAGAAGTCACGGTGGCTGAAGAAATATCTGAATTCCAGACACTATGTGACGTGTGTGGAGACATACCTGGAGGATGAAGAGCAGCTAGACACGGTGGTTGGGTACCTGAAGGAGGTGTACAGGGAAATGGACACCAAGAATTTACACAAGATCCTGGGTGATGGCATCAGATTCATATCAGATGTACTTTTACCTGAGGTGAGGGAGCGTGGAACTGAGGGAAAAATAATTCTGAAGTGATAAATAACGCTTATTATCATTATTTATTTATGCCTTTGGTTGGTGTGGAATGATGTGGGGAAAGTTCCCAGAACTGAATATTCACTGCTCCCACAGGCTGAGTCACTGAAATGCTGATTTTTAAGCACAGAAAGGAGAAGCTTTAAAAAACAACAGTTGGTTGTTTTTAAAGGCAGACTGATTGTTTTCTGATGTGTTTTAATGACTTCTGAAATGCTTCAAGGCTTTGTTTTGGGCTTTTTATTTTAATTTGGCAGCTTCTCTTGGTCCTTTGTGTGTGTCAAGGTGGGGGGTGGTGTGTTGGCTGTTTTTACAGTTGTTGTAGATAACTTGTGTTCTTCTCAGGAATTTTCCCAGGAGAACATTAACTCGTGGAGAAACAAAATTACTGTGAAGAATATTTTAATCTGAGGATAAAAATCCTCCCCTGGGGATGATACAGAACAAGTTCATATTATTTATTTAAGAATTTCAGGCACACAACGAGCTGTTTCATCCAAGTTTTCCAAGTGATTGAGGAACCCTTTTCTCAAAACTTACTCAGCTGAGGCAGTTTGAAATCCCTGGCTGTGATTTGGTTTTGTTTATTGATTATTCTTATTAATTATTCAACGCTTTCCAGGCCATCATCTGTGCCATTGCTGCCGTGGATGACATAGATTATGAGAAAGCAGAAGAGAAGTACATTAAAGGACCACCTGTGACCAAGAGGTAGATTTATTTTCAGTATTTTCCAAGGTTTTTTGCTCTTTTATTGTTGATACAGAAAAGGTTTGAGGTAAGGGCAGGAGAGCTCAGTGTCCTTCCTGTGAGGGACAAAGGATTAAACATGGGAAATGTTCTGGCTGAGCTACTCCAAACTGCAAATTTTAATTTATATTTAATTTAATGTTATCCTCTTTTTCAAATTTAAAAATATTATTTTTTTTTTCTTTCCAGAGAGAGGGAGTTATTTGACGAGCAAGTCCTGGGAAGCAAAAAACTCAAGACCGAGTCAGAGCCCTGGGAGAGCTGAGGAGTGGCCGGGGCTGCCCTGGGGCCAGGTGTCAATAACCAGTGGTGTTTTGTATAAAATGTGGCATTCTTTGTAAAGTCTGTGTGTATATTCCCAGTTATTCTGCTCCCAGACCCAGCTGGGCCTCAGTTCTCACTGCTTCCCGTGGCCTCACCGTGTTCAGTTGCCTGTGATCCACCAGATCCTCATCCATCAGTGCCCTCTGGGGGCTGGCAGAGACCCCCAGTGCTGTGCAGAACTTCCTGCTGCTCCACCAATTTCCATTTGGATCGTTTTAGCCAAATCCCCGGCATGGGAAGGGCTCTGGCCCTGGTTTTGTGGCCAGTGGTGGCCTCACTGCTCGTGATGAAAGCAGGGGGTTCCTGGCAGGAAACACTCCCAGGGGTTCACTCTTCCTGCTTCACATGACTCCAAGTGTGGGAAAGCAGATTGGTGTCCAGGGCTGCACCCTGCATCACAAAGCTTTGGGGTTTTGTTGTAAAATTCCATGGGGAAGGAATCCAGGTTTGCTGAAAAATAAAAGCATTCCCTTTTCCTCTAACAATGATTCATCTGAATGCTGGTTTATTGCCTCTTTTGAGGCTGTGAATTTAATTGTTTTAATTGTCAGTTTTCTCATCTAAATTCCCAATTTAATCTTCTTCAGCTCCCTGCCCACCTTTGCTGGAGCTGTGGCACATGGAAGCAGTGTCACCAAGAACTAATTAATGATGAATAATGATAAATGATACATAAAACCCCCTGATTAGGGTTTCTCTGTGATAGTGAAATGTCATCTCCTTGCTTGTCCAGTAAAACCCAAGATGCTTTGAAATGAAGAAGTTTAAATTGGGATCCAGATGTCTATCCTGGCTGTAGTAATTATCTGAATATATTTTAATTACACTTTTAATTGCTCTGTGCTCTCTAATGAGTTTCACCATGGAATCCTTACTCCCGTTATCTCAAGTACCTCAATTATAGGGACAGATCAGGAAGTGAAGGTTTTATTAAAACTTGTGAGGAGGGATAATGAGTTTTATGGGACAGTATAAAAAATTAATGGTGGAGTTAACTCAGAGCTGTGAGTGGCACTTTCCCTTTGCAAGTGAGAGATTGGGGAGGAACTTCCTGCCCCTGATCCCAGTGCTCTGAGGTGAATTGGAGATGGGGGATCAACTTGCCATCCTTTGCATTAACCCTGTGTTCCATTCTCAATCAAAATTCCTCGTGCTGTGAAGCAGAACCACCTCACCTTGCCTTCACTGTGGTTGTGGAATCTTGGGATGGTTTGGGGTGGAGGGGACCTTGAACCCCAATCCATGTGCAGAGACACCTTGCACGATCCCAGGCTGCTCCAAGCCCTGTCCAGCCTCCCCTTGAACATTCCAGGGATAATCCTGACCTTGTACCACCCCTTTCCAGTGCTGCCCCACCGGTCATTTACTGGTACTGGACACCAGGCTCAGCCTCACCATGTACAAATCACTAATAAAGTGGGATGAAGTGAATCATCAAAGATTTGCTGCTTTTGTTTAATTAATTTAATCTGGTGGGTGGTGCTCTGGCAGGTGCTTCCATCCCGGTTTTACAGCACGTGAAGATTATTTTTATACATCAGATAAACCTGTAATATCCTGTCTCCGTGTCTCACATTATTTATCACCGGAAAAATAACTCACTGGTTTCTCTTCTTGTGCTTTATTGAAAAGGGGCTGGCACACAGCACCTCTGCTTGTGGTTGTCCATTGTTAATTAATCCATATTTCCTCAACTGCCTCCTCGACACTTGGTGTTAAATCTCTAACTTATTTATTAATTATTCATACTTCACATTTTTGTTTAATATCATTAATCCAGTGTTGCATCCTAAACTGCTTTACTCCTCCCTGCATTTGTGTGTGTTTCCAGGATATTAAAATGATTAGGCGCAGAGTTTGGGGAAGGAATGACGATTCCCGCAGCCCTGGGCGGTATTTTGGGGTGAAAACAGCGCTTTTGCGACCCGAATCCCGGCAGGAAAAGAAGCATCTGCCGAAACCCGGGATCGAACCAGGGACCTTTAGATCTTCAGTCTAACGCTCTCCCAACTGAGCTATTTCGGCTGCACGACCGCGCTCCGCCCCCCCCGCCCGTCACCGCCGGTGGCGCCGCGCCGGGCGGGGGGGACACGGGGGACACGCTGGGGAGGACACGGGGGAACACGCGGGGACACGGGACACGGGGGCGGGATGTGGGACACGGACACACGGACACACGGACACGGGACAGGCGGGACACGGGGACGGGCGCGACACGGGACAGGCGGGACACCCGCACAGGCGAAAGGCGGCGGCAGCGCGGTCTCTGTGGCGCAATCGGTTAGCGCGTTCGGCTGTTAACCGAAAGGTTGGTGGTTCGAGCCCACCCAGGGACGGCCGAAAATTAGCTTTTTGCGCGTCCGCGGCTCCGCAGCCCCTGAACGGGCCGGTCCCGCGAGAATCCCGCCGCAATCCCGGGATGGCCCCGGGACAGCCCCGCCCGTCGGGGATGGTTTTGCCGCAGGCCGGGGCGGGGCCGGCGGGTGCCTCCGGAACCGCCAGGCAGGACCGCGTTTCCCGCCGGAGCGCTGAGGCGGTGCCGCGGCGGGCGCTTTAGTGGGGTGCACCGCGCCCAGAGGTTGCGTGAAGGGCTGCGGAGAGATGGCGGCGCTGGGCCGTGAGCGGGGCCGGGAACGGGCTGGACGGGCCGGGAAGGGGCTGGGAACGGGCCGGGAGCGGGATGGAGAGAGGGACGGGACGGGGACAGGGATCGGTTCGCGGACCGGGACCGGTTTGGGGTCTGGGACAAACCTTCTGCCCTCCGCGGAGTGCCTGACCGGGAGGGAGCCCTGAGGGGACACCGGGCCGTTCCCGACCCCAGGCCGCGCTGAGCTCTCCCGTCCTCTCTTGCAGGTCTCCGGCTCCCCGCGCACGGTGTGCTGGGCTGGCGGTGAGTGCCGGGGCTGGAGGGGCCGGGGCGGTGACAGCTCTGAGCCCGGGGCTGGGGGTAACGGGATGGGGGAAGCCCCGAGCTGTGGGGTGGATGGGGGATCAGTGGGGTTTTGTGGAGCATTTTCTCCCGGGAGGGTTCCACAGCGTGGCGGGGCTGTGTCACCCTGTCCGGACCTTTCTGTCCCCCAGGCCCGGCGCTGTGAGTCCGGTTCACGCTCAGCTGCTCCATCAGACGCCGGTGGCCGATCACGCTGACAGGTAACAGCTCCTCCCTGGGGATAAGGAACGCAGTTTGTGCCACCATTCCCAGTGGCAACTCCTGTCAGGGGTGTCCTCGCTTCCCTGCTGGAATTCAGGGAGAAGTGGCAGCTCTGTGAGCCACGGGGAGAGGCAGAGAAGCTCTGCCTGAGCACCAAACCCACACTGGGGAGAATCCTCTGCTGCAAACAGAGGGATGGCATTGTCATTCCTCAAGTTACCGTGCTTCCTTGAGATAACAACTGAATCTGCAGGGAAATAACTGGAGAGTGATGGCTCTTTGCTGTTCCTTTCAGGTCTGTCCAGGTGCAGAAAAGCTCTGCTGTTGTCCCAAAGAAATCCTATGTCCCCAGCAGCCGTGGCGAGTACGTCATCGCCAAGCTCGATGACCTGGTCAACTGGGCACGGCGGGTGAGTCCGGAGGCACCGTGCCACCCTGGGATCCAGGGACAGAGGGACCCGAGGCATCTCCTGCTCGGGATAAAAATAGGCTCAGAGCTCCCATGGCTGAGTTCTGTGGCCAGAGGGTGACATTTGGGGTCCAGTGACAGAGCAGGAGAGAGGCTGAAGGTGCTGAGGGTGTGTGTGGGGTCTGGAACTGCTCTTTGCTCACCAGCAAAAGGCGCTTTCTGTAGTTTTCCCTGTCCTGAGCAGCTGCTCTGCCTGTGGGGATGGTGACACAGGTGACAGTGCCCTGGGTCTGCTGTGCTCTGCCCTTTTTGGCCACCACTGCCTGTGTGGGGCTCTGAGCTGTCCCTTCTCCGGCCACTGCTGACCCTGTGGGGCTCTGAACTGTCCTTTCTCCGGCCACTGTTGCCCATGTGGGGCTCTGAACTGTCCCTTTTCCACTGTCCCTGAGCTGTCCCTTCTTCCATAACTGGCATCCCTGTGGGGCTCTGAGCTGTCCCTATGTGGCTCTGAGGTGGCTTTAGCAGTGTCAGAACCTCAGAGGAGCAGCTCTGGCCACATTCAAGCCACACACCCAGCTCTTTCTGTACCCACTTCGCCGAGCTTTGGGGTTTTGCTCCCCACTCTTTGAACTTTCCCTTTCAGCCTGGTGGCCTCTCATCCCACGTGTCACCCGCGCTGTCCCTGAGCTCTGCCTGTCCCCCGTGTCCCCTCAGAGCTCCCTGTGGCCGATGACCTTCGGGCTGGCGTGCTGTGCCGTGGAGATGATGCACATGGCAGCCCCTCGCTATGACATGGATCGCTTTGGGGTCGTGTTCCGGGCCAGTCCCCGCCAGGCCGACGTCATGATCGTGGCAGGGACCCTGACCAACAAAATGGCCCCGGCGCTGCGCAAACCCCAAAAAACAAAACACAAAAAAAAAAAAGGGAAAAAAAAAAGAAGAGGGAAAAATATGGGGTCTTTTCTTTCTTCTCTTTACAAAAGAGGCGATTCTCTTCTTTTTTAGAAGCACAAAAGCAAGCAGAAAAGCTCCTTCTGGGAATGATTTGTGTGAGTTCTTCCAGGGACAGATCTGGGGGGTTTGCAGCTGCCACAGTCCTGGGATTGGTGTATGTCCGGAATCCCAGAGTTTGCTTTTGGCTTTCAAAATGCTTCTGCTGTGCAGTGTGGAATCTGCTCCATGAAGGACTCATTTCAAATCTGCTCCATGGGATGATCTTGGTTGGAATCTGCTCCATGGGATGATCTTGGTTGG
>CM019235.1:132733-196934 GCA_009741485.1 Malurus cyaneus samueli | reverse complement strand
GGTACTTGAGGGCTGTGGTGGCTACTGGGGCCTGTGGGGCTACTGGGGGCTGTGGGGCCACTGGGGGCCATGGGGGGCTCTGTGGAACTGTGGAGCCAACTGTGGACGTGGGGGCTCTGGGCTATGGGGGCTACTGGGGACCGTGGAGGCCACTGGGGAACCTGGGGCCACTGGGGGCTGTGGGGAACAACTGGGTGACTGTGGATCACTGGAGAACATGGGGCCACTGGGGGCCGTGGGGGCCACTGGGGACTGTGGGGCCACTGGGGACTCGTGGGGGCTCTGGGGACTGTGGCTATGGGGGCTACTGGGTACTGTGGGGGCCAGTGGGAACTTGTGGGGCCCACTGGAACCATGGGCCATGGGGGCTGTGGACCGACGGACTGTGGGGGTCACTGGGGTGCAGCGGGATGAGGTGGGAATGATCCCAAATATCCCTGTCCGCAGGTCTATGACCAGATCAAGCCCTCGCTACGGTGCCCATGGGGTAGGTGAGTGCCAGGACATCCCTGGTGCCATGGGGGGAATCACGGAGAGGGAGAGGATTCTACTTTGTGTTTCCATGGCTTCTTAAGATTGTAGCAGCAGAGCAAGCTCCTCATGGTGAGTTCTTCAACAGGGACAGATCTGGGGTTTGCAGCTGCATGTTCCACAGGATTGGTGTTATGTCCAGAATCCCAGAGTTTGCTTTTGGCTTCACCAGACTCACCATGAAGGACTCATTTCACTGCTCTGGATGATCTTGTAGGAATCGCTCATGAATATGTTGGAAACATTTGGGGCTTTCTCATTTGGGTTGGAAATCTGCCCATGGGATGACTGTTGAATCAATCATGGGGTGTCTTGGTTGAATTTCGAGGGGTGGATTCACGCGCTGGTCCAGCGGAAAAGTTTTGGGAAAGCACGAGGCAAAACTAGCAGAGGCTGTGAAAATTGTTCAGTTGGTTGGGATCAGCTGAAAAACGTGCCAGGCAGGGCTCGTGACAGGCTAGAGGATAAGAGAGGACTGGGCCTGGCAGTGCCACTGGCTATACTTGGCTCCTCGCTCGAGCTGACCCTGTCCTGTTGTAGCAAGGAATCTCCCAACCGAGGAGGGGGGGAGCCACGTTGGCACAGCTGCGACAGGGGGACAGGGACAGGGTCAGCTCAGAAAGGCGAGCAGGAGCCCAAGGGAAGGTGGCACCAGCCAGGTGGGCACTGCCAGGCCCAGTGCCATGAGCTGAGAGCTCACAGGGAGGGTCTTCCAGGTGCCACTGTGGCCCTTCAGCCCTGTCACGAGCCCTGCCTGGCACGTTTTCAGCTGAATCCAACCCAACTGAACAATTCCCATCACCCTCACAAAGCAGATTTCACAGCCTTTCCTCTCTGCTACAAAATCTTTTGTTTTGCCTCAGAGCTTTCCCAGAACTTTTCCTCTTCCAGCCTGGACCAGCCAAGGGATGAGAAAGTTGTAAGAATCGTAGAATCATTCAGGCTGGAAAAGACCCCTGAGACCACGAAATTCAACCAAGACCACCCCATGGAGCAGATTCCAACCAAGATCATCCCATGGAGCAGATTCCAACCAAGATCATCCCATGGAGCAGATTCCAACCAAGATCATCCCATGGAGCAGATTCCAACCAAGATCATCCCATGGAGCAGATTTGAAATGAGTCCTTCATGGAGCAGATTCCACACTGCACAGCAGAAGCATTTTGAAAGCCAAAAGCAAACTCTGGGATTCTGGACATACACCAATCCCAGGACTGTGGCAGCTGCAAACCCCCCAGATCTGTCCCTGGAAGAACTCACACAAATCATTCCCAGAAGGAGCTTTTCTGCTCTGCTCTACAAAATCTCTTAAAGAACATGGAAACACAAATGAGAAAAAATTCCTCTCCCTCTCCGTGATTCCCCCCATGGCACCAGGGATGTCCTGGCACTCACCTCCCCATGGACACCACGTAGCGAGGCTCTGGCATCTGGTCATAGACCTGCGGGACAGGGATATTTGGGATCATTCCCACCTCATCCCGCTGCACCCCCCAGTGACCCCCACAGTCCCAGTGGTCCCACGCCCCGTGCCCCATGGTTTCCAGTGGCCCAGTTCCCACTGGCCCCACAGTCCGTGCCCCCAAGCCCCCCACAGTCCCAGGCCCCCAGCCCCGTCCCCCAGTCCCTGCCCCACGGCTGTCCCAGTGTCCCACAGTCCGTCCCCAGCCCCAGTGCCCAGTTCCCCAGTGCCTCCACGGTCCCCAGTACCCCCTAGCCCCAGCCCCACGTCCACAGTGGCCCAGTCCCAGTAGCCCCAGCCCCCAGTGGCCCGGCCCCAGTACCCCCTGCCCCCAGTACTTGCGCAGCGCCGGGGCCATTTTTTGGTCAGGGTCCCGCCACGATCATGACGTCGGCCTGGCGGGGACTGGCCCGAACACGACCCCAAAGCGATCCATGTCTAGCGAGGGGCTGCCATGTGCATCATCTCCACGGCACAGCACGCCAGCCCGAGGTCATCGGCCACAGGGAGCTCTGAGGGGACACGGGGGACAGGCAGAGCTCAGGGACAGCGCGGGTGAACGTGGGATGACACCCAGGCTGAAAGGGAAGTTCAAAGAGTGGGGAGCAAAACCCCAGCTCGGCGAAGTGGGTACAGAAAGAGCTGGGTGTGTGGCTTGAATGTGGCCAGAGCTGCTCCTCTGAGCTTCTGACACTGCTAAGCCACCTCAGCCCCAGGACAGCTCAAGCCCACAGGGATGCCAGTTGAAGAGGACATCAGGACAGAAGGAAATCAGACCCCATGGGAAGTGGAGAGAAGGACAGCTCAGGCCCCCAGGGTCCAGCAGTGGCCGGCGAAGGGACAGCTCAGGGCCCACAGGGTCAGCAGTGGCCGGCGAAGGGACAGCTCAGGGCCCATGGGTCAGCAGGGCAGAGAAGGGACAGCTCAGAGTCCCACAGGTCAGCAGTGGCCGAGGGACGCTCAGGCCCACCGAGTGGTGACAAAGGGCAGAGCACAGCAGACCAGGGACTGTCACTGTGTCACCATCCCACAGGAGAGCAGCTGCTCAGGACAGGAAACAGAAAGGCCTTTTGCTGGGCAGAGCAGCCAACCCACACCACCCTCACACCTTCAGCCTCTCTCCTGCTCTGTCACTGGACCCCAAATGTCACCCTCTGGCCACAGAACTCAGCCATGGGAGCTCTGAGCCTATTTTTATCCCGAGCAGGAGATGCCTCGGGTCCCTCTGTCCCTGGATCCCAGGGTGGCACGGTGCCTCCGGACTCACCCCGCCGTGCCCAGTTGACCAGGTCATCGAGCTTGGCGATGACGTACTCGCCACGGCTGCTGGGGACATAGGATTTTTTGGGACAACAGCAGAGCTTTTCTGCACCTGGACAGACCTGAAAGAACAGCAAAGAGCCATCACTCTCCAGTTATTTCCCTGCAGATTCAGTTGTTATCTCAAGGAAGCACGGTACTTGAGGAATGACAATGCCATCCCTCTGTTTGCAGCAGAGGATTCTCCCCAGTGTGGGTTTGGTGCTCAGGCAGAGCTTCTCTGCCTCTCCCCGTGGCTCACAGAGCTGCCACTTCTCCCTGAATTCCAGCAGGGAAGCGAGGACACCCCTGACAGGAGTTGCCACTGGGAATGGTGGCACAAACTGCGTTCCTTATCCCCAGGGAGGAGCTGTTACCTGTCAGCGTGATCGGCCACCGGCGTCTGATGGAGCAGCTGAGCGTGAACCGGACTCACAGCGCCGGGCCTGGGGGACAGAAAGGTCCGGACAGGGTGACACAGCCCCGCCACGCTGTGGAACCCTCCCGGGAGAAAATGCTCCACAAAACCCCACTGATCCCCCATCCACCCCACAGCTCGGGGCTTCCCCCATCCCGTTACCCCCAAGCCCCGGGCTCAGAGCTGTCACCGCCCCGGCCCCCGCCCCGGCACTCACCGCCAGCCCAGCACACCGTGCGCGGGGAGCCGGAGACCTGCAAGAGAGACGGGAGAGCTCAGCGCGGCCTGGGGTCGGGAACGGCCCGGTGTCCCCTCAGGGCTCCCTCCCGGTCAGGCACTCCGCGGAGGGCAGAAGGTTTGTCCCAGACCCCAAACCGGTCCCGGTCCGCGAACCGATCCCTGTCCCCGTCCCGTCCCTCTCTCCATCCCGCTCCCGGCCCTTCCCAGCCCCTTCCCGCCCCCGCTCACGGCCCAGCGCCGCCATCTCCGCAGCCTTCACGCAACCTCTGGGCGCGGTGCACCCTAAAGCGCCCGCCGCGGCACCGCCTCAGCGCTCCGGCGGGAAACGCGGTCCTGCCTGGCGGTTCCGGAGGCACCCGCCGGCCCCGCCCCGGCCTGCGGCAAAACCATCCCCGACGGGCGGGGCTGTCCCGGGGCCATCCCGGGATTGCGGCGGGATTCTCGCGGGACCGGCCCGTTCAGGGGCTGCGGAGCCGCGGACGCGCAAAAAGCTAATTTTCGGCCGTCCCTGGGTGGGCTCGAACCACCAACCTTTCGGTTAACAGCCGAACGCGCTAACCGATTGCGCCACAGAGACCGCGCTGCCGCCGCCTTTCGCCTGTGCGGGTGCCCGCCTGTCCGTGTCGCGCCCGTCCCCTGTCCCGCTGTCCGGTGTCCGTTGTGTCCGTGTGTCCGTGTCCCACATCCCGCCCCCGTGTCCCGTGTCCCCGCGTGTTCCCCCGTTCCTCCCCACGTCCCCCGTGTCCCGCCCGGCGGCGCCACCGGCGGTGACGGGCGGGGGGCGGAGCGGGTCGTGCAGCCGAAATAGCTCAGTTGGGAGAGCGTTAGACTGAAGATCTAAAGGTCCCTGGTTCGATCCCGGGTTTCGGCAGATGCTTCTTTTCCTGCCGGGATTCGGGTCGAAAAGTCTGTTTGTCACCCCAAAATACCGCCCAGGGCTGCGGGAATCGTCATTCCTTCCCAAACTCTGCGCCTAATCATTTTAATATCCTGGAAACACACACAAATGCAGAGAGGAGTAAAGCAGTTTGAGATGCAACACTGGTAATGATATTAAACAAAAATGTGAAGTATGAATAATTAATAAAATAAGTTAGAGATTTAACACCAAGTGTCGAGGAGGCAGTTGAGGAAATATGGATTAATTAACAATGGACAACCACAAGCAGAGGTGCTTGTGCCCCTTTTCAATAAAGCACAAGAAGAGAAACCAGTGAGTTATTTTTCCGTGATAAATAATGAGACACGGAGACAGGATATTACAGGTTTATCTGATGTATAAAAATAATCTTCACGTGCTGTAAAACCGGGATGGAAGCACCTGCCAGAGCACCACCCACCAGATTAAATTAATTAAACAAAAGCAGCAAATCTTTTGATATCACTTCATCCCACTTTATTAGTGATTTGTACATGGTGAGGCTGAGCCTGGTGTCCAGTACCAGTAAATGACCGGTGGGGCAGCACTGGAAAGGGGTGGTACAAGGTCAGGATTATCCCTGGAATGTTCAAGGGGAGGCTGGACAGGGCTTGGACAGCCTGGGATCGTGCAAGGTGCCCCTGCACAAAGATGGGGTTCAAGGCCCCCTCCACCCCAAACCATCCCAAGATTCCACAACCACAGTGAAGGCAAGGTGAGGTGGTTCTGCTTCACAGCACGAGGAATTTTGATTGAGAATGGAACACAGGGTTAATGCAAAGGATGGAAGTTGATCCCCCATCTCCAATTCACCTCAGAGCACGGGATCAGGGGCAGGAAGTTCCTCCCCAATCTCTCACTTGCAAGGGAAAGTGCCACTCACAGCTCTGAGTTAACTCCACCATTAATTTTTTATACTGTCCCATAAAACTCATTATCCCTCCTCACAAGTTTTAATAAAACCTTCACTTCCTGATCTGTCCCTATAATTGAGGTACTTGAGATAACGGGAATAAGGATTCATGGTGAAACTCATTAGAGAGCACAGAGCAATTAAAAGTGTAATTAAAATATATTCAGATAATTACTACAGCCAGGATAGACATCTGGATCCCAATTTAAACTTCTTTTTCAAACATCTTGGGTTTTACTGGACAAGCAAGGAGATACATTTCACTATCACAAGAAACCCTAATCAGGGGGTTTTATGTATCATTTATCATTTTCATCATTAATTAGTTCTTGGTGACACTGCTTCCATGTGCCACAGCTCCAGCAAAGGTGGGCAGGGAGCTGAAGAAGATTAAATTGGGAATTTAGATGAGAAAACTGACAATTAAAACAATTAAATTCACAGCCTCAAAAGAGGCAATAAACCAGCATTCAGATGAATCACTGTTAGAGGAAAAGGGAATGCTTTTATTTTTCAGCAAACCTGGATTCCTTCCCCATGGAATTTTACAACAAAACCCCAAAGCTTTGTGATGCAGGGTGCAGCCCTGGACACCAACCTGCTTTCCCCACACTTGGATCATGTGAAGCAGGAAGAGTGAACCCCTGGGAGTGTTTCCTGCCAGGAACCCCCTGCTTTCATCACGAGCAGTGAGGCCACCACTGGCCACAAAACCAGGGCCAGAGCCCTTCCCATGCCGGGGATTTGGCTAAAACGATCCAAATGGAAATTGGTGGAGCAGCAGGAAGTTCTGCACAGCACTGGGGGTCTCTGCCAGCCCCCAGAGGGCACTGATGGATGAGGATCTGGTGGATCACAGGCAACTGAACACGGTGAGGCCACGGGAAGCAGTGAGAACTGAGGCCCAGCTGGGTCTGGGAGCAGAATAACTGGGAATATACACACAGACTTTACAAAGAATGCCACATTTTATACAAAACACCACTGGTTATTGACACCTGGCCCCAGGGCAGCCCCGGCCACTCCTCAGCTCTCCCAGGGCTCTGACTCGGTCTTGAGTTTTTTGCTTCCCAGGACTTGCTCGTCAAATAACTCCCTCTCTCTGGAAGAAAAAAAAATAATATTTTAAATTTAAAAAAGGATAACATTAAATTAAATATAAATTAAAATTTGCAGTTTGAGTAGCTCAGCCAGAACATTTCCCATGTTTAATCCTTTGTCCCTCACAGGAAGGACACTGAGCTCTCCTGCCTTACCTCAAACCTTTTCTGTATCAACAATAAAAGAGCAAAAAACCTTGGAAAATACTGAAAATAAATCTACCTCTTGGTCACAGGTGGTCCTTTAATGTACTTCTCTTCTGCTTTCTCATAATCTATGTCATCCACGGCAGCAATGGCACAGATGATGGCCTGGAAAGCGTTGAATAATTAATAAGAATAATCAATAAACAAAACCAAATCACAGCCAGGGATTTCAAACTGCCTCAGCTGAGTAAGTTTTGAGAAAAGGGTTCCTCAATCACTTGGAAAACTTGGATGAAACAGCTCGTTGTGTGCCTGAAATTCTTAAATAAATAATATGAACTTGTTCTGTATCATCCCCAGGGGAGGATTTTTATCCTCAGATTAAAATATTCTTCACAGTAATTTTGTTTCTCCACGAGTTAATGTTCTCCTGGGAAAATTCCTGAGAAGAACACAAGTTATCTACAACAACTGTAAAAACAGCCAACACACCACCCCCCACCTTGACACACACAAAGGACCAGGAGAAGCTGCCAAATTAAAATAAAAGCCCAAAACAAAGCCTTGAAGCATTTCAGAAGTCATTAAAACACATCAGAAAACAATCAGTCTGCCTTTAAAAACAACCAACTGTTGTTTTTTAAAGCTTCTCCTTTCTGTGCTTAAAAATCAGCATTTCAGTGACTCAGCCTGTGGGAGCAGTGAATATTCAGTTCTGGGAACTTTCCCCACGTCATTCCACACCAACCAAAGGCATAAATAAATAATAATAATAAGCGTTATTTATCACTTCAGAATTATTTTTCCCTCAGTTCCACGCTCCCTCACCTCAGGTAAAAGTACATCTGATATGAATCTGATGCCATCACCCAGGATCTTGTGTAAATTCTTGGTGTCCATTTCCCTGTACACCTCCTTCAGGTACCCAACCACCGTGTCAGCTGCTCTTCATCCTCCAGGTATGTCTCCACACACGTCACATAGTGTCTGGAATTCAGATATTTCTTCAGCCACCGTGACTTCTTCCCACTTTTCAAGATCCCCAAGAGATGTTTTTCAGCTCCTTTGGTCTTCACTATGAATTCCACCAGCTTTTTGTTCTCTCTGTCCCTGGCAGCTCTGGACCTGTCAGGGAGGAGCTTCCTTGGGGGTTTCTGGGGAGAAGTGTCTGAGGAACATTCTCCAGCACATTCCTCCTCTGTGTTTGGGAATGTCATCTGCACCACATTCTGGTATCCTTCTTTCCTCACTGGGTAGCCTGAAAGAGAGACCACATTTAAATTTACATTTACATTTAAATGTACAAACAGATTTCATATCCATATCAATAGAAAATATGGAATTTTGTTGCTGAGAGAAGTTTTTCTTCCTTTCCTATCAAAAAGTCACCACTAAAATCTTAATTTGCCTTAAAAAACACAAATATTAGAGAGTTGACATGAATATATAAGGAACCAGCTACAAGTCCAACTATTCTCTGATGCCATGACCTGATTGTCTTGAACCATCAGTATTTATTTAATTTAATTGAACCCTTAATTGCAATAAAGGGGTGCTGGTAAATTTAACAGCAGCCCCTCTCTGGGTGTGGTGCCAAAGTCATTTATGTGTAAATGTTGGAGCTACATTTACGTAGCCAAGAGAAAAATTCCAAAAGGGATAAATTCACTTACTGACATCAGACGCAAAATACTGCAGGAAGGATCCGGTGAAAGAATGACAACCTAAAAACCCAGAACAGGGTCACTGATCAGTTCCATTCAGACCAGGAATCAAAAGCTGAGAGTTTGGGATTCCCTTTTTTCTCAGCTGAGATCCCAGAGAAGCTGCCCCATCCCGGAAGTGCCCCAGGCCACGTTGGACAGGTTTGGAGGCAGCCTGGGATAGTGGGAGGTGTCCCTGCCGTGCAGGTGGCATGGATGGATTTAAGTCCCTTCCCACCAAACCATCTTGGGATTTGAGATTCCATGCTCTGCTGCCCCTCCTTACCCACTCGGATCCGATAGTCCAGGATCAGCTGGAGGCACCACTCGATCTCCCGGGAATAGTTCTCCTTGGCTCGTTCCTACAAAACAACAGCCTTTTCTGTCCCAAATCCAGCCAACTCTGCAAGAGTTCCAGCCCAGGACACCAAGGAGGGCAGAAATGGTTCATGACAGTAAAACAGCCCTGTTATGGCTGTCACAGATGAGAGTAGCTCTGAGGGAACCAAGCCCCACATTCCTCCCCTGACCCCTTATATCCTGGATTTCCCACTGTATTTTCCCAACAGCTGCAGTTCCACATTTCTGGGATACTCACTATGAGCTCCTGCTTTTCCTTGCAGTCAAAGTGCTTCAGGCTCTTCAGAGACACTGAGAAACTTTTAAAGAAACACAGTCAGAGGTGCAACTCAACTGCCCCATCTCCCTGTTCATTTAGTTCTGCTTCTCCCTGAAAATTCCATTTCCCAAGGAATTAAGGAGCACAAGTTTTGCCATTTTTTGTTTCCACAGGAAGTTAAAATTATGGAATTTTTTAAGAAGTGAAAAATACCTGGCTTGGAACAAAGCTGAAGGCAGCCCAGTGTTTCCAGAAAGTTTGGGCAGCACAAGTAAATCTTTGGCTGCATTCAGGGATTTTTCTGTTGTTTTTTTTTTTTTTTTTTGGTTTTGTTTTCAATTCCTCAGCCTTACATGGACAGGAAGCTGCCTCAACCTGCAGCATGACAAAGCACCTGCACCCTCCCTGGCCCAGACCCTCCTCCCAGATCAACCTGGAGGAAAATGGGTGCAGAACATGGAATAACAGACTGGGAAGGTCAGGATGGGATGAAAATCAACATTTACCCTCTTTTCTTCTCATTTGTGGTACCATCTATGAAGAGCCGCAGGCCCTCCGGGGCTTCCTCTTCACTGCTTTCACCTGGAGAGAGGATAAAGCCTCATTTAGCATCCTAAAATCCAAATCCAGAGATGTTTTGTAAGGATAGAATCCAGGACAATCCACACTCAAATTTTTCCTACTGGTGCAACTTTATTACACAAATACGAAAAATTCAAGTGGAAGGAGCAACCAGTTACCCCAAGGGAGCATTTTTATGTACACAAAGAGCATCCCCTTTCTTTTGTAAAGTGAGTTCTGCTCCATGATAAAAAAATTGGGATAATCCTCTGCTCCAGTACAAACAGCTGTGAATTAATCACATTTTATGTGTTTTATAAATTTACTTCAGTGAATTTTGAAATTCTTCTACTAGAAGGTCTCTTAACACTTCCAGGAAGGGCAAAAGTCACTCCAGAACTGGGGATTGCTCCTTATCAGCAGGATATGAGGTGGCAGGAGCTGCTCTTACCACTGCTGGCCAGTACGGATATCGTCGCAGCTTGCACCATACCAACATTCCTTCCTTGAAGAATTTGGGTTCTGGGATGAAAAAGAAAGGGAATTTTCCTTAAAAACAATAAAACAAGACCAATGCTACCCTTCTCTTCTCCCTCTTGCTGTTTCTCCAGGAGGAACTCCAGGTTTTTCTTCAGTGTTTTTACAGCTTTCAATCCATGAGCCCAAAAGGCAGACAGGGAGTGCCAAACTGAAACCCAGGAATTTCAATAGAACAATCTGCTCCATGGGATGATCTTGGTTGGAATCTGCTCCATGGGATGATCTTGGTTGGAATCTGCTCCATGGGGTGGTCTTGGTTGAATTTCGTGGTCTCAGGGGTCTTTTCCAGCCTGAATGATTCTACGATTCTTACAACTTTCTCATCCCTTGGCTGGTCCAGGCTGGAAGAGGAAAAGTTCTGGGAAAGCTCTGAGGCAAAACAAAAGATTTTGTAGCAGAGAGGAAAGGCTGTGAAATCTGCTTTGTGAGGGTGATGGGAATTGTTCAGTTGGGTTGGATTCAGCTGAAAACGTGCCAGGCAGGGCTCGTGACAGGGCTGAAGGGCCACAGTGGCACCTGGAAGACCCTCCCTGTGAGCTCTCAGCTCATGGCACTGGGCCTGGCAGTGCCCACCTGGCTGGTGCCACCTTCCCTTGGGCTCCTGCTCGCCTTTCTGAGCTGACCCTGTCCCTGTCCCTGTCCCTGTCCTGCAGCTGTGCCAACGGTGGGGGCTACTACCACTACTCCTACTCTGTGGTGAGGGGCTGTGACCGCATCGTGCCCGTGGACATCTACGTGCCAGGTACAAGGGGCAGCTCCACCTGGGAGCAGGGCAGGGAGAGGGGAATTCTCTGCATTTGGGCTGAGAAGTTTGAAAGGTGTAGGTTTGAAAGGTGTAGGTTTGAAAAGTTTTCCTGTTTGAGTGGTGGGGAAGCTGCAGCAGCTGCAGGGATTGTGGTGGGGGAAGGTGGGTTTGGATATTCCTGCTCTGAAATCAAAGAATTGCTATGTTTGATAAAGATATTCTTGATAAACACTGTTAATTTAGGTTTTTTACACTCCTGCCTGTGCCAGCCACAAAACCAGAGGGAGGTCAGCTTTGGGTTATAAATCCTGAGGTTTTCACCTCTCCTGCTGGCTCTGGCTCTGTGCAGCTCCCAGCCCTGTGACCTTCCTCCCTTTTTCCTTCTCCACCCTCTCAGGGTGCCCACCCACTGCTGAAGCTTTGCTCTATGGGATCCTGCAGCTGCAGAGGAAAATCAAGAGGGAGAGGAGGATGCAGATCTGGTACAGGAAATAGCCTTTATTTATGTCCCCACTCACTGCCCCCGGGCACCGCTCACAGTTACGCACAAATCCGGCTCCTCACGCGCCTTCCAATAAAACTCTACCTGGTCCAGGTGCTTTTCTGGTTTTAATCTGATCTGAGGTATTGAAAAACTGGGCTAAAAAGCTGGAGCTGAATTTGATAGCGCTTGCTGAGTTTGTTTCTGGTCTGAACAACCTGTCTGTGAAGGTAAATGATGTCAAATTGTGACATAAAGGCCTTTATTTTTATAACTTTCTTGGGAAGTTTTGAGACCAACACGTGTCCAGGTGATCCCTGAGCTCTCCCTGAGCTCATCCCTTACTCACCAACTGCTCCTTGTTGGTAACTTCTACACAGGTTCTAACAAATCTATAATATTTGTGTGCACAGGGGTCAGAAATTAATTCTGTTTCTGTAAAAAGTAAAACATTGATATTTAAAATCAGAATGTGATTGATAAAACTGAATGCAGAGCTCCTTTAGCAGGGTAGGGATAAAGCAGCCTGCTCTGGATGCATCCCAGGAGCCTGGGATGAGGAATGGTCATGCCTGAGGGACAAACACACTTTGGAAAGACAAATAAATCGCTCGGGAGCAGCAGTTTGGGTATTTCATTCCTTTTAATGGACTTTATCCCTTCTGGGGAGAGAGGAAACATCATTTATTGAGCTGTGAGGGGGTGTTTGGGTTAGGATTTGCTGCTGTGGAGTTTGGCCAAAGGTTTGGGAAACTTCCCTGGGGAGCTGCTTCAGGAGAAGCTGAAATGCCTCAAAATGCCTCAAACTGCCCTGTTTCCCCACCTGGTTTGGATTATTTAGTTCTTGTGGGAAGCCACCCTGTGATTTCTCAAAATGATGCAGTTTTTATAGGGAAAGGATGGTTCTGGAACCCCTTCGGCCAAAGGCTCCGAACCAGAGTCTGAAATTCCAGCTTAACTGAGAATTTCAAGACTTTAAGGGACAGAGGAGGGTGGGATCTTCTTCCACAGATCCCAAAGGGCAGGGGGCTCCTGAGGGAGGGAGTTTCCCATTTTTCCACTGGAATCCAGCACTTCCATCCCCAAACCTCCACGCATCTCAGGATGAATCAGCTCTGATCTTTGGGGGCCATCAAAGCAGATCAGAGCCGTTCTCCTCCTCATCAGCACACGGCCAGCCCCTCTCCCGGGGGTTGCCCGTCAGTCTTTGAGCACGGTGGGGGTGATCATCTTGGGGTAGGAGTAGTAGCGGCACTCCTCGGGCGGCTCCAGCTCCATCACCGTCATGCTGATGTTCTCCCGCTTGAACCCCGCCTCCACCAGCTGCCCCACCTGGGTTTCCTGCGGGAGAGAAGGGAGGAGCAGCCGTGAGTGGGTGGGAATGTCCGGGTATGAAAGGGGACACCGCAGGGACAGCGAGGGAAAAACCCTCTGAGACCCCTCCTGCACATCCCCACCACCGCGGAGTGCATCCCACAGCGCTGGGCAGGGGCTTTGGGGAGGAGAAAATCTCACCTCAAACATCTTCTGGATGTCGCTGTACTGGGTCTTGAGCAGCTCCCCCCACGAGGTCAGGTTGCAGTAGGTCAGGACCCCTCCCGGCCGCAGCAGGCGGAAGGCGTGGGCCTGCCCCGGGAATGCGGGGAGCCGGGTCAGCTCTCCCGACCCCAGCTTCCCCTCCAAGCTCCCCGCAGAGCCGCTCCCCGAGGCGTTACCTTGATGAAATTGAACTGATGTGTGTGCCACGTGTCCTCCGACAGCGGGTAGGCATCGTACAGGATCCCTGCCCGGGAACACCGGGAACTGTTCGTTAGCTGGGAGAGACCCTGAGGGGCTCGTGTGTCCCGGGAAAATCCCCCTGCATGGCCTGGTACCGTATTTTCCTATTTCGGATTGCCCCCATGTCTCTGACCCCTGGAGGGCAGTGATGTGCTGCTCCACAGGACAAGATGCAATTCCAGGACAAGGATCTGCTCCAGGACAAGGATCTGCTCCCCAGGACAGGGATCTGCTCCCCAGGACAAGGATCCACTCCCAGGACAAGGATCTGCTCCAGGACAAGGATCTGCTCCCCAGGACAAGGATCCATCCCCAGGACAAGGATCTGTTCTCCAGGACAAGGATCCATCCCCAGGACAAGGATCTGCTCCCCAGGACAAGGATCCACCCCCAGGATAAGGATCCCAGGGACACCAGCTGTGCCCTGTCCCCATCTCCAAGGGAGGATGTGGGCTCCCCCTGGTCAAACTGCTCCCCCTTTCCATGGTTCAGGGATATCCTGGGATGCCCCAGGCTTTGCTGCACCCCAACTCTGCTGTGGGGACCCCTCCCTGTCCCGCAGTTGATGTCTCACCACTGAAGTGCCCGTCAGGCAGCGTTGGCACCACGTCCTCCCACAGCCCCTTCAGGGGCACCACCTGCGGATGGGGGGCAGAGGGGTGAGCTGAGGGGTCACAGACACCCCAAAACCCTGACACAGCCCACCCTGACCCCGACCTTGTGTGGCTGGGCCTTGGCCCACTGCTCCAGGCGCCGGTAAACGCCCTCATTGCACTCGATGATCCAGTGCTCCTCGATGTCGAATTCCTGCACCTTGGAGGCGGAGATGGCCATCCCAAATCCCACCTCAAGCACGCGGCCGCCTGTGGATGGATCCCAGCACACACAAAACTCTTGGTGTTCTCCACCTCAAAGCCCTCCAGCCCCAAATTCTGACCCATTCTTTCCCCAAATTGGTTTTTTTTCTGTGCAGGTTGGAAGCACGTGGTGTTTCTGGCACTGGCGGAGAAGGCTGAAGCAGCCCCATGTCCCTGTCACCTGCTGCCCCCACAGTGTCCCTGTCACCTGCTGCCACCCACAGCAGCACTTTGCCCCCACAAATCCCCCCCGGGGTGATCCCAGTGAGAACAAAAAATGTCCCTCAGAGGCACTAAATCCTCCCTGTGCTGGGAAACAGCCCCAAAAACAGCAGGTCCTCAACAGGAGGTGGCTGCACCCCCTCCCCACGTTCCCATCCCCTTTCAGGAATGTGTCACCCTGACATGAGCACACAAGTGCCACCACCCCTGTCACAGCCGCAGCTGGACTGGGGGTCCCACAGCACAACACCCCCCATATCAGGGTGGAAGCTGCACCCCTGACACGTCCCCAAGCTCACAGGGTCCCCGTTACCCTTTGATGCAGCCACAGTGGCCAGGGAGTGCATGTAGGGCATCTCCCAGCGCTCCATCACCGGCTTGCCCATGATCTCCAGGTGGGCATCGGGCTCATCGTAGCCAGCCATGGCCTTGCTCCAGGCTGCCTTGCAGTCCTCGCCCTCGGCAAAGATCGGCCCGGCCGCTGCTCCAGAGCTCATGGCTGCAGGAAGAAAGTCCAGCTGGATGGGCTGAGACGTGCCAGGGGAGGGAAAGAAAGGGCCACGGGCTCTTGGCCGGCTTTAAATAGGCCAGCAGGAAAGTGCTGAGTGTGCACAGCCGGCTGGGGCCCCTCCAGGGATCGGGAGCCCTTATCGGGAATGGGAGCCCTTATCGGGAACGGGGCAGCACGGGGCAGGCTGGGATTGCCAGACCTGAGTGGTCACACATGGCCTGGGGGTCACTGGGGTGTTCTGGGGGGTGCAGAGGGTGGCACAGTCTGTGCATGGCCAGAGTGGGTCAGGGGGACATGGAGGAAAGGGTTTTCCCTCTGCCTGGTGCTGTGTCCCACGCACTGTCCCACACTGTGACCCTCTCCAGGGCTGCACACCGGGACTGTGCCCCTCTCCGGGACTGTGCCACACTCTGGGCCACGCACAGCCCTGTGCCCCACACTGTCCCACACAGCAGGAGCACGCACGGTGCCGGACCCACTCCGCACCACCCTCGGGCACAGCGCTGTGCGTGACACGGGGACCCGCACACCCAGAGCGGAGCCGGGTGCACCGCAAGGGCCGGAGGGAGGGTCCAGGGGGCTGCAGGCGGTGCTGAGCCCGGAGAGGCGGGACCCTGCAGGTAGGCAAGGGACCCCGCGGGTGGGCAGTGAGACCCCGGGGATGGACAGTGGGATCGCGGGGATGGACAGTAGGACCTCACGGTGGGCAGTGGGACCCTGCGGACCCCGGGGATGGACAGTAGGACCCCGCGGGTGGGCACTGGGACCCCAGGGGTGGACAATGGGACCCTGAGGATCCCGGGGATGGACAGTGGGACCCCGGGGATGGACAGTGGGACCCAGCAGATGGACAGTGGGATCCCGGTGATGGGCAGCGGGACCCCGGGGATGGACAGTGGGACCCCGGGGATGGACAGTGGGACCCCGCGGATGGACAGTGGGACCCCGGCGGATGGACAGTGGGACCCCGGGGATGGACAGTGAGATCTCGGGAATGGACAGTGTGACCCCAGGCATGGACAGTGGGACCCTGAGGACCCCGGGGATGGAGAGTGAGATCTCGGGAATGGACAGTGGGACCCCGCGGAAGCCCCGCCCCCGGCGCGCGGACTGCCCTTCCCGCCGGCCCCCGCGCGCGCGGCGCGCCACGCCCTCCCCCTCCCAGGGGGCCCCGGAGACCCCGTAGCGGGGGCGGGTGCGCGCGCGGCGGCGGCCTGAGGGAGCGCGAGCGCGCGGCGCGGGGGGCCGGGCCGGGCCGGGGCGGCGGGGGGAACCGGGACACGGGAACCGGGACACGCCGGGAGGGCCGCCCGCGGCCCCGCGACCGCCGCTGGCCCGCCGCCACCGGAGGGAAGAGCCGGGCGCGGCCCCGGAGGAGCCGCCGCCGCCATGAACAGCGTGGGAGGCGCCGATGAGATCGGGTGAGGGGAAGAGGAGGGCGACGCACTGGGACGGGGCGGGGGGCGAGGTTCGGTCACCTTTTCCGCAACCTCAGGAGAGGGTCCCGCCGGGCTCCCCGGGCTGAGGGGCTGAGAGGGGACCTCTGCCGGGCCGGGGGAGTTAAGGGGGGCGGTCCCGGGCCGGGGGTGCTGAGGGGGGGCCGCTCCCGCCATGTTGGGGCCGTGAGGGCGCACACCCCCCCCCACCCGTCACGTGACCGGCCGCGCGCGCGGGGCTGCGGCAGGTGCGCGCGCCCAGGTCACCCGCCCGCGGCGCTTCCCGCGCCCGCCCGCACCGGATCCCCCCTGTGTCCCACCCGCGTCCACCCTCCTGTCCTTCGCGTCTTCCTCTCCTGTCAGCTAACGGGAGCACGCGTGGAGTGGGGACAACACGCCGGTGGAGGGAGGGAATTGTCCCGCTCCGCTGGTGCGGCCTCACCTTGAGTCCTGCCTGCAGTTTTAGGCGCCACAATGTAAGAAGGATATTGAGGTGTTAGAGTCCAAGGAAGCAGGGACGTGTGAAGGGCTTGAGGGAGGCCTTGGAGGAGCGGCTAAGGTTACTTTGTGTGTTCAACCTGGAGGAGACTGAGGAGAGACCTCATCGTAGTCTAAAACTTCCTCGTAGGGGGAAGCAGACGCGATGGCTCCGATATCTGCTCTCTGTGCAGCGACAGAACCCGAGGGAATGGCTGGAGCTGTGTCCGGGGAGGTTTAGGGCTGGATAGCAGGAAAGGTTTTTCCCCCAGAGGGTGATGGAGCATTGAACTAGCTCCCCAGGGAATGGTCACGGCCCTAAGAGTGCCAGAGCTCCAGGAGCATTTGGACAACGCTCTCAGCCCCAGGGTGGGGTTGTTGGGGTGTCTGTGCAGGGCCAAGAATTGCACTCGATTGTCCTTGGGGGTCTGTTCTGTGGTTCTGTGAACCCGCTGGGGACTTTGTTCTGGTGATTCATCAGGGCCGCCCCGAGGGGCCTGGGGTGGAGGAGGGGGAGGATGGTGGGACAAAGACAGCACAGGAGCCTCCCTTCGCCCTCCGTGTCCCCTCACCAGGCTGCCCTCCCGAGCTCCCCTCTGCTGTCCTCTACTCGCGATGGGTTCCAGGCAGGAAAATCCCGGTTTTAAGCGTTCCCGGGGTTTTTGTGGTTTCAAACAGAAAACCTGAGGCCGGTCTGTTTGTTCTGATGCGCTTTTAGAGTCACAGAAATGCTTGAGTTGGAAGGGACCTTAGAGATCATTCAGTTTCACCTCAATGTTACTCTAATTGAAAGCTGTATCCTGATGACATTGAAATTAACAGACTGCAGACATGGGCATGGTAGAACTCCAAGAAGCAAAAACCAAATTAAAAAATCCTTGAGTGGTTCTTCCACTGCAAGTCTTAGCCCAGAATTTGCCCATCAGAACTCGTCACCTTGTGTGAAACTGGAAACACAAATCACTTGTCCCGTGCTGCTTGCATTGCTTTGTAAGCTGCTTATTTACTGCATGTTCTTAATTTGTAAATCCTAAAAATACAGGAGGCAGGATAAGTGATTGGAATATCACGTTGGAATGTTTTGGGTTGGGAGGAACCTTAGAGATCCCTAATTGCCTCACACTTTGCATGAGGTCTGTTTAAATATGTGGGTTTTGCTCTGAAAGTGTTTCTGTTTGCTCCTGGGCCTTAATCACTGTCCGGTGCCTTATGAGAGACCTGACCAGGTCTGCCTTCTTGGGCTGTGGGTGAGTGCCAGGCTCCAGTCATTCCATGAAATAACAATTCCCCTCCTGAGCAGGTTTGGCTGTCCCAGAGTTTGTTCCCAGTCACAGGCTGTGATCCTCCAGAGCTGTAATCAGATTGGGAAGGATTGGGGGTTAATCAGAGAGGGAAATTTTCTTTGTTTTCCTCCCCCGAAACAGTTCAGAGGAAAAGGTGAGAGTGTAGAACAAACGGCAGCTTCTCCAGCCCTGGGAAGGAAGCTCTGGTTTAAACCTGCTGTGAGAGGCAAGTCTGGATGGGAAGTTATGAATTAAACTGCTTTTCTAGGCAAAGATTTTAAGAAGAAATGCTTAAGGAGGCTGTGAGCCTTGCAGGTGTGTTGGTATGGGTAGGGAGGGGCCTTGTTCGTGTTATTTGTTGTAATTAATTAGTACTTGGAGCTGGTTTGGATGAATAAAAGTGCTGATCTTGGTCCTTCTGTCCTGCAGCTGTTGGGGGCTGTGCTGAGGTGTTAATCAAAGGTGTTAATCAAACCCTGGATTATTTATGTAGGCAAAGAGTTTGTGCTTTGGTTGAGTTTTGTTGGTTTTAAAATACCTGTACATGCTGTTTTACTAATTCTGGTATGATTTGCTCCAGCAGCAAGTACAATCATGGCAACAAAGAATAAATTAGCAATTAAAATTCTCACAGGAAGTAGTGAGGCAGAACACTTGGTTGAAACTTACTATGCAGCTGCAGCTTCTGAAGAGTCATTATCCCAATTTCTGCTTATGAAGTGATCCCTGTGGGGAATTCTGCTGCTTCAGGGGTGCTGCACCTGTCGGGGTCTCACTGCTCACAGTGGGCAGACATACCTGCCCAAAAATCAGGCTGATGGTGTGTGTTGTCACCTGGCTCTGTTGGGAGTGGCTTTGCATTCCAGTGAGGATGGACTGTAGTGTCCTCCAGTCTATAAATTTGGGGCTTTATGGAGGGGTGGGGTTTGGGGTGGTGTCATCAGGTGATACTAAAAACGTAGAAGAGTCTGGGGGAGAATCACCAGGGTCTGTGGCTTCTTCCCAAGGGGCAGCACCACCCTCTGCTCTCTGGGACCAGGGACAGGATCCGGGGGAAAGGCTGGAGCTGTGTCTGGGGAGGTTTTGGTTGGATACCAGGAAAAGCTTCCCCCAGAGAGTTGTGGGGCACTGAAGAGGCTCCCCGGGGAATGGTCCCAGCCCCAAGGCTGCCAGAGCTCAGGGAGCATTTGGACAACACTCTCAGGCCCAGGGTGGGATTGTTGGGGTCTATGCAGGAGTTGAACTCAAGTTCATGGATCCCTTCCAACTCAGGATATTCTGTGAATTTTATATGTTTCTATGAATTTAATAACTGCCAGCCCATAAACTGTTAGGTCCAAAAGTTTTACAGGATGCAGCATGGGTAAGACCTTGGGAAAGGACTGGTGATGCAGCTGAGCGTGGGGGCAGGAGCACTCACACAACCATCCTGCTTCACAGCTGTCCTGTGTGATACCACATCTGGATTTCTGTAAACTCTGGCCCTTCTCAGTGTCTTCAGCCCACGGAGGATCCCAAGGCAGAAGATTCCTGGCTTTTATTATTCCATAGTGTGTGTACAAACTGGGACTGTGTATTTCAATACAGCTGCTGGAGCTGGCCTTGAGCAACCCAGCTTTGCTGTTTCAGTCCATGTAGGGTGACTACAAATAATTCATGGTGGAATTGGAAGGTTTCAGTGACCTCCCTCCCTGCAGACAACTTGGTGTTCTTTCAGAAGACAGCTGGTACTTCTAGACTGATGTAAAATAGATAAATCTTGTATACCAAGCTATCAAATTTAGTTAAAAACACTCCAAAACAAATCATAAGTTCAAATTCGGTTGGTCAAGAAAAACTTTATTGTGAATATAGCAGTAGATCAGCTGGTTTTCCTTTGCTGTTAGGAAATAGAGGTGCTTATTTTCCCTAAAAAAGCAGCATAGGGAGCAGAGGGAATTGTGAGGGAAGGTGGTGAAGGGACAGTTGGGGCAGCCACCAGAATGGGGTGAGGTCCTCAGTCTCTAAACACGACCTGTTGCTGTGAACTGTCTGGTGTTGAGCAAGGCCCTGAGCCCGTGCCAGGAGTCTGTGCGCTGCCAGAGAGAGCTGGGGGCACTTTTCCAATCCTTGAGGAAAACTTCGTCATCCCCAACATGCACGCAGAAAACAGGCCAGCTTTGAGAGAGGGCAGGGGAGGGGTGACATGTCCTGCCCGAGCTGCTCTCGGGGAGGGCAGGGGAGGGGTGACACATCCTTTTGCATTACGATAACGCAGCAGCAGATGCAGCCGCTGTCTGCTGTGACACTGAGGGCTGTCTTTGCCTTGCATGTCACCAGCTCAGTTGTTTTCTGGCTGCTCAAGGAGACGCTTTGATCAGCGCTTAACAGTTGGTCTGTTTTTGTGAAAGACAAGACTCGTGTCACGTCTCAGCTTGTAACTTAGGAACAGAATTGGCCTCAATGGAACAAGGCTTGTAGGTGCTGTGTAGTATTGAATTTTGTCACTTTGTACCAGGGTCGTGACATGATGTCATATCACAGAGAAGTGAATCAAAGTGGAAAGGAATGGGCTGGTTTTGTAAGTCAGCCGCCCTGCTCCACAGGAACTTCGAGTTGCGAGGCTTTCACTTTCCTGCAGCTCTGACTGGGCTCTCCTTGCTGTTACCTGCTCCTAAAAAGAGTGGGTGAGAGGAAGTTTAACCTTTTTTTGTTAGGAGAAATTCAACTTTTCTGTGTAAGTGAGGATGCAGGAATTCCCACTGCCCTCAGCTGTACCCAGGTATAGGTAAGGGCAAGTAGAAAACAGTAGAAGGTGGTTCCTTTCTTTGAGGTCTGACAGAGAACTAGAGGCCACCCTCCAAAAATAAACTATCCCAGCACTTGTCTGTGCAGAGCCATGGAACCATCAACAGCACTGTTTTTCACAGAATCATATGATCTGATGAGCTGGAAGAGATCCCCAAGGATCATCAAAGCCCTGCACAGACACCCCAACAATCCCACCCTGTCCCAGTGCATCATTCATATTCTCCTGGAGCTCTGGCAGCCTTGGGGCTGGGACCATTCCTTGGGGAACCTGTTCAGTGCCCCACCACCCTCAGGGGAACCTTTTCCTGGTATCCATCCCAACCCCCTGACACATCCCCAGCCATTCCCTTGGGTTTGGCCCCTGGTCCCAGAGAGCAGAGGGAGGTGCTGCCTCTTGGGAGAAAGCTGAAGACAGCTAAGAGGGTTTTTTTGAGTTGGTTCATGGTACTGACCAGGGCCAAGTGTTGAGGTGGTTATAACCAACCATTAATCACTGAGTAAATGACTGCTGGAAGGTTTGTCACACCCAGGAGTTGATAAAGAGCTGCAGAGCCGGCAGCCTGGCATGGAGCTCCTGTAGCCCTTCCCCAGGTACTTGGGCGTGCTGTGACATGAAACCGTGCAGATTTGGGTGCTCTTTGCAGAAGAAGAGTTGAATCAGTTTTAAGCAGTTTGGTTTGGGTTTAGCCATGACTTTCTCATCTGCTCGGCGCTATCTCGAAACTGGGCTGTACAGTGGTTTCACAACTGGTGCTGGATTAGTGCTGCCCTGTTATTTAGTACCTGCTGTACAGGTTTGACTTCTGTCTCTGGCCTGAGCTTGGCAGTTCTACTTTTGCTTTCACCCCACGAGAAGGTGCTGGCAGCCAAGTGAGTGTTTTGTGGTGAGTGAGGAGCAGCGCAGAGCAGGGATGGAGGAAGGGTTTGGTTTTATCAGCAGCTTCGCCAGCTTTGTCGGGTGTGTTGGAGGCCTTGGTACCCCCAAAGCTGTCCAGAAGAGCTGAGTTATGCCTTAAATAAGATTGAGCATCTGCTGTAGCCTCTAAACTTGCCTGTGCTTCGTTTGCAGAAAGCTGTTCGTGGGTGGCCTGGACTGGAGCACGACACAAGGTGAGCAACATGTGCTGCTGTTGTGAAAACCCAACCATGAGCTCTTAACAGGCACTGCTGTGGTGGGAGGATTGGGCTGGGAGTCTTCATCTCCTCTGCTAATTAATAAAACTTTCTGCAGAGACAGCTCAGATATATGTTAATACTTTCAGGTTTATATTGTTTGGTGCTGAAGTTTTTGTCAGCTTAACAGACAATCCTTTTTATAATCACTTTCTTACTATTTTCCATTTTTTGAGTGGAAATAAACTGTTGTGTACCATTTGTTTACAGGAAGTAAAATGTGATCATTTTCAAAAGAGTTTGAAGTTGTTTTCCATGTTTGCTGATCTGTTGTCTCATAATTGCAAACACAGTCTGTTGTTAATATCTGGTTCTGTTTAATACTTGCTTTTTTTTTTTCCTTTAACAGAAACTCTTCGTAGTTACTTCTCCCAGTATGGAGAAGTTGTAGACTGTGTAATAATGAAAGACAAAACAACAAATCAATCTCGAGGATTTGGATTTGTCAAATTTAAAGATCCCAACTGTGTGGGAACAGTGCTGGCCAGCAGACCTCATACGTTAGATGGCCGAAATGTAAGTTGCTTTTGTGTTGTCTTTTTTTTTCTTCCCTGCACTAGATTCAAAGATTTGCTGTAAATTCTGGCTCCTTATTTGCAGAGTGTCAAAGTTGACCTGGTTGTTGGTTTAAATGATTTATTGTAAGGCAGCTCTAACTCCATGGCTTATGTTGCTTTGCTCTGAGGAGCTGCATGTCAGCACTGCTGGCTTCAGTGGCCACAAATGTAACTTTAAGAGCAAAATTCTGCATGCTGAGATCTGACCAAACTGGAACTTCTTCCAGATTGATCCAAAGCCATGTACACCTCGGGGGATGCAGCCAGAGCGGACACGACCGAAGGAAGGATGGGTAAGGAAAGATCCCTGTGTCTACTGCCTGTTTTCAGAGTTCTCTTGTATTTGCTTGGATTATATCTGTGTTTTAAGGGCAGAAGTCAATATGCAGGCCTGGAGTGTAAATTATATTTCTAAAAATTGTCTTTAACTTAGATTTCCATGGGCAGGCTCTGTGCAGAGCAGTGTCAGTTTGGGTGTGGTGTTTCTTAAGCTCTTAGGGATGCTTTTAGTGAAGTTCTTCAGATTTGAGAGCAGTGTCTGGAAGAGCACTGGCAGGGCTGATGCTGTTCCAGCCCACTCCACACCCTGCAGCTTTATCATATTTCAGTGTAAAATGAGTCAATGGCCTCACAATACAGGCCCTGAAGAGCAGGGAACACTGAACCTCTGAGCTCAGAACGTGCTTCTCTTTCACAAGTGGGAGACTTCAAGGCTGAAGCTCTCCCCCTCAGCCTGCCAGAGCCCATTATTCATGGTTCACTGTTAAATGATAGAAGCAGCCAACCTGATTGTCCTTCTGACTGAATTTTCTCCTCCTTGATTTAGCAGAAAGGATCCAGGAGCGATAACAATAAATCCAATAAAATTTTTGTTGGTGGGATTCCTCATAACTGTGGCGAGACAGAGCTCAGGGAATACTTCAAGAAGTTCGGAGTGGTGAGTCCTGGGGGGGATGGTGCCTCCCCTCCCTGCTGCCTCCTCTCACATTTCCTCAAGCTCTCAAATTTGGGGGTAATTTGGACAAACTGCTGGAGGGGCACATGAGGCATTTTGAGATAAACTGTTGATCATCTGGAAACGTCTCTTGGCAGAGCCTACTGCTTGTGTGGAACTTTGCTGTTTCTGTCTCCTCATGTTTAAGCCTACCTGATGCATTACTCTGTCCCTTCTTCCAAAAACTCCTGAATTGAGGTGGCTTAGGAAGGATTTTTTTATTATTATTATTTTATTTTTAATTTTTTTTCTTCTTTCTACTTATACCTTACAGCTGGGCAATTAAAAATGTCTGATTTTTTTTTGGAGCAGCGAGTCCCTCAGTGGGTTTAATTTTAAGATCCTGGTCTTTGACTGTGTGCACAGATAAGTTAAATTTGGTACTCTTGCCATCATTTTGGGAGCAATAGCTGCTTTTAAGTCATCATCTGGAATCATCTGAGTTCTGGTATCCCTAGAACCTCCATTCTGAGACAAACTGCTTTTTGTAATTCTGTTCGTAACCTTCGACTGAAATGACTGTATCTTCTGATTATTATTTTTTGTTCAGTTTTAATTCCCATTTATCCCAGCTCTTACTGCCCCTTTAAAGTGGTAAACCACTCAATTAAATAATTCAGCTGTGAATAAGTTTGAGGAAGTTAAAGATTGCCTGAGTTAAATTCAGGACTGTGCTGGTAAAACTGAACTTGATTGGCATTTAGTGTGGTTTTTACTACTTTTTTTCAATAACCTTTCTCTAAGATTTCTTAGTGGCAGCAAAGGATTTATTGAGAAACAAGTTCCTAAGTTTATCAACAGTTTAAAATTCCACTTAGATAACTTACTTAAAGCATAAAAAGCAACAGCTAACAACTATTTCTTTAGCTTGAAAGGCTGCAGTAGACTAATAATAAAAACAGGGAGCACGTTCCACAGCTGTGGAATGTAGTTTCTAAAGGCTCTTCCTCACAGACTTGGCTTTCCAGCTGTGTCCTGGATGCTGGGGAGATACAGGGTATGTCCTGCAAGTGTAGAAGGCAACAGCCACGACTGTAAGTTCCCTTTAAAAGTAAGTAGTAGCACTTTACTCATAGTATAGAAATCAGAAAGTCTTCCTGGAGTTGTAATGAGTCCTGTTGGAGCAGTGGAGTCTCACAAATGTTTTGTGGCCACGAGAATGAAGAAACCAAGGCAGGCAGTGGTATTTAGCCCTGGAAATTGCTGGGTCGTTAAAGCCAGGGTGAAGAAGAGGATCCAAATGGACCAGTGGAGGGACAGATCTGCCACTGTCCCATGGCATAATCCCCACATGGATCCCCAAGCCCCAGCTGGTAGCAAACCCAAATGTTTTCTAGCTGTAAGTAAAGATAAAATTCTGTCAGATTTTAAACTTGTTCAGGACATTGGAGTAAAAATATTCTAAGATTGTCTTGAAGATGTGATTCCACAAAATGACTCCAATTTTGTGACCACTTTTCTGCATCTGAGAGATTTCACAGCAGTTCCTTTCATCTGTTTTAATGTTGACATAAACATTTCACCTCAGGTTTTGTTTAAATTGTAGCTCACAGTGGTGCTTATTCTGAGAAGAATAATCTTAAAGTTCTTGAACAGCTTGCAATTTCCATTTTCTTCTCTTTTTTTTTAAGTTAAAATCACACTGATACTGCTCATCCAGAACTTAGAGGGCTTTTGTAAAGCTGTTTGAAGCATTGCTTAACTGGTGCTCTGGGCCACACTGGTGCTCCAGTAATTCAATCAGAGGAGCACTGCACTTTCCTAAAGGTGCCTGCAGCTCAAACTGCTTTTCATGGTGAAATAGAAAATGGTTTAAAATGGGAAAAAAATCATCTTTTAAAAAGCCACACTGATGAGTTACTGCAAAACAAACCTTTGGGGTGTGCAATGGGCCACAGAGTGGGTACAAACAGTGCAACGACCTCAGTGTTAAATGAAAATGTTAAATATGATGAGGCAATACAGATGAACTCAGGCTTTCTAAACTCCCAGGAAGAGCAATATTCCCTGTTTTTATGCTGTGTCTGGGGTGATGGCTGCAGTTGAATTGTGCTTTGTGGGTAGAGAGCAGGAACCAGCCGGTGGTGACTGTTCCAGCCCTCCCCTGGTAGCACAGTGAGTAGAATTTCCCTTCTCTCTTCCAGGTCACTGAAGTTGTAATGATCTATGACGCAGAGAAACAGAGGCCCCGAGGTAAAGGCTGATCTAGTTTGTCCTTGAAATTTCTTCATACTCTCCTATAGTCAGATGGCAAACTATTTCACACCATCAGAAAAGGTAGATTTTTTTTTTTCTTCCTATGTTGCCTCAGGAAAAAGAATAATTCACTGGGCAAACATCACCTCAAGTCTAGAGTCTTCATCTCCGGCTTCACTTGGTCTGTGCATTTCAGCTCAGATGTTTCATGCTCATTTATGGGTTGGGGATTTTTTTAGTTAAATAAAATTTGATTACCTAGCCACTCCTGTGGCTTAAGGTACTTATGAGGGGGGAAAAAAAAGTAGATTTTCCTCCTGTTCCACATGAAAGGTATGTTGGGTCTGTAAATGCATGGGGGGTGCTCCAGCCAGAGCACAAGACAGGACAGAATCCATCCATCACCTGCTTTTTGTTTTGGTTAAATGGCTTCACCTTAAATTAAAGAAAAAAACGCTTCTTAAACAACACAAAATCATTTTGAAATATTTATATGTTCATTTTTAATTGGGGTATACAATCCCTGTATGCCAGACTGCTTTTTAGGAGGGGGGAAAAAAACCCCAAAAACCTGGAAGATTCAGTAGATAATGAATCAAGCTGGGAACCTTTGGTCAAAATACGAAGCAAGCTCCATGTCACCCATGTCCCTTTGCATCCACCATCTGTTTGCCAAGGAAGAGGCAATATTTTAGCATGTGAAGCTTAGCTGTGCTCCCACCCTGTAGCATGTTGGACATGCTAGAGAATAGTTTGCCATCTGAACTTTGCATTTCTCTTCTGCCTCATTATTAAGAAATATATCCTTCACTTCATATTTATTAAGCTGTTAAGTCTTAGTTTTATTTTTAATTTAGACATACATCCTTAGTGACATATTTAAGTGTTTCATAGTAAAGTATGGTAATGTTAAGTAAGTTCTTTTTTTGTTTCTTTTCTCTCTGTGAATTGTTTGACTGTGATTAACGATATCTCTTTAGATTTCTTCTCTCTAGGTGATAATTTATCACAGAGGTACAGGCCAGTTCCGCAGTCAGAGGAGGGACGGGCTTTGTCTTTTATTGGAGTGTAAACGAAGTTTCAATATATTTGTTTTTTTTGTTTTCTTGCTTTAGCTATCCTAATCTTCTTCCAACAGATACCTTTGATTTAAGCAGCACATAAATTCATCTGTTTCAATGCTCTAGAGCAGCTGGTTTTGGATAGAGGAGACAAAAGGCACTGGCATCCGAATGTGATTTGGGGCTGAAGTTCTGAAACATTTCAGTAATTATTGTATCATCTCTATCTTTGCAATATTTAATCCCAGCCTTGCAGCCTCTGAGCAAAAGGTACTAAAACATCAGGCCTGGTCTGGATTAATCCTGTCTGAATTAATGGCTTCTCTGCTTCAAGCTCTACTAAAAAAAAAAAAAAAAAAACAGGGAAAGGAGGGCTTGGGGTGCAAAGTACAATTGCCAGGTGCAGGAAAGGTCTTGTCTCCATCCACAAAAAACTTCCTCCCCTAATTCCTCACACTTCTTAAGCACTTCTTGAATCCTCTCTCTCTGCCTCTCGTTTCTGTGCTGTTCCAGTCTTTTTTTAGTGTGTGACTAACAGTCATCTCCCAGAATGGCCTTGGCAGTCCCTGGGGGGTGCTAGGAAAAATTCCTTCAGTTTGTGTGGGGCACATCCCAGAACACGTTTTCTCTTGCCTTTTCTCTCTGCTCTGTGTTCTCTTGCTCCTCTGCCTCCTTATCCTTTTAATGACTATTGATACAATTCCAGAGGCCACTTCAGTGCCATCTCTCCTTGGACCCTTCTGAATTTTGCCTTCTCCCATTCACTTTACCACCCTTCCCTTGGAAGTGCACATCAGTTTGCCTGTAGGAGGGAAAATAATCCCTGTTCCCAATCCCTGTAGCATCCATTTACCTCCAGCTCCTCAGGAGAGCCCTGGCACCAGATTCTCAGGTGATGTCCTTGAGGAGCTGACTGGTATCAGGTATCCATGTGATCTTTGCTTTCTCCCAGTCCTGCCTGCTCTTGCCAGCTCTGCCTCATCCAAACTCTTCCCAGAGCCCCAAGCACAGCAGCTGCGTGCATCTCTGAAGGAATAAAGTGGCTTTGGTGCAGCCTCAGCTTCTCCTGATTCCTGTTCTTGGCCAAACCAACAGCTGGGAAGGGATTTCCAGGTTCTTGCTGTGTCTGTTCTCCTCCCCGCTTGGCTGCAGATCAGCCCCATCACTCTGGTCGGGTCCTCTTGGATTCCTGCTGAATGCATTTCATTTCTCCAGTCTGTAACAGAGTCCTGCCCTTCAAAAACTAAAGCTGTGGGTGGTGGGTTTCATCACTTCTGCTCAGAATTTCGCCTTTGAGTTCTGTTGTGCTACTCTGATTTCTTCACTGCTCTTTATCTTGCGCTGTCTGACCCTTTTAAATCCCCCTTTTCAATTTATTTATTTGTTTCCTCAATGACCTCTTGCCCTTCCTCTCCCACTCCTCCAACCCCATCCCACAATCTATTCCCCTCCTTTGGCTTTGGAATCAAATTGAACAACAATCTTCACATACAGATGGAATCCATTGTTTTTCTTCCCCATCTCTTTTTAGACAAAGGCTGGAATACTAAACGTGATTTAAATACAAACACTTTTTCCTTTGGCTCCAACACTCGGATTTCTGGTTAACTCAGACAAATATATTGTGATGAAATGCTGCTCTCTGCTTCGAGGCTGCTTTCATCACAGCTCCACAAAACTTCGTTTATACTGCCAGTCTCTTGTGTGTGGGAAATGCCAAGTTTTTTCCTTTTTATTTTCAGTTTATTTTAGTGATGTCTTTTGCTCTTGTTGCTGACAGCAGAATTTGACCTGCTGGAATCTATTTTGGCCTGTATCTTTGTGTATTTTTATATATATATATATATAAACTTTCTCTACACTAGGCCTCTTTGGGCTTACCCAACGCAGTTGGATAAGCGTGGAGAGACATTCCTGTGCTAGATCCTGTATTCTGTAACGCTTTAGAGCAAGATTTGGCTGCTGTCAGCACTAGCTGCAAAGCAAAACGCAAACCAAGGGGGAAATCTTGGGTTTCAGAAAAGCAGAACCGCATCCATGTTCCATAAACGCTTCCCACGCCGCACTTCGGGTTTCTTTTCTAATTTTTATTGCTCTCCCCCCTTCCCCCCCGTAGCTAATCCAAAGAATGGCACAATTCCTGTACTGCATGTGTCCCTCCCTGCCCTGGGTTGTCCCCACCAGCAGCCAGTGGGTGATGGCATGAAGCTGCCGCCGTGTCCTGGGGGATTAACCACTATTTTGCCACTCTCTCGGCTGTATCAGCAGCTACAACCTACGTGCAGTGGTTCTCAGAGTGATCTCAAAAAAGGGACTTTTTGCCTCCTTTTGCAGAGTTTTCTCCACACATCAAAAGTTGCTGGATCTGGCTGAGCTGCCACCAGCCAGGGCTGTGGGCAGGTGGAACCAGGAATGAGCCACCCGACTGGGGAGTTGTGTTGATTTTCAAAAGAAAACCAGCAGGAAATACGAGAAATAAAAACAAATTCAGAACGTGGCAGCAACACCACGTTCTGTGTAAGCAACACCTCACAGGGGTTGCTGTGTTGGGAAGGAGTAACACCTGTTCTGTTCTTTTTCCCCAAGGTGTGGGAAACTTGAGAACCTCTGATGTAGGTTGTTAGTTTCTGAAGCTTCTCATTCATCCATGGAGTGGTAAAATTTCTCATGCTTTAACAGCTACATTTCAAAACCAACTTTCTTATTTTCCACGGAAAATATTCCCTAACTGGAAGCTGGGCTAAGGGATGGGAGGAAGTTGCTTTGCAGCTTTTGGGGAGCAGGGATATATGATAGGTTTTCCTTGGGAAACTAGGCTGAATCAAAGGGAGGAGCAGCAAAAGTTGCTTGACTTTAATCTGCTGTCCCACAAGTATTTTGATTTTAGCAGTTTCTTTCCATTTCCTGGTAGGTGGATGAGGAATAAAATCAAATTAAAAGCCGGTTAACGAGCTCAGTTCGAAGCTGCATGCGCGCAATCGAGACGAGGCACTAAAGCCTCATCACAGGAAGTATCCATTGCAATTTCCTGAGAGTTTTTGCCAATTGAACACAAGTGTCGTTATCTGAAACCCCTGCTTGAACCCTTGGTCTGCCCCTAATACTGTTCATCATCCTGTTTTGTGTCACAACACCCTGCTACCTTGATTCACTCTTCGTCGTTGGCTAGGTTTTGGATTTATTACTTTCGAGGACGAACAATCAGTGGACCAGGCTGTCAACATGCATTTTCACGACATCATGGGCAAAAAAGTGTGTAGTTGTAGTTTTATTTTACCTTAAGAAAGAACCAAGTCTTGGGCAACGAGCGATTTCACTGGGGAATCCAGCTGAATTGGTGATGGGAGGGCACAGCAGTCCAAATTCAAGGCTTTATCCATGAAGGTGGGGAAAGTCTGAGTTTGCTGGAGAAGGGCAGTTAGGATGGGGTCAGCCTGAGGAAGGGAGGGCTTGGAAAGCCTGAGGATTCAGGCTGTGGGCTCTGCTTGGGGTGAGGCCTTGTGTGTACAGACCTGGGGGCTGCTCTGGCTGAGCAGAGCTCGCACTGGGATGAACTGGTGCTCACTGCCTCTGCTTTGAGCACTGCCGTGGTGCAAAGAGAGAAATCAGTGATTTCCAGCTGTTGGAAAAGCAGAATCCCAGTGAAATCCGAGTTGTTCAAGGTTTGGTTTAAGATACCACTCCTTCAGATGTGTACTCGATACTCAAATCTCGAGGTGGTGTGAGACAATCTGCTTTATATAATCTTAAACTTAAGAAGAAAAAGGGAACAAAAAAAAAACATCCTGAAGGATTGGTTTTTTAAAAAATTGGGTCACTTACTGTGAAACTTTGATACCAACCCACGTACTCTATATAGTATTTAACCACAATGCAGTTAAGTGACCTCTGGTTGTTTCATCTTCATACTGTGTTGTCAGCAAAAGGGTTTTGGATAGGGAGGAATCTTTTAGGCTCCTTTGATGTTACTCAGCAAGGATCTTTCTTCTACCTGTGGAAAAAAACAAAACCCTAGAAGCAAAATAAATTGTTGCAGGACATCTAAGTTTTATATAGAGAGAAAAGAATATCAAGAAAAACAAACCACAGGAAATTCTGGTAAATTTAAGTCCTTGCAGCTTTAAGGTATATCCAGTTTTTTAAATAAATGTTAAATCTGCTAAACTTGGAGTGAGGAGGTTCAGGGAGACAGAAGATTCTCACATCCCTTTAATTATTGCATTGTATGAGTTTTTTATTGTTTTTAAAGTATTTTATGTGCTGATATTTCATAAGCCTTTCCTTAGCTAGCAGGGGATAGATTCTGGATATCAGAGGAGTTTTGGTTCATTTTGCACTATATAATGTCTTTAATTCCTGTGAATTTTTTGGGGGGTAGAGGGGTGGGTGATCTGATAATGGAAATGTGCTTGTGGGATCCAGGACATCAGTTCTGGTGTTTTCCTGCCATGAGCAGATGCAGTAAATCACATGGGGATGTGTATGGATCACCAGTATCCCAGCAGCATTCCCTGCCCTTGGAATTGCCTTCAGCGAGCCACTGAAGTGGGTGCTGATCCCACAATCAGCAGATCTAAATGGGAACAAAGGATAAACATCCACGAGGTGCTGGGAGAGGGTGGAGAGCCCAGTGAGAGCCTCCAGATGTCACCTCGGTGCTGCTGGGTTTGGAACATAACACTGAGACTCAGAGTTCTCAGTGTTCCAGACTGAAACAGTCTTAAATTTGCCCTTTTTTATCCCCACTTTCAGTGACAAAACCCAGCAGAATTCAGGGATTTTTAGCTCAGAGTAAGAGAGCTGCCTCAGTTCTTGGGGTAACCTGGGCTTTTAGGCAGGTGTGGAATTTGAACCTCCCTACTGCACACTGAATTTTTCAGTCTTCAATTTGGCAGTTCCCCACTTCCAAGTGTGCACTGAAAAATTAATGGGATTCTTCCACAAGGATTAATGAGCTCCAGATCCCCTGCTCTCTCCTTCACTGCCTAATCACTCCTGCTTTAAAAATGGTATCTGTGTCTTTTTGGTAATTAAAAAGGTATTGCTGAAATGAATCCATATGTTGTTGAAAGCGGGAGGGGTGGAAATTAAAATTGCAAGAAGGCCTCTGCTTTTGTAAGCAATAACCGAATTCCCTCGAGGCAAATGTGTTAAGACTCATTAATTTGAGTCCTTTGAAAAATTCCCTTGGTTCCTTTCTGGAAGGGCCTTGAGCTGACAGAGATTTGGTTACTGTCATGTCTCATGTCCTTGGGGCATCGGCAGGGGGGGCGTGGGGGGCTTTGTCCTTGCCTTGTGCCTGTTTCCTGTTTGTTCTCCGACATGAATGGCTTTTAAGACATGGCAGGAAGAATTCTGAATACTTTATTTTCCATACTACTCAGGCCCATTGATGATTGAGATTTATTTTCTTTGTACTCTGGCACCCATTAAAATTAATCATGAAATGAAAAAAAAAAAGCCTCGAATTCAGCGAGTGCTGAGAGGGTTTCATTAAATCAGAACTAGATTTTTTTTTTTTTTTTTTTGAGAGGTTTATGTTGAATGTGCAGCTTATTTTAAGTAGGTCAATCGCACTTATTCCATGGCTGGGAACACTAGGACATTTTATCTTGGAATAAAATAAGTTAAGCACTGTGGCTTACTAATTTATAAAACAGGAGGGGTTTTGTCACTGACTTAACACAGTATGAAGATTTGCTTCTTATTGACTCAACTGTCCATTTTTATTACTTGCATGTTTGTTTACTTTTTTGTTAGATGTAATGTAAGATTCTCTTATCACATCCATTCCCTCTGACATTGTTTGAGTTAATTGAGATTCTTTAAGCGTTAGCCTGGGGAAGGTAAGTCTTTATCTTCCATTAGACATTTAAATAAAATCTTAAGTTTAAAAAAAAAAGAAAAAAGAAATCAATACAAAAAAATATAAAAAAAATGTGTGTTTCTCAGGTATGAGCAGAGTTGAAATTGCAGTTAGTTGGGGTGGGTTAAACTGTCACTTCCAAATGGACCCCAAACATGTTTGGTTAAAGCATTAGTACCCTTTTTCAGAGCAGCCTCTTCACTCAAAATTCTGGTTTTTTTAACTGAAAACGTCGTCTTTGTAACTCCTGCCTTGAACATGAATTCAGTCTGTCATTAATGTCCAAGATTCCACTGTTTTAAGTGCAGAGCTGCTGTAAGAGGGTACTGCTGTTTTAAGATTAAAGCCAACCATACCGAAGTGATTTATTTGTAGGATGCTTTTCTCGGAATCCCTCGACAGTAGGACTTGTAATGTCTTACCATCACCTACACTGTACCTGAGAAACATTGTAAATTACTGGCCTTAAGTTTTAATAATTAAGTACTTAGACATAAGTCATAAGATGCTAAGTGTAGTCTTAAGTGTACCTGCGGGTGTGTGTGAGGGGTCGGGGGGTGCGGGGCCCCCCCCAGCCCTCCTGAACGCTGCCTCTGTTTGTTTAGGTGGAGGTGAAACGCGCCGAGCCTCGGGATAGCAAGAGCCAAACTCCGGGGCCACCGGGGGCCAGCCAGTGGGGAAGCAGGATCATGCCAAGTGCTGCCAACGGCTGGGCAGGGCAGCCCCCTCCAACCTGGCAGCAGGGATACGGCCCCCAAGGTACTGCCCGCCCTGCCCGGGGTGCTGTCACCTGTCTGGCCTCTGCTGTCACCTGTCTGGCCTTTACTGTCACCTGTCCAGCCTTTACTGTCACCTGTCCAACCTTTACAACGCGCTGCACTTCATGATTTTCTGCTCTAGATGATATTCCCAGCTTTATTTCCCCACAGGACTAAATTTCCACCCCCTAGTCCTTCCTGAGGCTCTTTCCCAAGTATCTGTTTGACTGGGCAGAAGGCAGTGCCAGCTCTGGCACATGTCCCAGGTGTGTTTCTCCTGTTCCGTTTGGATCTGCCTCTTCCCACGTGAAATCCCCATGGTTTGGAGAAACTCAGGGAAGGTGTTAAAAAGGCTCCAGGTGCAACTCCAGCTGTGGAGCAAGGCCTGCACAGCACCCCAGTGACAAATTTGGTTGAAATATGTCTTTTCAAGGATGAGGCACTTACAAAGGAAGTTATCAGGAAAATCTGAAAGGCATGAGGGGAAAATGGATGGCCTTGACTTTGGATTTTATTGCTCAGTGTAGCCTGGGAAAGAAGCAGGCAGCTCTGGTGCAGGGAGCACTTAGTGCACACCAGGAGCCCTGCAGGGCTCAGGAGCAGCCACGTGCCTGGGTTTGATTCCAAAGAGATTCCAAAGGCAGGATAAATATGCTGAGTTCATCCAAAGACAATTTTGATAACTTTCTGGAGAAATACAGCGGGATAATTGAGTTGCTGTGACTTGCTTGCTCCGAGAGATGAGAAATGTTCACCTGGGGAGGCTGGAGGGAGTGTGGCTGCTCCATCCCCGCTCCGATGGATGGAACTGCAGCACAGGGATTGCTCATTTCCCCACGGTGCTGATTAACTTGAAAGCTGCAGCTGAGGGTTGACATTGTGCACAGATGTGCTAATCTGCAAACGGAGAAACTCCCATTATTTTCCATGCAGTGATTAGTAGGGAAAATGATATCTGATCTCCTGGAAAGATTAATGTCAGACACGAGCGCATTTATCCTTCAATCTCAGTTCTGCACAACGGATGGAAAAGGGTTTTTTTATGCTTCTAAAACTGCAAAAATAACTCAGATAAACCTGGGAGTAAATTAAGAATCCCTTGGATGTGTAGTCTGCTGGGATTCTCTGGGGTTTTGTTCTCTGTAGTACTATAGTTTCTTGCACTCGGTATGTGGCAGCTCTCGAATGCTCCATCTGATTTGGGTTTGGGAGCTGCTGTCTCTTCTGAGTGTCATTTGCTGAATGATTCAGAGTCTTTCCAGAATTGCACATTCAGAAATAGTCCCACAATGTTGCTTGGGCCATAAAAATAGCTCTGTAAGGGACACGGGGAGGATACCCAGTCTATCCCAGAGCCAAATCCTTCCTCTTGCATCATCCCTGCTCCGGAGTGCGCAGTTTCAGTGATGTCTAAGGCTCTTTTTTTGTTCTGTTGTAGGGATGTGGGTGCCAGCTGGACAGGCAATTGGTAAGTACATTATATGGGACCAATTCTGAAAGGAAAAAAATCCTCATGAGCACAGCTCCTTTAAGCATTCAAAGTGATTTGTGGATTTTTGTAGGATTTAACCTACATTTAAAAGCTTGATTGAATTTGTCCTGCAAGAACGAAGGGGAAGACAGTGGATTCTTAGCAGCTCAGTAATGGGAGCTGACACACATCCTGCTGTTCCAGCCACATTATTTTGTTATCAAGGGATTACATGCTAAACTGCAATTATTTACAGTGGGCATACTTGGAGGACAAATATTTCCCAAAGTGAGGATTCATAGAAAGCTGAGCCTGCGTTTGAAATCCACTCAACAGCCTTACCCCATCTAGAGGAAGTTGACTCCAGCAGCAGCTCCTTGGTATCCATCTGCTTCAGTTTTTGGCTTTCTCTTCCTTTTGCAGGTGGATATGGACCCCCTCCTCCGGGCAGAGGAGCTCCTCCCCCACCACCACCATTTACCTCATACATCGTCTCCACACCTCCCGGGGGATTTCCTCCTCCACAAGGATTTCCACAGGGCTATGGCACCCCTCCACCATTTAGTAAGTGACCCCCAGTTCCAAATTCAGCTTTTGCTCATCCTTTTCTGGACTTGGGTTTTCCCTGTTTCACCTCTCCTTAATTATTTTTCCCAGATTATATATTCTGATCTATAATTAACTATACCATTTTTTTTTCTTGGATGCAGTAATCATTTCTATTCTCTAGTTTAAAACTATGTTGCTAAATTGTTAGGGCACTGTTGTTAGGGCAGCTGCAAAAAACTTGGAGCTCACTGTTGGTGACCTGGGCTGAACACAGACAGGGTTTTTTGGAGGAGCTTAAGGAATTAAGGTCACAACTGGCACTGGAAGTACAGATAGGATTTTAGCACCTACATATTTTCAAAATTCAGCCACACACCTGGTTTAAAAAAGAAGGTGGAAAATAGCACCCAGTTATCTTGACATACTTTTTCCTGCTAAAATCTTGGATAATATGGCTTCCTCTTTATTTCTCTCATGTGTGTGAGCACAGAATTTGGTCCCTAGTTTTTCTTTATCCCTTTCTGTGCTGGTTGCTGCAGCCTCTGCTTTTGGGGGACATTTCTCTAACCTGTGCAAGATAAGTGCTGAGATCTTGGAGCTGTGGGGGTGGATCTCAGTACAGCCACTGGTCACAAACACCTGGGGTTTGATAGAAATGTTGATTTTCAATTGTATTGTGTTCTAAGCCAAGCAGGACAACGGTGTTCACCTGTTTTGTACTTTCAGGTTTTGGTTATGGTGCTCCACCTCCTCCACCTGACCAGTTTGCCCCCCCTGGAGTCCCCCCTCCACCTGCCACTCCAGGGGCAGCACCACTCGCTTTTCCTCCACCACCACCACCATCTCAGGCAACTCAGGACATGAGCAAACCCCCGACTGCTCAGCCAGAATTCCCTTATAGTCAGTTTGGTGAGTAACTGCTGCAACTTTACCCCTTTCCTTTTAGTCTTGGGTACAGACTGTTGGACACAGTTTGCTGCAGGCACTTCTCCAGCATGGGAATGCTCCCACCAGCTCAAGCCATCCTTAAATCATGCAATATTCTAGCCAGAGGGAATTTCCTTAGCTCTAAAGTGTTGCTTTTGTGCTGTAAAATAACCTTCGGGGGTTTGTGTGCTGCCAGGATGAATTCCTGCTTTCCCATTTCCCTGAATCTGGAGCTAAAACTTTCCACTCCAAGAGCTTCACAGAGCTTGTAGTGAACTTTTTTTTGTTTAACAGAGTTCAAGAGTGAGAGCAGAATGGAGAGATAGGCAGTGCATGTATAAAGATTCAAACCAGTGCCTTTTCCTCCTTTTTCCCATTCCTCCCCCATCTTGAGGTGTTCTATGCAGAGCTTTGTTGTGTTCTGTAGGTAATGTTGAGGTAGAAGACACTGAGGTAACAAGTTTTAGGCAAGGCAGACAAAAAATAAAATTCTTTTTTAAAATTGCTAGACAGGTACCTGTGCTCCAGAGTAAAATTTCTGCTGCTGCTCCCTGTGGGAGCTCAGAGGGAATTCTCATCTTGCTCTTCTCAGCCCTGTTTTCCAGCAGTGCTCTCCAGAGATCTCTTTAGATTTCTCTCCAAAGAGCTCAGTTTCTTTAAGGGATTGTAAATTGGTCAGTTTTTACTTTTGAAGGGAATTTTTCATGCAGCAGCCTCATGGATTCAGACTCTTCCCTGCTGAAACGTGTTCTCCATGTGGTAATGCTGCCTCAAGTTCCTGCAGAAACTGCTGTGAGACAAGCACAAAATTTATTTAAAAAGATAATATTCAAAGTTCCAGCAACGTAAAGCAGACTCTGAAGGAAGATGAGCCTTTGAGATGTGTTTGTAAAGCAGCAGGTTCTGGTGTTAATGAGTTTGAAATATTTTTTTGTCTGTTTCTTACAAACACAGTCAAATTCATGGATAATTTTGCCCTTGTGACTCGAGGAAGTTTTTCTTGTTCTGCCAGAACTTGGCTTTTTGCAGACTCTTTTTGGAAGGGGTTGGATCCTACTAAAGTAGAAATCCCTGTTCAGCCAGCTACAGTTGGTGGGGAGCCAATGTTTGTGATGTGTTGGAAGTTTAGGAAAGATCTGATGGAGAAGGACTCTTCATCCAGACCTGTGGTGACAGGATGAAGGGAATGGCTTCAAACTGAAAAAGAATAGGGTTAGATTGGATATGAGGGAGAAATTCTTCCCTGTGAGGGTGGCGAGGCCCTGGGACAGGTTTTTTTGAGGAACTATGATTGTGCCATCCCTGGAAGTGTCCTTGATTTGCATATATTTGCATAAATGTGTTAAGCTTGTGGGCTTTGAAGAGCCACAGAGTTCCCTAATCAGTGTAAGGCACTGTAAGGTTTATCCAGGCTGGGCAGTGTCTTAAATGCTACTGTGTTTGCAGCTGGGATGAGTGTCAGCACTAACACTCACCCTGAAAAATTTAATTATTTAATTACATAATTAAAAATAATTAAAAATTTATTATCTCCATGCAGGGCGCTCTTGGGGCTTGTCCTTGCAGTCCCCTCAGCTCTCATTGGGGTGGGTTTCCATCCTCCAGACCCTTCAAGCCACACCCCAAAGCTTTGTCTCCACTCCCAAGGTCAGGCTGAGCAGGGAGGAGAAGCCTCAGGCAGATCCTGGGAAAATTTCCTTGGGTTCCTTGCAGGGGTTGTTGGAGAGGGTGAGAGGCAGGAATGGGGCTCAGACATTGGGGTTTTGTGCTACGGCAGTGCAGTTCTTCAGCTGTGCCAGCTGGCTGGGTGAAAACCCACAGCTGAGGCCCGACTGCCACTGTTCACAGGCTTTATCCTGGTGATCGATCTGGGCTCAGATTTTATAGCCAAACACTCAAATCTAAAATTGGCACAACCCCAGGGGCAGCAGAGGGGCTGGAGCGAGCCCAGGGATGGCAAACAGGGAATGCAGTGAGTCCTGAGTGGCTGTGCAGGTGTGTGCTCTGGGGTTTCCTTTGTCATAAACAACTCGAGATCTGTGATGAGCTGTGGTTTACACCACTGTGTGCAGCGAGAGGAACTCGAGGCTTGTGTTTTTTCCACTCCCAGCCTCACCCCTTGGCAAACAATTCCGTTGTAGTTTTGGGCTTCTGCTTATCTGTGTCTGAACAAATGCCAGGAGGAGCATTTGTAGCTGCCAGAGCCTGAGCTCGCTGTGTTTTAGTGCTCATTAGAGCCAGCAAGTCCTGAAGGACAGGCAGAGCTTGAAATTGAACTACTGAAGACGTGCTAAGAGACTTTATTTGGGATTAAGAGAGTTAAACCTGCTCTAAGCCTGCACGGAGAGAGGCAGCACTGCAGAAATGCACTTGGTAATGAGGAGCCTCAATAGCATCTTTCAGAGCAGGGGCTGGCATTGATGCCAGGATTAAGAGTCATATTTAATTAGGGGAATTTGAATTGAATTTCTAAATTTCTCAGTCTTCTTAATCCATAGCTAGGTGTGAATTTTGTGTTGGTAGCAGGAATTCCAGCCAATCTTTTCTCATGGAAAGAAAACCCCTGTTTTTCTCCCTGTCCCTTAAATTATTTTCACTCCAGAGTGGTGCAGGTCCCAATATTTATGTGTGTTTTGAAAGGGAATTTAAGATGTTTCAGTGCAGGAAGGTTTATGAATATCCAGGTGATGAAACTGAGCCTGCAAAGCCAAAATCCCGTAACTCCACCCTCAGACTGAGGCACTGTGAGATTTCACGGAAAACTTCCTGGCTCTAACTCTTTTAGCCAATAAAAAACCCAACCCAAAATGAAACCCCTCCCAATGAGTGACAGCAGTCCAAATCTGCAAGCAGATGGTTGAACTGCCAGCCTGGCTGGGATTGCCCCAAAACACAGCCCCCATTCCTGCACACCTGTTCCCTTCTGCTCTTTGCCTGTTCCCTGGGTGTGGAAGGTAAATCCCTTGGTGCAGAACGTAAATCCCTCTGTGTGGAAGGTAAATCCCTCTGTGTGGAAGGTAAATCCCTGCTGGATCCCCTGCTGCTGTTGTTGTTCTGGGGTGTTCCAGAGCTGAACAAAACGGGAGGGAGCGGTGTCAGTTGTGGGATTCGCTCCTGTGGCTGTTCCTGGACACTCATCCTGTGCCTTTCCCTTCTCCCCAGGGTATGGACAAGACTTGAGTGGGTTTGGACAAGGTTTCTCTGATCCCAGCCAGCAGCCCCCACCCTACGGAGGCCCCTCGGTGCAGCCATCCAGCGGCCCCCCAGCCGGAGGCAGCGGCTTCGGCCGGGGACAGAACCACAACGTGCAAGGATTCCATCCCTACCGGCGCTAGCCTGGGCTGGCAATCAGGGAGTGCTGTCCACAGGGATCTCTGGGACCAGCTGAACCCCGGGATCCCAGACTTCTGAACTTGTGACAATCACATTACTTGATGGAAGAAAAACCTAACAACATTTTTTTTTTTTTGGGGGGGTGGGGGCAGATGGCTTCTGAAGGCAGAGCTGTGGGTGTTTGGACTGCAGTTTTTAAAGATTTTCCTTTCTCTAACCCATCAGCACAAATAAAGAAAATGTCACTGGTTCAAATTACAGGGTTTTAAAAATGTCTTCAGCTTTAATTCAAAACTTCAGGTTTCTTTTTTTTGAAATTATTTTTCCTGAGCCTTTGTTTTACCGTATATTGTAAACTTTTATGTTTAAAAGAAAAAAAAATATATACATTTACAGATTGTGAAATTTTTAAGAGAAATTTTCTACTATGTATGCTGGCTTATTTTTTAATTTAAAACAGGGTTTCCTTGAGCGCTGTTGGAGGTGGGGGAAGAGCTGCAGCCCCTCCCTCCCTCCCCACGGCAGGCTGGGGCGCGGAGGGTTCCGAAACTCTGGGAGTTGACAGAAACCTACTGAGTGTATTTTGCTGTTTGTTCTGGGGGGCAGAGCTGGGCCAGGGCAGGCGCAGGACCCTGCGCACGCACAGAGGCACGTGGGGAGCGCTGGCTGCGGGCTCCGTGCTTCCCACCCCTCGCACCGCCGGGGGCTCCGGAGGCCTTGTCGAGATGTAGATTTCCCTCAGGCAAAAAAAAAAAAAAGGTTTTGGTGCGTTTGGCACTGAGCAGTGCTGAGCCCTGGTTTGAATAAAGACAAGAACCTTTGGATTAGAAACACCAGCCTGTCTCCATTTTTCTGGTTATTTTTGCTTTTGTGAGTGTGGGTTTTCTGGAGAAGTCCCTTTCCTTCGGGGTGCAGCTTTGCTGGGCCTGTGTGGTGTCACTGACCCTGCCCCATGCCCACCCTGCCAGGTGGCACTGCCAGGGAGCCACTGGTGCCTGGAAGGGATCTGACCTGGGGAAGGATCCTCCAGCTGGATGGGATCCATCCTGGGAAAGGGCTCCCAGCTGAACTGGGTCTGTCCCAGTGAAGGGCTTTGATCTGACCTGGTGAAGGGCTCTGATCTGCCTCAGATCTGACCTGGTGAAGGGCTCTGATCTCTATCAGATCTGACCTGGTGAAGGGCTCTGATCTCTATCAGATCTGACCTGGTGAAGGGCTCTGATCTGCCTCAGATCTGACCTGGTGAAGGGCTCTGATCTGCTCAGATCTGACCTGGTGAAAGGCTCTGATCTGCCTCAGATCTGACCTGGTGAAAGGCTCTGATCTGCCTCAGATCTGACCTGGTGAAGGGCTCTGATCTGCCTCAGATCTGACCTGGTGAAGGCTCTGATCTGCCTCAGATCTGACCTGGTGAAAGGCTCTATCTGCCTCAGATCTGACCTGGTGAAAGGCTCTATCTGCCTCAGATCTGACCTGGTGAAGGGCTCTGATCTGCATCAGATCTGACCTGGTGAAGGGCTCTGATGTGCATCAGATCTGACCTGGTGAAGGCTCTGATCTGCCTCAGATCTGACCTGGTGAAGGGCTCTGATCTCTATCAGATCTGACCTGGTGAAGGGCTCTGATCTCTATCAGATCTGATCTGGTGAAGGGCTCTGATCTGCCTCAGATCTGACCTGGTGAAAGGCTCTGATCTGCCTCAGATCTGACCTGGTGAAGGGCTCTGATCTCTATCAGATCTGACCTGGTGAAGGGCTCTGATCTCTATCAGATCTGACCTGGTGAAAGGCTCTAATCTGCCTCAGATCTGACCTGGTGAAGGGCTCTGATCTGCCTCAGATCTGACGTGGTGAAGGGTTCCAACCTGAATTGGATCCATCCTGGTGAAAGTCTCCTGAATTCCTTGGTCTGTCCCTGTGTTGGTGGCAGTGGCACAAATGCTGCTCCTCACCCTTCACCTCAAGGCACTGCAGAAAATGAGTAATTTATGGGTTTATCAGCATTGTCAGTGCGTATCTGTCCTTAACTTTGCCTTGGGTCTTCTGGAATATCACCCTGGACTTTGGCTGAAATGTGGGGTTGAGCTGTGGGAAAGAAACTCTGAGGTGGAAGTGTCCCTTGGCTCAAGGGTGGAGGTGAGTGGCCATGTCAGCTCCAGATCCTGCCCACAGACCCTTCTCCAAGGGCTGTGTCTGTGCTCATTAGCCCTCTCTGCTGTAATTAATCACTGTTAATGAGGTGGCATGGCTCATGATGTGGAATTGGGCATGTTGGGATGTGTCTGCTGTGGAGGTTGCTGGGTTGCTCTTGGCAGAACTCTGATCAGTTCAGAGAGTATTTCGTGTTTTGTGTGGATCTGGTTCTGCTCGCTGTGAATTGTTGTGTTTCTGCTCCTCACTCTGTTACATCCATGACCTCAAAATTCCTGCAGGAACAGGAGCTGCTCCAGTGATGTTTGTGTGGGTGTCACTTCTGAGACCACCTGGACTCTCAGGTTGTGTGAAACACTCTGGACATGGTACAACACAACCCGGAGCTTCAGGGATATGTGGAATGGAGGAGACCCAACGTCTTTAACCTCTTCTTGGATAAAAGCATTTGGATTTGGATCCCTTCAGCATAGAACCAGCTCTTCCAGGTCCGAGTGGGCCGTTAGATCTGCTGGAACCTCCTGCCGGGAGCCGAACCGGATCATCCTGTGCCCAACGAGCCGGTTCTGCTCTGCCATGCCTGGTGTGTCCTCACTTCAAACCTCTGCCTGCAGCCGGAGCAGAAGTTGCTGTCTCCCATGGGAAGATGAAGATCCAAGGTGCCTTCCGAGAGGGTGAGGGATGCGCTCAGAGCTCGGAGTGGCTGCCATGTCCAGCTTGCCCATGTGGCTCTGCCATCCCCGTGACTGGCACCTGTCCCTGCTGGTCCCACCTTGCACCAAGGGGATGGAGCGGTTTCTCAGAACCCGAGATTTCCCTGGATCTCCTTGAGGGGCAGGTTCAGGGGGGCAGAGGAGCCTCAGGTTCCTGGGAGGTATTTGGGGTGTCCCTGAGAGGTATTTGGGGTGTCCCTGGGAGGTATTTGGGGTGTCCCTGTGAGGTATTTGGGGTGTCCCTGGGAGGTATTTGGGGTGTCCCTGGGAGGTATTTGGGGTGTCCCTGGGAGGTATTTGGGGTGTCCCTGGAGCATCCCCGGGCTGCGGGCGCGGTCCCTTTAAGGGCACTGAGGGCGGAAGCGCCGCTCTCGCGAGATCCGCCGCTTCCGGCGCGAGCGCGGCCTTTCCGAGCAGCCCCGGCCAAGATGGTGGGTGCGGGGGGAATCCCGGCGGCGCCATCGGGCTCCATCCGCCGCCATCCGGGCTTTACCCGCCGCGGCGGCGCCGCCCGGGGCTTGGGGCTTCCCTGGGGGGAGGGGGATGGGCCTTCTCGGGACGCTGCCGGGCCCAGCGCGGTGGGAGCGGGGCTGAGGGGAGGGAGCAGCCGCGGCCTTCCCGTGTGTGGGGCGGGGAACGCGGGACTGCGAGGCCTTGAATCCCCTGGCACCCATCCCGGTTAGCCGGGACCCTCTGCCCTGACCCCCCTCTCCCGCTGCAGGCGGAAGTGGAGCAGAAGAAGAAGCGAACCTTCCGAAAATTCACCTACCGCGGGGTGGACCTGGACCAGCTCCTCGACATGTCCTAGTAAGGGCTGGCACCGGGGAGCCCCGGCGCTGCGATTTGGGGTCGGGAGGCTGTTCCTGCACCCTTTTGCGCGGATTGTGTTAAAATACCGGCAATAACCGGGGCTTTGGGTGTTCAGCAGCCGCTTTTTGGATTGTTTAAAGTCGCTCCGTGCGTGACACCGTCAGTGTGGGGTCCCGGGGCTCAGTTTGGGTAATGCTGTGGGTGTGGGGTCCCTGAAGCTCCTCGAGGCCGTGCTCCCGGTTCAATTCGGGTAGCACTGTTATTTTGGGGTCCCTGTGAGTCTCCCCAGGGCTGCACCCCAGGTTCCATCCCCGACGTTTCCTCAGGCTGTACCCTTGGCTTGGCTTGACATTTGGGGGTCCCGCTGTTTCTGTGTCTGGGAACACTGGCTGTGCCATCCCTGGCGGTCTCTTCAGACCATATTACAGACACAGTTTGGGTTCCCTGGGGGTGTCCCTAGACCGTACCCCCTACTCACTTTGGGGTCCTTGAAGGTGTCCCCAGGTTGGGTGGTGCTGTGGCTGTGGGGCCCTGGGGGTCTCTTTAAAACTACCCCAGGTTTTTTCCAGGTTGCTGTGGCTGTGGGGCTTCCTCAGGCTGTATCCCAAACACGTTCAGTTTGGGATCCCTGGGGTCTCCCCGGGGCTCAGTTTGGGGTCCCTTGGGGGAGTCTCTGGGAGTGTTCTCAGGCTCAGGCTCAGTTTATTGTGCCTGGGGTGTCTCCTGGACTTGAATCCAGGTAACACCTTGGCTGTGGGGCTCTGAGGGTCTCCCCAGGCTCAGTTCAGGGCCCCTGGGAATGCCCTCTGGCCAAAACCCAGGCTCAATTTGGGGTCCCTGTGAGAGGGTCTTCAAAGATGTCCCTGTGCTGTTCCCCAGCTCAGTTTGGGGTCCCTGTGAGGGTGTTTAAAGATGTCCCTGTGCTGTTCCCCAGGCTCAGTTTGGGGTCCCTGTGAGGGTCTTTGAAGATGTCCCTGTGCTGTTCCCCAGGCTCAGTTTGGGGTTCCTGTGAGGGTCTTTGAAGATGTCCCTGGGCTGTTTCCCCAGGCTCAGTTTGGGATCCCTGGCTGTCTCCTGGGGCTGAACCCCAGGCTCTCTCTGGGTAACTATGGCTGTGGGGTCTCAGGGGTGCTCCCCAGGTTGGATTTGGGGTCCCTGGGTGTCCCCTGACCCGTCCCTGTCCCCGTTTGGCAGCGAGCAGCTGATGCAGTTGTACAGCGCGCGGCAGCGGCGGCGCCTGAACCGGGGCCTGCGCCGCAAGCAGCACTCGCTGCTCAAGCGCCTGCGCAAGGCCAAGAAGGAGGCACCGCCCATGGAGAAGCCCGAGGTGGTGAAAACCCACCTGAGGGACATGATCATCCTGCCCGAGATGGTGGGCAGCATGGTGGGCGTCTACAACGGCAAGACCTTCAACCAGGTGGAGATCAAGGTGAGCTGGGGCTGGCAGGCGGCTCCTGCACTGAGCTCGGGGTCTGGAGTGTTCACTTGTGACCCTCTTTGTAAATCTAACTCGTGCTCTGTGTCTGGAGGGCTCTAGGCTGTTCTTTGGGGTGGGGTTGGCACAGAGGGACACCTGGAGGTGTCACCCTGGGGGCTCCAGGCTCTTCTTTGGGGTGAGGTTGGCACAGAGGGACACCTGGAGGTGTCACCCTGGGAGCTCCAGGCTCTACTTTGAGGTGGGGTTGGCACAGGGGGACACCTGGAGGTGTCACCCTGGGGGCTCCAGGCTGTTCTTTGGAGTGGGGTTGGCACATAGGGACACCTGGAGGTGTCACCCAGAGAGGGACAGCACCCAGAGGGGTCTCAGCATGGCTGTGAAGCTCGGGAATAGCTCAGCCCTGGCTCCTGCACTGCTTGAGCGTGAAACAGATCCCTGAGCATCCCTGGTGTGGAATAACCCACGGGGTGGTGTCACTTGATACCACCAGTGGGATTAAATGCTATTTCCTGCTCCTGCCTGGCATTAAATCCCACCTGGAAGGGCACAGACACCTGTATCCCCTCTTTTGGGAGGGGCACAGCAGGAGGAGCTGGAATAACCAGCTGTGCCAGGCTCCTGCCAGCACCGGGATGGGCATGGGAAGGGGATGTCCCTGTGCCCCCTGGCGCTGTCCCCAGCACAGCTCTCTCCTCTTGCAGCCCGAGATGATCGGCCACTACCTGGGCGAGTTTTCCATCACCTACAAGCCGGTGAAGCACGGCCGGCCTGGCATCGGTGCCACCCACTCCTCCCGCTTCATCCCGCTCAAGTAGCACCGGGAGGGAGCCTCGTTCAGTGTAAATAAAGAAATTCCACCTGGATCCGTCTGTCTCTTGTCTCTCCATTCCCGGGGGGAGGGCTGGGGTGTGCTAAACCCGTCATTCCACTGTGACTGGGTGTTTTCCTCAGTATTCCCAGGTTTTTGGCACTGCTTTCTGTCTGCACCTGCAGCAAACGCTCACTTTGATGTGGGTTTAGCAAATGAGTGGAATTCCTTGTTCTTTGCTGCGAAGTGGGGAATGGCACTTCCATATTTCCACTTATTTAACTTTATTTGTTAATATAAACACTGGGAATGCAGAAATGTGGAATTGGGGGTTCCCAGGCTCAGAATCAGCCCTGCTCCCAGGAGAAGCTGCCTAAATCCATCATGAGATGTCAAAATCCCAAAACATTATTTTTTCATCTTAAATTTGGGATCCCAAAGGATTTTGGTGCCTGGGATCACAGAGTGGCGGTGGGTGTGGGGTGAACTGGGGGCATTGTAGCTCAGGCTAGGAGGGAGGGGTGTGTTTTGAGGGAGAAACCTCGGGAATGAGGGGGATGATGGTGAGGAAGAGGGGAGGTGTGAAGCTGATCCCACGTGGGTGACCTGGTTTGTCCCTGGACTGAGCCTGAGGAACCCAATGCCTGTCGCCAGAGCCAAGGCCATCGCTGGAGGGACTGTTTTTTCCCCAGGGTGGTCCTGGCTTGTCCCTGCTGCTGGCCGGGGTCCCTTGGGGATCCCTCAGGGGTCCCTCGGTGCCCAGCTCCAGCCTTCAGGGTCTCACCCCCCTCAGCCCATTCCCCCTCGCCCTCCCGGTGGTGCCAGGGCCCTTTGTCCTTTAGGGAAGGTGCCCTGGCACTGGGTCCCTTTTTGTTCAAGCAGCGTGACCTTGAGAGTCCTCCTCCCACTCCTGTTGGTGGCAGGGGGAGAAGAGGGCAGGGGTCCCTGTGCCCTGCTGGGGTCCCTGTGCCCTGCTGGGGCCCTTTGGGGACCCTCAGCGATGCCCGGGGAGGCTGGGAGATGGGTGACAATGACCTCGGTGGGTGACATTGGCCTGAGCACATGGCAGAGGCCACAGTCACGGGAGGGGTGGATTATAGAGGGGTCATCGTGGGGGTCCCGCTCATCCCGGGGGGACCCCGGGCTCAGCCGGTGCTGCCGCACCCTGGGGCGGGTCCCCAAGGACACGGGATGGCCCCGGCCGGCTCGGCGGGACAGTTTCGGAGGGTGCGGTTCTGTCCGTAGGGGCCAGTTCAGTCTGGAGGGACCGGTCCGGTCTGGAGGGACCGGTTCTGCGTGTCTGGCTCCGTCGGGGGGCCGCTCCGGTCTGTAGGGACCGGTCCGGTCGGGAGCGGCAGGTGCATCCCCGGGACATGGGGACGGGGCAGATCCCGGCGTTTCATCGAAGGCTGGAAAAGAGGCGGATGGAGGGGAACGGAGCCCTCCCCGGGGTCCCGTCCCCCCGAGCCCGGCACAGCCCGGGGGGGCGCGGGGAGCCCCCGGTGCCGCCCTCTAACGGCGGCGGCGCCGCTGGAAAATCCCGACCGGGAGCGGGGGGCGGGGGCGGGATGCGGCTGCTCGGGCGCGCCGGAGCCTCGCCCAGCTCCGCACCGCCCCGCACCGCCGCACCGCCCGCACCGCCCCGCACCGCCCGCACGCGGGAATGAGGTACGGCCGCACCGGCCCCCCCGCCCCCGCGCACCCCCGAGCCCCCGGGATCCCGGCGGCTCCGGCCGCTGCACCGCCGGGGATGGGGGAGAACGGGGGAGCTCCGCGGTGGGGCTGGGGGGATCGGGGTGCGGCGTCGCTTGTGAAGGGTTGGATGGACCTGGGGGCCCGATCTGCGCCCCTCCCCACGGCGGGGTCGCGCCCGGCCTGGCTGCGCTGGATCCTGCGGCGGGCGCGGCTCATCGCGCGATCGGGGGATCGGGGGGATATTGGGGACAGGAGGGTTCAGGGCGATCAGGGGTTCAGGGCGAACCGGGAGGGTCGGGCAGCGTTTATCCCCCGCATCCTGCGGGGACAAAGGCGGACAATGCCGGGACTCGGCGGGGATCCCCCGCGGGGGGGGCGAAAGGAACAGCGCTGCCCGTCCTCATCCTCACCTTCACCCCCATCCCACCCCCATCCCACTGAGGGGTCCCCACTCGGGTGACAGCAGCTCCCCCACCGATGCAAGCTGGCTCCCCCGGACCCCCCTCCCGATCTCCCCAGCTCGGCTGGCCAGGGATTGCGCTGAGCCTGGACTTGGAACCCCAAAACCGCACCCAAACCCCCCATAAACCGCACCCCAAATCCACCTCCAAACCGGTCCCTCAAAAACCTCGGCCTCCCTGCCAGCACCTCGACCCAGCCGGGGGGCACCCCAAGGGTCCCGAGTCACCCCAAGGTGTCCCCAGTCACCCCTGGGTGGGGGTGGGGAGGCGGCTGCTGGCCTGGCCACGTTCCATCCCGGCGGCTCCACGGGTGCCCTGGGGTGTGGGGCGGGTGAGGGGGGCCCTGCATTGTGGGGGGGCTGTGCTGGAGGCGTTGGGGACCCCACCAGGGCCCTACATCCATCCCCAGGCCGTGACATGCGTGTGCACATACGTGCGTGTGTGTGTGCAGGTTTGTGCGGGGATCAATGCCGTGTGTGGGGAGGGCGGTGGATCCCGAGTCCCCGTGTCCCCGCGTGTGCCCCCACATGTCGAGGGGTCGAGGTGAGGGGTCTGTGCTCCCCGGGGGGGGTTTGCTGTGGTCGAGGGTCCCCGGGGCCGGGTCGATCAGCCCGAGTTGGTGACAACATTTCTGTTTGTTTAATGTCCCCGGGGGCTCCGGGAGCCGCAGCCGGCCGGGGCTCAGCTGGGGCTCTGGCGAGGTGGCTGCGCTCGGCTGATGGCCGCGGTCCCTGTCCCCAGCCCTGTCCCCAGAGCTGCTGCCAGGATGGGTGTGGGGAGCTTGAGGTATCCCCAGGGCCCCCAGGGGTATCTTCCCAGGCCAAGGTGGGTGGGCAGTGCCCGGTGGGTGCTTCGGGCAGGACAATGCGGCGATGAACAATGCAGAGGATGGTGGGGTGGTGGGCAGTGAGGTGGACAGTGAGGCTGGCTGTGGGTGCTGTGGACAGTGAGGTGGGCACTGGGCACCGTGGGCAGTGTGGACGGTGGCCAGTGAGGCTGACAGTGGGTGCTGTGAGCAGTGGGGTGGACTTTGAGGTTGGCAGTGGGCACCATGGGCAGTGAGGAGGACAGCGGGGTGTGCCCGGCAGCGCAGCTGCTGCTTCATCTGCTGCGGCGCCTGCCCTGCCAGGAATTTGCTGGATGGATCCAGGCCAGTTCTGGGGTGCCCTCAGCACAGAGGGGCAGATTTTGGGGTCAGACGAGGCACACCCAGGTCCCGCGAGCCCATCACATCCCCCCCGGGCCAGCCCATGGCCTCTCTTGGGATCCAGCCCTTGGGGGGACAGCGGGTCCTGTGGGACAGTGACCATCGTGGTGGTGGGCAAGAGCTGCAGCCTGTCCCCCATTCCCCATCCCTGTCCCCCCATTTCCCACCCTATCCCCCCATTCCCCCATCCTTTCCCCCATTCCCACCCCTGTCCCCCCTTCCCCATCCCTGTTCCCACATTCCCCTATCCTGTCCCCCATTTCCCCATCCCTGTCCCCCATTCCCCTATCCCTGCCCCCTTTCCCCCATTCCTGTCCCCCTTTCCGCAACTCCTGTTCCCCCCTTTCCGTTGTCTCTCGCTGTTTCCTGGGTGCAGGTGCTCTCTGGCCCCCCCTTATCCACCGCCCGTGCAGATCCGGCGCCGCGTGTGGGACGTCAGCTTGGTGCTGCGGTCGCTTTGCTTCTTCGCCGGGGGGCGGCCCTGCCGGGATCGGGGGCCAGAGCTCAGAACCGCCTCCATCAACACCCCAATACTCCAACCTGACCCCGCACCCCAAAATCCTTCAGTGGGGTCCCCAGGGAGTGGGATCTGACATGAGGCAGCTGGTGGGTTACCCAGAGATTTGGGGTGCTGGGAAGGGGGGAACGTGGAGCAGTGGAAGCCCCTGGCTTTCCCCACAGAGCTGAACACCCCGATCCTCCATGTCCGAGTCCCCAGCAAGGCCCGGGAGCCGCCTGTGCTCCCCACCATCGCTGTCGCCATGGCAACAGCGGCCGTGCTCATCCCGCATCCCATATCCCGATCTCCATTCTATTATCGTGCATCTACCATCCCGCACCCATCCCCCACCTCCCTGATCCGGCTCCCGGCGTTCCATATCCCGCATCCCTCATCCCCCACCCTTCATCCCTCACCCTTCATCCCTCACCCCTCATTCCGTGTTCCATATCCCACATTCTTCATCCCGAGTTCCGTATCCTGAATCCCCCATCCCTTTTTCCTCATCCTGCATCCATCATCCTGCATTTTCCGTACTGCATTCCATATTCCCACATCCCTCATCCCGTGTTCCATATCCTGCATCCCCCAACCTCATCCCCCTTCTTCATCCTGCATCCCCAATCCGATTCCCACCCTGTTCATTCCATATTCCCACATCCCCCATCCCTTTTCCCTCACCCTGAATCCCCCATCCCTCATCCCTCACTCTGCATCCGTCATCCCACATCCCCATCTGCCTTCCATATTCCCGCATCCCCAATCCCACATCCCTATCACCGTCCTCCTCATCCCTCCATCCCCAATCCCTCACTGTCCATCTTGTACCCCCAATCCTTTATCCCTCCATCCCCAATCCCATTATCCACCAATTCCCTGACCTCCTCCTACCCCACAAGCCCCACCCCCCGCGTTCCCACCCTCCCTTCCCGTCCTCCCGCGGGTTATTTTTCTCTCCCGGGGGGAATTTTCGGCAGCTGGAGGGGGGGATTTGTGTCCCCAAGTGCGGACAGTGGGAGGGGGCTCCCCACAGGCCGACCCATAGGATGGCGGATCCCACTTCTGTGGGGCGCAGGGGTGAAGGAGCCGATTTTGGAGCGGCCGGAGCTGCTCCTGGGGGTGTCAAGCACATCGATGGCGCTGCTGGTGGTGCCTCTGTGCTGGACGGGGGTACTGGCACCCCTAAAATGATTTGTGAAGCAAAGGAACCCCAGGGGCCGCCGTGGGGCAGATTTTGGGGTGTCAACACCCGGGAGGTGCCGATCGCTGCCCCCTGACCCCGCCGTGCCGTGGGGGGGGATGTGGGTGGGGGCAGCAGAGGGGAGGAGGGGACCCCCACCCCCTTTGGCCGCTCCCCCGCTCACGACGTGGCGCTGTACGGGAGGCCGCGCGGGGCCGTCGCGTTCCCGGTGCCCCCCGGACCTCTGGGGGTGAGAGGGGTCCGGCCGGCGCCCCCTCCCCGTGTGTGACAGCGACCCCGTGTCCCCCCGGCAGTTGCGAGGGGCGGCCCCGGGGCTGCGGAGAGAGGGGGTTTGGGGGGCTGGGGTGGATTGGGGGCCAGGGGGCAGAAGGGTGGGGAGGGGCGCAGCGGGGCGGGGGGCCGCGGAGGGGTTCGAGCTGCCCCCGGTGCGGAGGGATCGAGCGGGAGAAGTCGGAGCGGGAAAGACAAAAGCGAGACAAAGGGAGGGGAGAGGCGGAGCTGTGCGTAGGGTGGGAGCCAGGCGGGGGCTGGCGGGGCTGGGGGGCTCTGTCTGGGTGGGGGGCGGCCGCTGGACCCCCACCCTGAGCCGGGAGTGCCCTCTGGGGGTTTGGGGGCAGCGGGGCTGGGGGTGGATGGTGGGGGGCCCAGCGCTGTGCCGTGCTCCCAGCGGGCGGTGGGCGCCGGGGGGCTCTGAGGGTGCAGGGAGCCCCCCGAGGTGCTGCCACCCCCCGCACCCCCTCCAGGCTCTGGACGAGGTGAAGATGTCCGGCTCCATCGCCTCGTACGATCAGCTGGTGCGGCAGGTGGAGGCGCTGAAGAAGGAGAACAGCCACCTCCGGCGGGAGCTGGAGGACAACTCCAACCACCTCTCCAAGCTGGAAAATGAGACCTCGGACATGAAGGTGGGCGCAGACCCCGACATCGAGGGGGTTTCCATCCGCATCTCCCCCTCCTCAACCGCTCCATCTCTGTTTTAGGAGGTCCTGAGGCACCTCCAGGGCAAGCTGGAGCAGGAGGCCCGAGTGATGGTGTCCTCGGGGCAGACGGAGGTGCTGGACCAGCTCAAAGGTGGGTGCCCGGGCACGGTGGGCAGAGGGGGGAGCCCCTCCAAACCCACCCTGACAGCGCTGTCCCCGTGCCCTCAGCCCTGCAGATGGACATCAGCAGCCTCTACAACCTCAAGTTCGCCCCGGAGGCGCCGAGCTCCGGGCGCGGCAGCGAGGAGAGCCCGCCGGCCCCGCGGGACTGCCCCGGAGAGCTGGGCAGGGCCACCTTCCGCATGCTGGAGGAGCTGGACCGCGAGAGGTGACCGCCTGGGGACAAAAAGGGACAAAGCGGGGGTGGCAGGGGCTGTGCTGACCGGGTCCCCCCTTCCCCAGGTGTTTCCTGCTGGGGGAGATCGAGAAGGAGGAGAAGGAGAAGGTCTGGTACTACGCGCAGCTGCAGAGCCTGGCAACGCGGCTGGACGAGCTGCCCCACGTGGAGACGGTGGTGGGGTCACCCCCTGTCCCCCCAGACCCCCGGACCGCCCGCTGACGGCAGCCCCCCTGCCCCCCAGTTCTCCATGCAGATGGATCTGATCCGGCAGCAGCTGCAGTTCGAGGCGCAGCACATCCGCTCGCTGATGGAGGAGCGCTTCGCGACGGCCGATGAGATGGTGCAGCGGGCACAGGTCGGGTCCTGCACCCCAAAACCTCCCTGTTCCGCTCCTGGGGGTCCCGGATTGATGGGATCCTCACTCTGGGCAGCCTCACAAGGAGCTCTGGGCACACTACACCTGCTCTGCACACCCTACATGAGCTCACACCCTACACCATCCCCTCACACCCTACACCAACTCTGCATACCCTACACCAGCCCCTCACACTCTACATCTGCTTCTCACACCCTGCACGAGCTCCTCACACCCTACACCCTCTCCTCACACCCCGTTCCTTGCACACTTACACCCTTCCCTCCCATGTTTGATGTCCCTGGGGTGTCCCAGCCCTCTCCAAGCCCCTCTTTCCCCCCCAGATCCGCGCGTCCCGGCTGGAGCAGATCGACAAGGAGCTGATGGAGGCGCAGGACAAGGCGCAGCCGCCGGAGCCGCAGGTAGCGGGGCCGGGGTGTCCCTGTGCCCCCCGATGGAGCCCAGGAGGGTGGAGGAGGGGGCCAGCACGGCCCCCCCGCCATTGTCCCCGCGCTGTCCCCATCGGCACAGCACAGCCAGGGCTTTGTGCGGCTCGGGCACCGTGAAATGGGCAGTTGCCATGGAGACCAGAAGTAGGCCATGGCGGGCGGGCGGGCGCGGGGGCTCCCGCGGCATCTGCCGCCGACCGAGGCGCCGGGGTGGGCCAGCCTGCCATCGCATCGTCACCGGCGTCACCGTCAGGGGCTGCATCTGTCCATGGGCACAAGTGGTCACCACAGCCCCAGCACTGCCATGGCCCCGCCATCAACATCGCCATCCTCATCATCAGGGGATGCCATTGTCATCGTGACACTGCCACCCACAGGTCACCCATCGCTGCATGGCCCCCTCTCACCATTGCCATCGTCACTACTGTCAGGGGCTCCATCACAGGGCTGTCCCCGCCTCATCATGCTATGGCCCACTTGCCATCATCACTGTCACTGTCACCGTCACCGTCACCATCAGCATCAGGGGCTGCCATTGTCATGGGCACAGTGTCACCCACAGCCCCATCGCTGCCATCATCATCATTGTGGGCTGTCATCACCATTTTCACACTGTCACCCATAGCTCCACTGTGGCCATGGACACACTGGCACCCACAGCCCGATTGTTGACATGGTCGCACCATCGCATCGTCACTGTCACCATCAGGGACTGCCATCGCCATGGGCACAGTGTCACCATGGCCCCATCGCTGCCATGGCCCCGCGACCCACACACCACTTCCAACCATGGTCATTGTCAGGGTCTGCCATTGTCGCTGTCTCACTGTCACCCGCAGCCCCACCATCGTCATTGTCATGGGCTGCCACTGTCAGGGTCCCACTGTCACCCACAGACCCACCACCATCATCGTGATGAGCTGCCATTGCCATCGTGACACTGTGACCCAGAGCCCTGCCACTGTCATCATCACAGGCTGCCATCGTCATTGGTCCACTGTCACCAGCCTCCACATCATCATCATCCCATGAGCTGCATCGCCATTGTCACACGGTCACTCAAGGCCCCACCATTGCCACTAGTCCTCGTCACCCCAGCCCCGCCACTGTCATTGTCACAGGCTGCCATCACCACAGCCCCACCACCACCATCATCATTGTGGGCTGCATCACATTGTACCTGTCACCCACAGGCCCACCATTGTCATCATCGCAGGCTGCCATCGTCATTGTCCCACTGTCACCCACAGCCCTGCCATCGACACAGTTCCATCATCACCCCCCTCTTACCGTCAACCCACGGTCCCACGTGGCAAACACCAAGGAAGCCACCATCACCCTGACCAGAACCCACCCCCAATCCTGCAGCCCCCACACACCCATATCCCCTCCCCAATCTCCACCCCATCGCCCAGACACCCCCCAGCCCACCCCATCACCCCCAATCCACCGCCAGATCCCATACCCCCACCCATCACCCCCGACACCCCACATCCCTGCAGCCCCATCACCCCCACCCTCCAATCAGCTCGCCGACTCGCCCCAGCCCCCTCCACTGGCCCACCCTCTCTCTCGCCCACGCTCTCCCTTCCCCGAACCCGCGGCTGCCGCAGCCCCCTCATCCCAATCATCCCCGATCCGACTTAAAATCACACCCAGGCACTGAACGATTGGGAACGGCGTGGGGTGGCGAAAAAATGGGGAGGGGCTGAGCATGGGGGGCGAAGGTGCTGTGATGCCACCCCCCCAAAACCACCTCCTCCTCTGCAGCTCTGCGGGAAGGTCCCGGCCATGGAGGGGGACGGCAGCCTGGACCCCCCGACCCACCCGGAGGAGGGGGGCAACACCAAGGTGAGGGTCAGGAGGTGAGGGTCAGGAGGTGAGGGTCAGGATGGTGAGGCGTGCCCGGTGGGCAGCCGATCCCGGGGCTTGGGCTCAGCCTAACCCCGCTCCTGTCCCCCCGCAGGTGGAGGTGGTGTTCTGGCTGCTGTCCATGCTGGCCACGCGGGACAAGGAGGACATGTCCCGCACGCTGCTGGCCATGTCCAGCTCGCAGGAGAGCTGCCAGGCCATGCGCAAGTCGGGCTGCCTGCCCCTGCTCGTCCAGATCCTGCACGACTCGGACGGAGAGCCGGGGCCCCCCGAGAGCCCCACGGGTGCCAAGGACGCTCGGATGAGAGCCAACGCCGCCCTGCACAACATCGTCTTCTCGCAGCCCGACGAGGGCCAGGCCAAGAAGGAGATGAGGGTGCTCCATGTGCTGGAGCAGATCCGCTCCTACTCCGAGACCTGCTGGGACTGGCTGCAGATGCAGAGCCGGGACGGGGGACGGGGACCCGAGGGAGCTGGTACGGGCAGGGCTGGGAGGGACTGGAGGGGGCTGGGAGGCACCCAGGGTGACACAGGGGTGCAGCTGGGGGGACACCTCGGGGCAACCAGTGAGGCAGGACTGGGGCTCGCAACAGGTGACTGGGCTGGGAGGGGCTGGGGGCACCCACCGGTCACAGAGGGGTGCCAGGCAGGGCTGGAGGTCCATGGGTCACTGAGGAGTACCAGGCAGGGCTGGGGACACCCAGAGGGCACTCAGGGGTGCCAGGCAGGGCTGAAGAGGGCTGAGAGGCGTTGGGGAATAACATGGTGGCACAAGGGGTGCCAGGCAGGGCTGGGAGGGCCTGGGACGACCTGGGGGCACCCAGGGGTGCCAGGCAGGGCTGGGGACATCCAGTGGTCACAGAGGTGACCCAGAGCCCGGGACTGACCCTCGTCCCCCCGCAGTGCCGGTGCCCATCGAGCCGCAGATCTGCCAGGCCACCTGCGCCATCATGAAGCTGTCCTTCGACGAGGAGTACCGGCGGGCCATGAACGAGCTGGGTGAGCGCGGGGAGGGGGCTCCTCTGGGGTGCTGGAGGCCGGAGAACCCCAAATGACCCCCGCCTCTTCTCCCAGGTGGGCTGCAGGCGGTGGCCGAGCTGCTGCAGGTGGACTACGAGATGCACAAGATGACCAACGACCCGCTGAACCTGGCGCTGCGGCGCTACGCGGGGATGGCCCTCACCAACCTCACCTTCGGCGACGTGGTCAACAAGGTGGGGGGGGCGGCGATTTTGGGGTGGTCAGCGGGGTCTGGGGGTCACGGCGTCACCCTCACCGCCCTCATCCTCCCCGCAGGCCACGCTGTGCTCCCGTCGGGGCTGCATGGAGGCAATCGTGGCTCAGCTGGGCTCCGACAGCGAGGAGCTGCACCAGGTGGGTGCTGCCGGGGCTCGCTGGGGTGGGGGACGGGCAGGGGGACAGTTCCCGTGCCCGCTGAGCCCGCTGTGCCCCTCCAGGTGGTCTCCAGCATCCTCAGGAACCTGTCCTGGCGCGCTGACATCAACAGCAAGAAGGTGCTGCGGGAGGTGGGCAGCGTCACCGGGCTGACACGCTGCGCCCTGCACGCCGGCAAGGTGAGCCCGGGAGGGGACAGCGGGCACAGGGGGGCTTTATGTCCCCAGGGAAGGTGGCAGCGGGCACAGGGTGGGACAGGGGTTTGTTCCCCCAGGGAGGGTGACCAGCAGGGGGTTGTGTCACCGGGAAGGTGACAGTGGGCAAGAATGGCTGAGGGGTTTGTGTCCACCAGGGAGGGGGCAGTGGGCTCAGAGGGGTTTGTGTCACCAGGAAGGGTGGCAGAGCAGGCACAGGGTGGCTGAGGGGGTTTGTGTCCCCAGGGAGGATGGCAGTGGGCTCAGAGGGGTTTGTATCCCCCAAGGAGGGTGGCAGCAGGCACAGGGGGGTTTGTGTCCCCAGGGAGGGTGACAGTGGGCTCAGGGTGGCCGAGGGGGCTTTGTGTCCCCAGGAAGGGTGGCAGAGAGCACAGGGTGGATGACAGAGGTTTGTGTCCCCAGAGGAGGTGGCAGTGGGCTCAGGGTGGCCGGACAGGGCTGACAGGGTTTGTGTCCCCCTCTCCCGGGGCAGGAGTCGACGCTGAAGAGCGTCCTGAGCGCGCTGTGGAACCTGTCGGCGCACAGCACGGAGAACAAGGCGGCCATCTGCGGGGTGGAGGGGGCCCTGGGCTTCCTGGTCAGCACCCTGACCTACAAGTGCCAGAGCAACTCCCTGGCCATCATCGAGAGCGGCGGCGGCATCCTCAGGAACGTCTCCAGCCTCGTGGCCACGCGGGAGGATTACAGGTGAGGGGTGGGGACACACCCGAGGGACCCCGGGATGGCGTTGGGGGATGGCACGGCTGGGGGGAGGATGTGATTTGGGATCCCGGGCTGCAGGAATGGGTTTGGGAATGCCATGGGAGTGTGTAGGATGGGGATGGGGAACTCTGGGCTCCACAGACCCCAGGATGGTTTTGGGAATGTTTGGGAATGCCATGGATATGTGTAGGATGGGAATGGGGAACCCTGGGCACCGTGGATGCTGTTGGGGCACTGCAGACCCCAAGGACAGCACTGGGGAAATGTCATGGCTGGGTAGGGGTGGGGTCACCCCTGGAATAGGGTGGTGAGGGGTCAAGGACCATCCTAATAGCCAGGAGGGGATCCCCTGTGTCACTCAGGCAGGGGTGGGGTCTTCTTGCACCCCCCGAACAGGACAGGGAGAGGTCAAGGACCATCCTGAGGGGTCAAAAACCATCCTGACACCTTGGGGTTCCCTCTGTCCTGCAGACAGGTGTGGGGTCACCTTACATCCCCAGAATGGGTCAGGGAGGGATCAAAGACCATCCTGACAGCCGGGGGATCCCCTCTATCCCTCAGGCAGATGTGGGGTCACCTTACACCCCTGGAATAGGGTGGGGAGGGGTCAAGGACCATCCTGACCCCTCGGGGTCCCCTCTGTCCCTCAGGCAGGTGCTCCGGGACCACAACTGCCTGCAGACTCTGCTGCAGCACCTGCGCTCGCACAGCCTGACCATCGTCAGCAACGCCTGCGGAACCCTCTGGAACCTCTCCGCCCGCAGCCCCCGCGACCAGGAGCTGCTGTGGGACCTGGGGGCGGTCAGCATGCTCCGCAACCTCATCCACTCCAAGCACAAGATGATCGCCATGGGCAGCGCGGCCGCGCTGCGTAACCTGCTGACCAACCGGCCGCCCAAGTACAAGGACGCGTCGGTGGTGTCGCCGGGCTCCTGCATGCCCTCGCTCTACATGCGCAAGCAGAAGGCGCTGGAGGCCGAGCTGGACGCCAAGCACCTGGCAGAGACTTTTGACAGCATGGAGAAGCAGAGCCTGAAGGGTCAGAGCGCCAAGAAACCGATGAGGCACATGGAGAGCCTGGTGAAGGACTACGCCTCCGACTCGGGCTGCTTCGACGACGATGAGGTGCCCAACATCTCCACGGGCGTGGAGACGGCCAGCGCCTCCGTGCTCTCCATGTTCCTCAACTCGTCCTTCCTGCAGGGCCAGGCACTGCCGCGGGCTCTGGCGCAGAGGCGCTGCCCGGAGCCGGAGAAGGACGGCAGCGGGAAAGCGGCCGAGCCCAAAAAGCCACCGCTGCCGGAGGATGATGTCTCGCTGGCGGCCGAGAAGTTGGCCAACAAGATCTCCAGCACGGTGGCCAAGATCGACAAGCTGGTGGAGGACATCTCCACCATGCACAACTCCTCGGACGACAGCTTCAGCCTGAGCTCCGAGGATCACTGCCTGGACTGGCAGTACGGCCCCGAGGAGGGGCACGAGGCGCGCGCCCAGTCGTGCTCGCCGTGCCGGCTGTCGGACGCTGGTTTGGCCAAGAGGGAGAGCCTGAGCCGGGCACACACCCTGCTGCGGCTGAAGACGGCCTACACCAGCCTGTCCACCGACAGCCTCAACAGCGGCAGCACCAGCGACGGATACTGCACCAAGGAGCACATGAAGCCCTGCCCCAGGGCCGCCTTCCTGGACTATCGCGACGAGCTGCAGCGCTACCAGAAGAGACCCAGCCGGCTCGACCTCAAGAGCGTCCTGGGCAAACCAGAGCGGGCCGAACCCCCCGAGCCGGACAAACCGGAGCAGCGGGACCTGCCTGAACGGGCCAAAAAGATGGTGACTTTCCCCAGCCCCAAGGCGCCGGAGAAGGAGACGGAGTGGAAGAAGGAGGCGGGCACCAAGCCCCCCGCCGACCCCAACGTTCGCACCATCAAGCTGTCCCCATCCTACCAGCACGTCCCCATGCTGGAGACCCTGGCTAAGAGCAGCGCGGCCGCCGGCCAGCAGCCCTCCCTCCTGGGCAGGAAGCAAGCCTGGCTCCCCCCGGCGCTGCTGCAGGCAGCTGAGCCCCTGAGCAAGATCCCGGAGAAGCTGCCGGCCCAGCCGCCGGCCTCGGCGGAGCAGGAGTCGGTGCAGAAGTACTCGGTGGAGGACACCCCGATCTGCTTCTCCCGGTGCAGCTCCCTGTCCTCCCTGTCCTCGGCAGACAACGTGCTGGATGGGCAGAGCCACAGCGAGAACGACCTGGACAGCGACTCCTCCCTGGAGATCCTGGAGATGGAGGAAGGGGACGCAGAAGGGGAGGATGGCAGGCAGGAGAAGGAGAAGGCGCTGGAGCCGGGTCCCACCACGCCGGGGGGGATCTCCCAGCCCATCACCATCCCCTTCCCCAAGCGTGACAAGGTTTTCCTGCGGGAGGCCTCGCCCTCACGCCAGGAGGACCTGACACCCTCCAGCTCCTCGGAGAACTACATCCAGGAGACGCCGCTGGTGATGAGCCGCTGCAGCTCCGTCAGCTCCCTGGGCAGCTTCGAGAGCCCCTCCATCGCCAGCTCCATCCAGAGCGACCCGTGCAGCGAAATGATCAGCGGCACCATCAGCCCCAGCGAGCTGCCCGACAGCCCCGGGCAGACCATGCCCCCCAGCCGCAGCAAGACTCCCCTCTTCGAGCTGGGCTGCCAGCCGGAGAAGGAGACCAGCCAGTTCAACATCCAGTGGGAGAACAACGTCAAGAAGTTCATGGAGATCACCGACTTCAAGGAGCGCTTCCAGCTGCCCCAGGACCTCGACTCCATGGTCTACTTCACGGTGGAGAAACCCAACGAGAACTTCTCGTGCGCCTCCAGCCTGAGCGCCCTGCCCCTCCACGAGCACTACGTGCAGAAGGACGTGGAGCTCAAGCTGATCCCCACCTTCCCGGAGAAGAACAGCCTGAACTTCGCGGCCCACGAGAAGCGGGAGGAGCGGCGGGAGGAGCGGTACCTGGAGGGGCGGCGCCGGGCCGAGCGCCCCGAGCCCCCCGACGACGACGACATCGAGATCCTCAAGGAGTGCATCAGCTCGGCCATGCCCTCCCGCTTCCGCAAGGTCAAGACCTCGCTGCTGTCCGGCCAGGTGCTGCACCCCCAGACCAAGAAGCCGCTGCACGTCCCCGTGTACATGCTGGTGCCGGCCCACGCCCACCCCGCCGTCCCCAAGCACCTGCGAGCCACCGCCCGCGACCTCTTCAAGGACGACGACTCTTTCACCGACTCGGCCGACGGGACCCCCGTCAACTTCTCCAGCGCCGCCTCTCTGAGCGACGAGACGCTGCGGTACCCGGCGGGCGAGGAGGCCGAGCATCCCCTGGCCGAGCGGCGCCGCCAGCCCGGCACCATCCCGGCCCGCAGAGCCGCCTCCGGCAGCTCGGCGCCAGCGCGGCTCAGCTCCGCCGCAAAGGGCAAAGCGGGGCCGGGCCGAGCCGAGGGGAAGCGCGGCCAGAGCCTCCCGAAGGGCACAGGCAGCCTGGAGCTGGGGGTGGGCAGGGCCAGCGGTGGTCCCGGCAGGAAGGATGATGCCCTGGAGGACGGGGTGGTGTTCCAGTCGCTGTGCCACACCACGCCGACGGAGGAGGCCGTTTATTGCTTCTACGATCCGGATTTGGACGAGCTGCCCGAGGAGGGCAGGGACGGCTCCGGCAGCAGAGCCCAGCCCGGCCGGGCACCACGGAGGGAGCGCTGGGGAGGCTCCGTCCCCAACAAAGACCCCGAGCCCGGGCCTCGTGCGGCGAAGGCGAAGCCTCAGAACAACCTCATCGCCGACGAGACGCCGCCGTGCTACTCCCTGAGCTCATCCATGAGCTCCCTGAGCGACGCCAACCTCTCCGAGGGCGAGGAGCGGGGCCAGCCCTGCGGCAAAGCCACCTGGCCGCGCTCGGCCGCCGCGGGGCAGGCGCAGGGGGGCTCGCCCAGCTCCCCCAGCCTCAATTCGGAGGATGATCTGCTGCAGAAGTGCATCGGCTCGGCCATGCCCAAGCGCCGGCGGCCCACGGCTCGCCGCAGGCTGGTGGAGAGGAAGCAGAAGCCGCCGGGAGCCCCCGGGAGGGAGCGGAAAGCCGAGGGCAGGCATCACCCCGAGGAGGACGCCGGCTCCGACCGCGGCTCCGATCTGGACAGCGTGGAATGGCAAGCGATCCGGAGGGAGCCAACTCCATCGTCACCTGGCTGCACCAGGCTGCCGCCTCCCTGTCCCGGGAGCCTTCCTCCGAGTCCGACTCCATCCTGTCCTTCATGTCGGGGCTCTCGGTGGGCTCCACGCTGCAGCTCTCCCTGGGCAGGCAGGAGAAGCAGCGGCCCGGCAGCGCTCCGGGCCGGGAGGCGGCGCGGAGGGAGCACAGCAAGGGCCGCCCGGAGCGGAAGGACGCGGCCGGTGCCCGTCCCGCCGGCAGGGCCAGCGCCAGGGCGGAGCGGAGCCGGCGCCCGCCAAGCGGTGCCCAACCTGCCCGTGGTGTTCCGCGGCAGGACCGTCATCTACATGCCCAGCCTGGCCAAAGATGCCCCCAGCCCAAGGGCCACCCCGAAGAAGAGCCCGGCGACCAAGCCCGAGGCGCCGCCGGCCAAGAACCTCTCGCTGAGCCAGCAGCGCTCGCGGAGCCTGCACCGGCTGGGCAAAGCCCCCGAAACCGGGGATTTGGCGCTGCCCAGAGGAGCACGACCCCGCCCCGATCGGCAAAGGACCCCCCTCCTCGGGCTCCTCCCGCACCTCCACGCCCTCCCAGCACGCCCCCAAGAAGTGCCGTCGCCCTCCCAGGTCACCAAACAGGGCGGCCCAGCCGCGGGCAAGGCGGGCGGCGCCTCCTCCCCGCCGGGACCCCCGGCCAGAGCCCCGGCCCCCAAATCCCCGGCTCCCAGGCAGTCCAAGACGCAGAAGTCGCCCGTGCGCATCCCCTTCATGCAGAAGCCCAGCAGGAAGGTGCTGCCGGCCCGAGGGACCATGCCGGTGCTGGAGGAGCAGGTGGATAGCTCCAAGGCTCGGCCCGGGGCGCCGGGGGGTGGCAGCCGGCTCAATTTGGTGCGGATGTCATCCGCCCGCTCCAGCGGCAGCGACTCGGACCGCTCCGGTTTCCTGCGCCAGCTCACCTTCATCAAGGAATCCTCGAGCCTGCTGCTGCGGCACCGCTCCGATCTGTCCCCCGCTCCGCCGGCCACCTCGCTGCCCCGCCGGGGCTCCCCCCAGCGCAGCCGAGCCGCGCTCCCGGCCGTGTTCCTCTGCTCCTCCCGCTGCGACGAGCTCAAAGCGGCCAAATCGGCGACCCCCGGCAGCGGCCGCTCATCCCCAGAGCCCAGCCCGGCGGCAAGCCACGTCGGGGTCAAACCGCCGCGCCGGACCAGCTCCGAGAGCCCGTCCCGGCTGCCGGTGAAGACCAGCGTGCCCGCGGCAGAGCCCTTCAAGCGCTACTCGTCCTCGCCCAACATCAGCGTGGCCCGGCGGGCCGCCAGCGCCGTCCTCCGTGCGCTCGAAGCGGCGGCCGGCGCGGCAGAACGAGCCGGCTCCCGGGGGACCGCCGGGGAAGCCGCCGGTGGTGATGATGAAGGGCACGTGGCGGAGGATCCGGGACGAGGACATCCCGCACATCCTCAAGAGCACGCTGCCCTCCTCCGCGCTGCCGCTGGCGGGCTCCGGAGACGAGGAGCCCCCCGGCACCCCCGGCACTCCCGGAACCCCGAGGAAGACCAGCGACGCCGTGGTGCAGACCGAGGATTTCGCCACCTCCAAGATCAACTCCAGCACCTCTCCCACGCTGGAGAGCCGCGAGGGACCCCCGAACCCCCGCGTCACCGGCGACGGCGAAGCCCCCGCGCCCGCCAAAGCCGCTCTGCCCATCTCCTTCGGCCACGAGGCGCCCGCCGGGACCTTCCCCGCCAGCCGGCACGGCTCCCCCAGCAAAGCCGCCCGGGTCACCCCCTTCAACTACGTGCCCAGCCCCATGGCGGTGACGGCGGTGGCCGACAAGGCGGTGGAGAAAATCCAAGCTTGATGATGCCCCGGTGAGGGTCCCGCGACACCGCTGGACTTGCGGGACTAGCCAGGACTGTGCTGAGGGGACAGTAATGGGGCTGAGTGGCAGCGGTGGCACATCACAAGGGATGGTCCCAGCAGCTGCCAGAGCAGAGAGATTGGACTGCTGAGGGGACACCCATGGGGATGTGGGACAGCTGGGGACCAGGGGGTCACCCCGAGCCGCTGCTGGGGTCTTGCTGTACTGGAGCATCACAATTCCCAGCGCCAAGGAGTGGACAGGACCGGGAACGTTCCGGGTCTGACACCCCGAGCTGGGGTGGTTCTCGTGGACCATCTCCAACCCCTGAGGGACATCCAGGGACAAGCTGGGGTGCGGCCGTGTCCCCATGTGGCCCCATCCCGCTCAGCCAGGGGTGGAATCCTGATCCTGCACGCTGGGAAGATGACACAGCACATCCCGCTACCGGGAAAATCCCGCACGCTCCAGCTTGTCGGGCACCACCTCTGGCTCTGCCAGCGATCGCAGCTCGTTTATTAACCGGGGAAGGGACACAGGGGACAGGCTTTGGAGGGGGGACAGGGGACAAGGCCCAAATTTGTGCTGCTGGAAGCTCCTGAGTGCTGACAGGGGACTGTGCCGGTCCGAGGTGATGGCAGGTGGAAATGGTGCAGGAGGAGCCGGGCAGGGGCTCACAGGGGTGGCTGGGATCCCGATGGGTTTGTCCTGCAGGCGGCTCACAGGGTGCTGTCACCAGGCTGAGGGGCTGCCCTGGGAGGGGACGGGGTGCTGAGCCAGCATGGGGATGCCCAACCCCCAGGAAAGGGTCTGGGGTCCCTCACCTTCACCCCAGCCCCCCAGCCTCCCATCCCCAGGGTAGAAAAAGCCTCGGCTCGCAGCCGGGATCCCGGGGTGTCCGTGTGGATGTGGACACGGATCCATCCAGGACTGGATTACGCCCCACGAGGCACCAGGGGACCCGCGCTCCAAACCCCAGATCACCC
>CM019235.1:91700-107452 GCA_009741485.1 Malurus cyaneus samueli | reverse complement strand
GTGACCCTAGACTTCAGTTAATCTTCCAGCACCCACGACAAGTCCCAAAACTCGCAATAGAATTCCCCCCAGGGGAAAGAGGACTCAGAACACAGTAAAGCGCTCAAGTGGAAGTGCACGATCCCTGGCAGGACGCCGTGCTCGAAGCCCTACACCTCGACTGGTGCCCGCCGTGCAGCCGTGGTAAGCAATGCCTCCTCCACTTAGGACGGCACCTACAGCCATCAGCGCGTCCGACCTGTGAGAAACGAATGGCACGGATGGCCCAGCCCGTGCTAGGAGCTGGCACTGTGCGCCAGCTGCTGCACTGGCATCCCGCGTGCCAAAAAGGCAGAGCAGCAGGCGTCCGACACCCGAGCCCCTCGCCCGGGCTTTGAAAAGCCAGAGACACAAGGCGCCTGAGGGCAGGGACCGGCTGGCGCGAGTGAGCCACGGGAATGAGGGAACTGTCCGCCTTGCACGCTCACACGTCGTCACCGTCCTCTGCCCGAACCTGCAGGGGCTGTGTCTGCCTTTGTCCCGCGCCTGTCCCAGTCCCGCGCGTGATTCGGGTGCATCCCGGGGGCTCTGACTGGGTGTCCCCCCCGTCGCCCCGAACAAGCCTGGTGGCAACAGAAGAATCGCAAAGTTGAGCCTTACCCCCTTGGCGTTCCCGCCCTGGTCCCCCGTGGATGATTGACCTGAAATCTGGGCCCTGCACCTGGGAAAAGAGGGTCCGGAAAAAAAAAGAATCTCAGCCAGCAGCCTGAAGTGACCAGAACCCATAAAGCCCAGCATATCTCGTGCGGCAAGAGCCCGGCGACGCAGCGGAGGCGACAGAAGCGAGTGAGGAGCAGGAGCAAGCCGACCGACGGGAGGGAGGATGGGGAGCGCTCTACGCCATGCGGCCGCAGGGCCACTGAGGCGCCGCGGCCTAAATGATCACAGCCTAAGGTGGAACAGGAGCCCACCCAATTCCCTGAACCTGGCTAGGCTCCCCTGGGCAAGCCACAATTCTTCCCACATTGAAAGCTCTAAAAGTGTTGCCTGCATCACAGGAGTGAACTCAGGATTTATAACAAACGGACAACCACTTGTTGTGGCTGAGCCAGGACCTCCCATGTGAACAGGTGAGCACCACAAGTTGGGGTCCCTGGGCTGTTCCTTGGCCCTCCGTGCTGGCAGGGAGGATTTTGGGGTCGGGCATCCCAGAGCCCTGGCACAGACCGTGCTCCTTGCTCCCGACTGGTGGGACGAGTGTGCTGACAGCAGGAGCAGGCATGGGCAGTGATGCTCGGGACTCCTGCGGGGCTCCACTGTATTCTGGCCCACCGAGCAGGATCACCTTCTGGGCCGAGCGAGCTGGGCACCCCACAGGTCCCCGGGGCCACGCTGGTGACCCGATTCGGCCCACCATCGGCCTCTGGTTCGTGTCCTCGGGCCCCCAGTTCTGATGCGCCCTCCCGCTGAGCTCGCGGTGACACGGAGGCGGATGCCCTACATCCGAGACAGCTCCCAAGGTGGGTTTAAGAGTATTGGTTCGCCTCGCCTGGGGAGGAGACACGGCCCCGCGAGGCTCTGCGGTGAACACACGCTACGTGTGAACTTGCCCCTTGAGTGGGGTCAACGACAAATATCGACCCCTGACCTGCTGACAGGAACGGTGCTTGGGGTGTTGTCCTCGCCCAGGGAACAGCCTTGGTCAGACAGGGGTTGGAGGCCAGCGAACATGCCGGTATCAGCCTAGGGGAGCGTCCACCCCAATGGCTGTCACCCCAGCAGCCAGGGCAGATCCTGAAGGTCCGCTTTCTTCTCCATGGTTGTCAACCAACCGCAGAGCGGCTCTGCGGTGACACGGACGGGGACCAGCGAACGTGCCACCGACAAAAGGGTGCTGAACAACAGCCTTGCCGTGCTCTCCATTCACTGACGCATGCGGGATGGGGTGGACACGGGCGCACATGGAAGGGCAGGATTTGGGCGGAAAACCACGGCTTGGCGACCGGGAAATTGCGGGGGAAGAGCAGCAGAAAATGGTCACCCGGGCTGGAAAGCGCTGCTGCGCGTGCAAACAGAGCCGCTAGTAGTGAACTTCCAGCAAGAGCGACAGGCGGTAAGGAAAATGGAGTGGACCTGCCGCGCCTTGCGATTCGACCTGGTTTTTTAGCTTGGATCAAGAAGAATGTCTGGGGTACCAGAGCGTCTAGATTGGGGCAGAGCGGAAAGACCAATCACGATCAGGCTCTAAAAAGCTCCTGACTAAGAAGACAAAGTCCGGACGGGAAAACGACCGCTATGCAGTAAGGAAGCGTCGAGGGTAGAACACGGTGTAGAGGACCTTTAGACCTCTGTCACCCACTGGAATGGTTACAGCCTTGGGGTTCCCTGGATCTGTGGATCAAACAGGGGTGTCTGCCTGGGAGAAGGCAGAGCACGTATGAACAGGGATGAAGCCTTGGCCCGATCCAGATGCTCCCTGCAGCTCCAGGCCCCTCTGGCCCTGCTGAACTCAGTTTGCCGCGGAGGCTGCTGAAGGTGACACCAGACGGACCTGCCCTCTGTCACGTCTCCGAACTGAGGTTCTGTGAGACTGGGCGACACGAGAGAGAGAGAGGCTCAGAGAGTGGGAGACCACGGAGCGTGGACAGGCACCGGTATATAGTCATGCGGGAGAGCGGTCCCGCGTGGATGAGAAACTAGGGCCAGCAGTGACACTCGGGAGGGGACCGATTCCGTTGTCACTAGGTCAGACACGCATGGCCGAGGCTGTGCTGTGGATGACAAACGCGAAGGCGGCGATCCTCTGGCCCTTGCTCACAAGCAGCGTGCCTGCCCCTGTTCCCGCCGCTGCGAGGCCTCAATTCGCCCCACGCTCGCGGGTGACACAGGAGTGGAGCCTGGCTCTAGTATAAGTAGAAAGCCACACAAAAGAAAAACTTCTCTCTTCGAGCAGATGGCTGGTGGGACAGACACCACACCACCCACCAATCTGGCACTGGACAGCCCTGCAACGCGAGGCTTTCCCACAGCAGTTTGAGTGTGTGTTGAGGTCCCATCTGGACTCTCATCTGCTGGAGCCAGTGGCGAAGTCGCAGGAGGCGAGGACCAATCTCCCGACCAAGTATTGAAATTGTGGTACTGCGAATACAGTTAACAAATCTTGGTTTGTACCCAGGGACAACCACAACTGTCCTGAGCCCCAAACGAGGGCAGGGAGACCACCGCCCGCCCATCCACCCCCCATCATTTGGGCAATAACAGGAGGGAGATCCCCAAGTCTAGAAACACCGCACTTGGCAATAGGACTCAGGAAATCAAAGGTCCTTCTAGGCGAGGGGACACGACAAAAATCGCTCAATAAGATCCACCAAAGAGGACAATTCCCTCTCTCCGTAGTCGGCACAAGCCTCTCAGGCAAATTCCAACGTGAAATGAGGAGCCACAGATGTGATGTTCCCTGGGATGGACATTGCAACTTGGCTTGATGCAGCTCCTAACCGAAACTGGTCCACCAGGCGGGCAGGTGTGGGGTCTGTCCTGCAGCTCTCGGCGTGCCATGGGCTGGGCAGCAAAGAGCCAGAACCCAGCCGGATCGGGTCAGGCGCGGACTGTGTTCTGGACGGGTTCTGGACTCCCTGAAGCTCCGGGCGTTCGGATTCTGGTTCCACTCGCTCCCCAGCTCTGGGCCCCAAGCCGGCAGCAGGGTGCAAGCAGGTCAGACATGGGCGATGGCCCCGGAAGTCAGCCCGTCCATCCACGGAAGACTACGGGGATGGAAGTTCCTCGCTCTCAAGACATGAGCTTCTCGCTACGTCGCCGGGCCGAGTCTGCTCGGGACACACTTCCCCGTGGCGGTGCGGGGCGGAGCATCCCTCCCGTGTGGCCACAAGCGCGCTGCAAAAGCCCACTGACAGAGTTCCCAAGTCCTGAATAACGGAACCTATCCTTCCGTGGAGTTCCAGAATCAAGCCCCCGCGCACTCTATCCGTCGCTTACAAGCGAGAGGGGTTCCTGTGTCGAGTCGACAGTGCCTGGTCCCTCGGGAATTGGAGTGAATGATGGATTCGTCACGGTCAGTGAGCCAATATGGGATTCCGGTTCCGTCACTCTGCAGATGGGATTTCTGTACGGTGCATGGTACGGGGGTCACCGTGCCCTGTCCGCTGGGCAAACGCGTGTCCCGTCCTCTGCTGCAGGGCCTCCCACACGTGAGCTCTGCCTGGCCCGTCACGAGCAACGCAGCAGCATGGCTCCTGTGTAGGGCAACAGGCGCTCTCGCATGGAGCAAGCCTCACGACGGTGTCCAACAGCAGCACCTTGCCCCCGTTGCCTGAGAACGTTAGCCCAGATGGGTGCCACCAAGCCACCCTTCCCCCTGATCCATCCATTGGTGGGCCTGACCTTCTGCTGGGGAAAGGGGAAGCAAACAGGGGCTCGCGCCATAGGAAAAAAGCGAGGGTAATGCAGAAAAGATTTTTTACCCGTGGCTAAACACACCGAACGCAGTTTGCCTTCAATTGGCAATGAAACATATCCACAAAGGCCCTCGTTGGAAAGTTCTGGTTACTCCATCTTCTATAGAAGGAGGAAAATTATCATAATAAAAAAGATAAAGCGTGGATAAGGACCCAGCTGTATAATACCCCACAGCGCGCAAAGGGGAGCGGGGGAATCACTTCGTCTAAATGTCCACAGCAACGCATTTCAGATGTACAGTGATTTCCTATCCTGCCTGCGGTGCGAAGGCGCCTGCTTCCCAATTTACATTTTAAGGACTCTTGCCGGGAGGACATCACTAGGATGGGTGCTCTGACTCACCCTGAGCGTCCTGGCGCTCGGCGGCAGGATGCTGATGGTGAGAAGATGCCCCCAGAGGAAATGGGTGATCTGAACACGGACACCCAAGCTGGAACCGGCCCTCTGGCATCGGTCCCTCCTGCTGCCCGAATGCACCGTCGCCCTGGGGGCTGGTAAGCCCTCCGAGCTGGGAGACACCCACAGACCCCTGGGAGTGGTGCAGTGACCCCAGAGTGGCGCCCATCGGACCCGCCCGGATCTTCTGCAACATCGGCCAGCAACCAGCGGTGCCCTTGGGAGCTCGTGGCGTCGGAAGGGGACAAGCAGGGCAGGCCAACCCAGCGCCCCCAGCGTGCCACCCAGCCTGCCCACCAGTCACGTGCCACACCAGCGTCCACCAGGGCTGGAGCACGTGCCAGGTGCGGTCCCATACGGCGCTGCCACCCTGTCCCACTTCGGTGCCACCAGGGAGCCTTAGCACACCGTGGCCGCCGCGCGAAGGAAAGGGGACAGAGCAAGCAGTCGCGCCCACTCGACGGTGCCTACCGGCTCCTGAGCAACTGGGCCCACCCCATGGCTGGTCACCATGCAAGTTGGCTGGACTGGAGCAGCAAGGCTGGGTGCCAACCCAGGCAGTGCCCACAGCGTGCAACACGTCTATGCACCCATCTGTGCCACAGCGGCCCTGCCAACCCCGTCGCCACCCAGGCTTGTGCGGCGAGGGGACCAAGCAGGCGGCACCAAGCGTGTCACTAGTGTGCCACCGCTACCCGACATGCCACCGGAACTCCGTGCCACCCAGGCTTGCCACCTAGCGTTGACCCAAGCCCTCATTTCCTTCAAAGAAGATGCGTTCTCCCGCCTGTCTGTTCGGTGTGGTATCCCAGACAGCCCCTTTCGGGTGGCCCAGGATGGGCCCCCAGCACCTGCTCAGACGACAGCCCCCCAGGCCTGAGGCCGCCTGGGCCAGGAGTGCCCTGGGTTGGGCTCTCACCCTGAGCAGGAGGGTGTCCCATGGAGTCAGAGCTCTGCCCCTTCCCCGGCTCCCCATGGGCAGCCAGAGTTTGCTTTAATTCCAGCTTGTTCTCAGCAATAGAACAGGACTGGCTCTTGGCTCTGAGGTGTTGAGTCGGGCCTTGAGCCCCCAAAGGGAAGTGAACCCGGAGCTGATGGTGTTTTGGGGTCACCGGGAGCGGGGTGATCCCAGCTGGGCTGTTTGGGAGGTGCTGGCCCCTTCCAGCGCAGTGCAAAGCTGCTGCCTGTCTGGAGATCGGCTCCTTTCATGAACCAATAATAAAAGAAGGTTTTTATCACCTGTTCCAGCTAATTTTCTGTGGTTTGTAATGGCTTTGGGAAGCAGGTAATTGCAGCGATTGCATTCCATGTGTAGCATTAAAGGGAATTGAGGGGACTGTTTGTTAATTAGCTGTACTTGTGTGGAACCTGAAACATATTAACCTTCACAGAATCCCAAACTATTAGGGATGAAGAAGGGATTTAATGATGGGAGAAGCAGAAAAACAAAAACAAATAGGGCCCTCCCAAGCATGCGTGTGCCTCAGGGGGGCGCAAAGAACCCCGCGAGCTCGAGAGTCAGCGGATTTGTGGAAGGGAGCGGCACGCTGAAGTGGGGATCGGTGCGGAAGTGAGCCAAGCAGAGAATGCGAGCAAGAGGAGATCAAGAGCTCCCGTTAACCCCCGTCAGACGTCTCCCCCGTACAAGTTTGCACAAGTCACTGGAGATTGGGAACCAGAAAGCCCCGTCTAAAAACGCTGAGGTGCCTGATGGGATCGCGCTCGTGGATCCTGCGCGGCGTCGACGAAGCGGGCCTGGAGGCTTCCAAGGCGCCCCAGTAGCACGCAGGCAAGGGAGGGAGGGTGATGTGACCCCACGGCAGCGGGACGAGGCGCAGGCTGGCTGGATCTGACCTGCTGGAAAAGCAAAATAGCCGTCATGGCAAACCGCTCAACATCAACTCTCCTGGTTGGGAAGCTGAGGCGGAGGGACGTTGGGATCAGCCCTGGCTGCTCCCCCCCGTGGCAAAGCCCTTCAGGTGGTGTTGTTATTGCTCACCCCTCGGTGCAGCAGGGCCAGAGCGGGGCTGCCAGGCTGTGCTGCTGCCCCGGGCCCTGCGCAGGGGCGATCAGCTGGCAGAATGCCGCCACGGCTTCCACCCACGCCCCTCCTAGCCCGCAGATCCTCAGTAACGGCAAGCAGCCTCGAGCCACGAGGAATGCAAGCCTGCGACGACTCGGGGTGCCCAGGCTCCACAACCGGCGCGGAGCGCATCCAGGCCAAAGGGCTTCCTAACACAGGACCCATGAACGTGCAATCCCGTCTGACTGAGAGCGCCCTTGTGCACACTCTGTCCAGACCCTCCGCTGAAGGAGAGCTAGTCTTCTCTGAGAGCCCGGAAGTCCCCGGAAATGCTCCTGGCTCCTGATCCACAAGATTCCTCCCTGCCTGGGGAAGCTCTGCTCTCCTGGGACCCGTATCCCTGATCCAAAATCCTCTCCCAGGACCTCCTGTTCTCCGGTCCCGAGTTCCTCTCCCTGGGACTCTCCCGCTCCTGTCCATAAGCCTCGCCCGGGACCAGCGCTGGTTCCCCAGCACTGACCCCTGGGACCAGCCCGGGTCCCCTCCATCTCTGCCTGTCCCTGGGGACAGCCCGTGTTTTCCTGGTCCGTGGATTCCTCTCCCTGGGGACAGCCCGTTTTTTTCCCCATCTGTGTGCAGCAGTAGCCCGAGCTGTGACCACCATGGCATCTCCTGCCCCAACTGTCAGAGCCTGTCCGGGCACACGGAGCCCTGGAGAAATCCCAGTTTCCTGCTGGGAGCCCTGGTGCCTTTCCCAGTGATCGTTAATGCCCATCAGCACCATGCAAACAAACTCTTTGCTCCATTTATTCTGCCCAGCTCCCGATTTAATTAGGTTTTCCAGTTTTCTGCTTGTCCTGGGCCGATCACTCCTTAAAACAGTGGAGAATTAATTTGCACCTGCTGTCAGAAAACGTCTCTCCCCAGTTAGAAAAATAATTAAGCCATCATCACACATCGGGGGTAATGAATCACTGCGCTCAGTTCCCTTCACAGGTCGTTTGTTTCCTTCCGCACTGGCAAAGAAGGTGCAAACTAAATGTGAGCAGCTGCCAAGTTATCCCCTTCCCTCGCTGTCCGGTTTCATTTGAGCTCCATGGATTTTCCAGCTGAGCTGGACCTTTTTGAAACATCCTGAGCTGGCAGGTGAATGGTTTTCCAGCAGCTCAGAGATGAGGAGAGCTGGTTCTGCACTTTCCCTCTGCCCGGGGGCTGTGGCAGCTGGGTGGCCGTGGAAATGGGGGAAGGAGGAAGGATGGTGTGACCGTGGAAATTGGGAAGGAAGAAGGATAATGTGGGGGAAGGAAGAAGGATGATGTAGGGGCTGGGCCAGGGTCACCCCCAGCCCGTGGGTCCTTGTGGGGTCAGTCCTGGTAAGCTCAGGTTTAACAGATAAGCTTTAGTGTTGAGTCTGGGCACGCTGTAACACCAGGGAGGAAATGATCCGACCTCGTGTTTGCATGATGGGACAGAATTGTTGGGTTGGGTGTAAATGTGCTCCCAGATCTGGGCTCAGGAAGGATTTGCCTCTCAGTCAGTTTGGCCAAGGGCTGCTGGAGGCTTTGTCCTTCCATCCATGCAGGTGGGTTCTGCTCACGGTGATCAAATGGGTGATTTATTTCAAGGTGATTTATTTCTGGCCCTGTCTCCCTCCTGGGCCAGGTTAAATTTGAGCCATTTCCCCTCGAGTCCCAGGCAGGGGCTCACAGTCCAGCTGGGGTGGCCACATGTGAGAGAGGCAATACAGGGATAGCACATGTGGGAGAGATCCCAGAGCTCTGCTCATGTCCAGAGCAGTGGCCGGGCTGCATTTGCCTCCTCTCTCTTACAGACACGGGTTTATTTGTCCTTGGGGTTCCCGTGGGCACCGGCAATGCCTGTGCCAGGAGCTGCCGGGCACGGGAGGATGCCCCACCTCGGGCAAGGCAGAGATTTCAGAGGATGCAGCACAGACAGCTCCTTTCCTCCTGCCCCCTTTTCCCAGAGCCAGGCTGCCGCTCCCCCCTTTGCAGTAAATGGATCTGTCACTTGGCACACGGGGACATTGGGACAAGAGAGGATGAATGACCCGTCCCAGGTGGAAGGAGCGGAACCCCACATCCTGGATGGCTCCTCCAGCCCCTTCCCTCTGCCAGCCCCCGCTGTGGGCAGCAGCAAAAGCACAAGCAGGGACACAGGACAGGTCCCAGGGGCACGGTGGGGATGAACAAACCTGCAGGGAGAGACAGCAGATCTCTGACTGAGAGCCGATGGTCCATTGCTCTGCATGAATCTTCCTCCACACTGCGGTTCTGCAGCACGGGCGCTGAGGAAGCTCCTAAGGGGAAAAGCCCTCGCCAGGGAAGGCGTCCCGTGGCCCTTGGCGGCCCTTTGCCTTGTGCCGTGCCGGTGGGCCGTTGTGCGGTGCCCAATTGTCTTTGTGCGGTGCCAGGCCTTGTACGTGCCCCGTTGTCTTGGTACGGGTGCCCGGTGCCTTGTACTGGGTGCCCGTTGTGCCTTGTACTGGTGCCATGCCACAAAGCGACATGTGGAAGCTCCTGTTTTAGGTGTGCGACAATACCGCACATGCAGAAACCCAAGGGACTGGACGTCGCCTGTGCCAGTTCCGGCCCAACCTCGCCCAGCGCCTAGCGGATCGACGCCGAAGCCCACCTTACAGCCAGCTGATAAATTAAAGTCCTAAACGAAGTTTTGAAAGATAGAGTGCCCGGAGGAAGATGTGCGCACGATCGGCCCTCATCATAGGCGTCTGCTCCCACATAACCTAGCCAGGAATGTATACACCCGTCTTGTGGAAAAGCAGCACAAAAGGAATTGAAGTGGAGAGACCTGGGGAACGGCGAACCCCTCCCTCTGCTATGGGCCAGGAAGAGAGTAAGACAAAACTGCCGGTGAAAAGCAGTCCGGTACCCTGGAGGAGCAACCACTCGGTCACGTTTTCGCAGCGGCCTTGCCGGTTGGGGTGGGGTTGTGCGACCGTCCCCCATCTCACCTCAGCCCCGCCATTTCTCCTGGCCAAAATGGGGGGCTGGGGGGCTGCCTCCGTCCCCTGTGTGGGGCACACTACGGGGCTGCTCTGTGTCCCCGTGCTGCAGAGCGGGGTGTGCTCACAGGGGCTGCTTCTCCTCAGCTCTCGGGGAGCGTTCTGAGCCCTGGGGATCCCAAGGGTTTGCGCTGTTCCAGAGCAGCTCTGAAAGCCGTGCTCAGCCTTCCTTGGCTGTCCGGGGTGTGTACCCAGAGCTGGGCTGGATTACGGGGTACACTGGGTTATGGGGTACGGACAGGGGGTCAGGGCTGGGACCGGGTTATGGGGTACGGACAGGGGGTCAGGGCTGGGACCCCCACAGGACCCCGTGTGCGGTAATGAAGACGGGACACGGGGGGCCACCAGTGCCCGGTCCTCGGCGATATGACGACGAAGGGGGGGTCAGCGAGCTTGCGACCGGATATGGGGTACGGACAGGGGCTCACTGGGAACCCCAAAGGATCGGTACCAGACTAGGGGTCAGGCCCCTGGACCCCAGCCGGGTTATGGGTACGGACAGGGGCAGGGCTGCGCAACCTTTCAGGTCTATCGGTAAACCGACAGGGGTCCAGGGCGGACCGGTGTGAGTCGGAGGTAACCGGACACTGTGGGGCAAGGCGGGACTCGGTATGGGTACTGGATTCCAGCGGCGTCATGGGCTCGGACGGAGGGTTAAGACCAGGGGGGCAGGGCTGCACCTGTCGGGAACCCGGGGTACAGACAGGGGGGCCGGGGGACCCCGCGTTATGGTACGGAACGACAGGGACGGACAACAGGGCCGCGTGGATCACGGTCCTAGGCGATACGGACAGGGCGGGCAACCCGAGGCACGGCAGCACCGGCGGCCGGAGGGGGCATATGCCCGCACGGCTGCGGGGAACCCCGGGTGACCCCTGAGTGTGACCCCCGAGTGTGACCCCCGAGTGTGACCCCCGAGTGTGACCCCCGAGTGTGACCCCCGAGTGTGACCCCCGAGTGTGACCCCCGAGTGTGACCCCCGAGTGTGACCCCCGAGTGTGACCCCCGAGTGTGACCCCCGAGTGTGACCCCCGAGTGTGACCCCCGAGTGTGACCCCCGAGTGTGACCCCCGAGTGTGACCCCCGAGTGTGACCCCCGAGTGTGACCCCCGAGTGTGACCCCCGAGTGTGACCCCCGAGTGTGACCCCCGAGTGTGACCCCCGAGTGTGACCCCCGAGTGTGACCCCCGAGTGTGACCCCCGAGTGTGACCCCCGAGTGTGACCCCCGAGTGTGACCCCCGAGTGTGACCCCCGAGTGTGACCCCCGAGTGTGACCCCCGAGAGAAGTGTAGTCCCATCTGCGGGTCGTGAGCGCAGGACGGGCGTGACGCCCTAAGTGTGGAACCCCAAGACTGAACGAGGCGAACCCCTGGACCCTGAGTTGGACCGATGTGACCCCGAGTGAGTGACGCCACGAGTGTGACCGCTGAATCGTGACCGACGCGAGATGTGCCCCCGGTGTGACGCCGTGCCTGTGGCTATCTGGGGGTGGCGAGCCGACAGTCCAGGACCGCCCTGCAGAACAGGAGGAGAGAGGAGGAAAGAGGAGGAGGAGGCTGCGCTGGGCGTTTGCCAGCTCCAGGCACGCAGGGGTGATCTCCACCTGCGATCCGCGTATACAGAAGGAAAGAGTCCCCACCCACAGCTGAAAAAGCAGAAAAGGCACCAAGGCTGCAGCGGGGCTCTGTAGGTAACCGGAAGCAGAAGGGATGTGCGTAGGGATCTGGTCACGCCTCTCCGCGCAGGTCGGTGAGACCCCAACCGGAGCAGAACAGGGGAAGCCCAAGCCGTGCTAACAAATTGCCAGAGGAAGGTAACCAGAAAATCCAGCAGAGAGCCATGGGTGGGGTGCTGAACACCAGGAAGTGCAGGGGGACGGAGGACCGAACCCAAAGCTCAAGCCCCCGCCGCCCCTTGGTGCTCCCGTCCCAGAAAGTGGGGCCAGCGCCATCCCTATGTTCTCCCTCAACACCCCGGTAACACAACGGAGGACAGTAAGAAAAGGAGCAGTAGAAATAGATTCCGGCCCGCTCGAACAACAGCAACAGGCCTACGACCGCCACCGCGTCACGCGCGTGATCATCTGGGAACGAGATCAAACCCGCCCCGCGACGAGTCCCCCAGCCTCCTACCAGCGAGTCGCCACACCGCCGCACCCTGAGCCGCTCGCCCCCTGGACTCTACGTACCCTCCTCGCTGCATTCAGACACCGCGAAGAGCTTGGCTCCCTGTCTTCCCGCGCGGGGCTCAGCGCCCCTGCCACGCGCCGCACCACAGGCAGGGTGCCACCGAGGCCTGGTCCACCTTCTCACAGCCACCCGATCTCCCTTCCTGCAAGCCCAAACCCGAGCCAGAAGCAGTCCTCACACAGACACCGTCGCACCACAGACCTGAGGCACTCTTCGCGATACGCTCATGACGCTTCGCGAAGAGAGAGAGCGCGCCGCCCTCCACAACGTCCTGTAGTCGATCGCTCCAGTGAACAGAGGTACAACCCCCACGTGCGGCGCGAGCGTAGGCGAGAACAGCCCCGAGCGCAGCGCCCTCCCCACACTCCCTGCGCGCTGCTACGCCTCCGCTCTGCCCACGGTCCCTGCGGGTGCGACTCCAGAGAGCGTGCACTGGCCCACCGCCATCACCCGCAGAGTGCGAGGACCACAAGCCGGGTCGACTCACCAGAGCGCCACACGTAACACCTACAGGGCCGGCATCAGGTGTGCTAACGAGCCGCGCTCCACTAGCCAAAAGGGAGCACGACACTATCCGCCTCACGCCTCGGCATCCACCACACGGTCCAGGGGTAGGGCAGCAGGAACAACCAAACACAACTGGTCAACCCCATGGGACTGCGGCTCAGCCCGGGATATAGAGGGGATCGTGCCGGCTCCACACACCACGCCGAGGTTGTTGACCACTTTACCCCAGAGGGGAGGTTGTCCCTACCCAGACCAGCGCCCGGAAAGGAATCACCGCGCACACACTCGGGGGTCCACCACTGGCGGGCGTCCAGCAACCGTAGCGACCGAGGGCGGAGCATGCAACAACAACGGGTGGCGTCTCTCACCCACCACCAGGGGACAGGAGGACATTTCCCCCACCGCGGGGCGCTCGGGAGCACGCCTTACGCTGACCGCTGTTCCCCAGGAAGCCGAGCGCGCGAGACAGGGTGAGCATCCAACCACACCAAAGCAGCTGCGCCACCTTGACCCTACACGTGCCACGGAAGCCATCGCGTAACCACACACACACCCCGTCGGTGTGCTACCCGGCAACGAAAGCGTGGCAGTCAGACGACAACCCCGATCTGCCTGCGCGAGAAGCTCACCACACCCACAGAAATTCCTGTCAGGGTCCCCACACAAGCAGCTTAGGATCTCAAAAGGGTCCCACGACGTTGCCTAGCGAGCCCCCACCAGCCACACCCTGATCCCCACGGGGAGCAGTCACGAGCTAGGCACGGTGCAGGCTGGTGCGCCACCGAGCTCCACGCATAGGCACCTCGATCGAGCCCAAGCTGGCTCGTACACTCGGTCACAGACCAAACCTCAGCGAGACACGACTGGATGCGACGGAGCGCTTGCGAGAGCGCGAGCCAACTGGGGCCCGCTCCGGCGCCGGGCACCGCCCGAAGCATGCCAGGTCACCACCTACGGGTCAACCGACACTGCCCCTAGGGACACGACGGGGACAGCGGCACTTAGCGTAGCCCACGCGGTCCGCTACACCTGTCTCGTGCACGTCCCCGAGCGAAGTGGGGCCAGTCCGAAAACGTGCGAGTGGGAGAGTGGACACGAGGCGGAGCGGGACTCGACCGCTGCTCGTCAGCCACACGGGCGCATACCGGTAAGCGGCCGGCAAGAATAAAAAAACAGCCCCAGCACCCGAACCCCACAGCGAGCACGCGGAGGAGGGCAAGTGCCGGAGGGAGCCCTTCTGCCCCAAACCGGCCAGCCAGCGCAAGCGGGGGCTCCCTTGGCGACTTACTGCGGTCTACTGCGCGCAAACACCCAGGAGCACCGCCGAAACTCACCCCACGATCTTATGGGAACCACTGGTTACCTTTCCGGCCCCAGCTATCCACCCCGGCGAGCACCCATGTGACAAGGGAACCCTCCGGCTGGCAGCTGCCCAACATCGGGGAACAACCCAAATAAAACACCCTCCCACCCTTCCCGCTAGGGTGCCATCCTCGGGCGCACCCCCCCAACTCTGCTCTTGCGGTGGGACAACCCCAGCACTACACCAACCGGAGCTGTGCCTGATCTCAGCCCCTGATCCCCCCGCCAACCACGCCCACAACCCTCGAACCCCCCAAGCCGCGAAGCCCCCCGAGCGGGCCCAAGCCCCGGATGCCCCACGCCCCCGGTCACATCCTTCCCCCAGGGGCCCGCGGTGGCCCCCACACCCTCAGCTTGGGTTACGGGCGGGGGGGCTCTGGCACGGCGGGGGAACAGCGCTTCGGCTCCGCCGAGAGGAGATAACGAGAGGTCCCCGACCCCGGCAGGCAGAGCCTGCACGCTGCCATCGGGGACAGCGACACTCGGCGGGCTCGGAGCTGCTCCTGGGGCTCGGCGCGGGGACACCGAGGGGACCCCCTGAAAGGGAGAGGGACACGGAGGGACCCCCTGACCATGGGGACACCGAGGGGACCCCCTGAAGGGGAGGGACACGGAGGGCACCCCCTGCCCATGAGGACCCCTGAATTGAGAAAACACGGGATCCCCCGGGCTGACTGAGAGAAGGGAAACGCGGCAAGCGAAGGGATAAACATATTTATTTCCTGCAAAAATAATAAATTACCACCCCCGCCGCCACGCGGACCCCAAGGACGGCGAAATGGGTGGGGGTCCATAGTGATGGAGGGTGCCAAGGGAAGGGTTCGGTGCCCGGCGGTGCCCCCGGGTGGCACCGGGGAGCGGCTCAGGGTGGCCGCGGGTGGGGACAGTGCCGGGCCGCCTCCCGCACCAGGCGGGCTTCGCGGGGCGTCCAGGGCCGGGCGTAGCCGTCGTCCTGCAGCAGGATGCGGTTCAGGGTGTGCTCGTGGTTGACGTGGCGCCGCGCCATCAGCAGGTACTCGCCGCCGGGGCGCAGCTCGGGGCAGCCGCAGGTGTTGGGCACCCACAGGTACTCCCGGGACACCAGCGGGAAGCGATGCCGGTACGGAGCCTTCACCTCCACCTCGTAGCGCGTCTCCTGCCCCACCAAGCGCCGCGCCAGGATCCGCCCGTGGAACACTGCGGGGTGAGGAGGGGGTACTCTGAGTCTCTTCTCGTCCCTGGCATCGCCCGTGGCATCGCCCCGAGTCCCGTCCTATCGCCAGCATCGCCCTGAGCCCCTTCCCATCACCAACATCAGCCCCTTCATCAACCCTTTCCCATCCCTGGCATTGTCCCTGGCATCATCCTGAGCCTCTTTTCATCCCTGACATCGCCCCTTCATCAATCCTTTACCATTCCTGGCATCGCCCCTGGCATCATTCTGGGCACATTTCCATCCTTGGCATTTCCTAAGCCCCTTCTCATCCCTGACATCAACCCCTTAATCATCCCCTTCCCATCCCTGGCATCGTCCCTGGCATCACTCTGGGCACATTTCCATCTCCGACATCCCCCTGAGCCCCTTCCCATCACCGACATCAGCCCCTTCATCAACCTCTTCCCATCCCTGGCATCGTCCTTGGCATCACCCCAAGCCTCTTCCCATTCCTGTCATCACCCTGGCATCTTTCTGAGCCCCTTCTCATCGCCCCAGGGATCACCCCGAGCTCTTTCCCGCTCCTGTCACTGTCCCTGGCAATGTCCCGATCCCTGTCCCACCCCCGCCCGAGTCCCCAG
>CM019235.1:64154-82762 GCA_009741485.1 Malurus cyaneus samueli | reverse complement strand
GATGGGGGGCCTTGGGTGACACGGGGTGACACGGCGGTGACACGGGCTTCGCTGTGACCTCAGGAGCAGCGAGGAGCAGCCGTGCGCCGGGGACCCGCGGCAGTACCGGCTGTGCCAGCTGCAGTGAGCGCTGCGAGGGCCGAGCACGCGGGGCCGGTGCGGGGGCCGTGCGGTGCCGGTGCCGATGCCCGTCCCGGCCCGTGGCTCCATCCCGGTGCTCCCCAGGGCTGCCCCAGCGGCTCCGTGCCTTTCCGGGCCATGCAGTGCTCCCTGTACGACAACGGCCGGTGCTGGGCACCTCGCCCGCTACCGTTGGTGCCTTTCCACGGAGGTGAGTCCCGGCGAGGTGGCGGCGGCGGCACCGGAGTCCCCCGCTGTCCCTGTGCCACCCCAATCCCCTCCCACCTGCTCCGGCAGCCCCCAACCTCTGCGACCTCAACTGCTTGGCCGAGGGGCACAACTTCTACTACAGCTTCGGCCGGGTGCTGGACGGCACCCGCTGCGAGCCCGGTCCCCGGACCTGTGCGTCGCGGGCGCTGCCTTGTGGGTGAAAATGGGGTGGGGAGCCCCGGGACCCGCCGGGACCCCCGCGTGAGGGTGTGTGTGTGTGTGGGCTCCCCGCAGAGCGTGGGCTGTGACGGGATCCTGGGCTCGGGCACTCGCCCCGAGCCTGCGGCCACTGCGGCAGCGCCACGGTTCGTGCGTCCTCGTGCACCGGCTGTTCCAGGCGCGGACCCCTCTCGGTGAATGAACCATTGCCCGGCCCCTCCATGGTGAATGCTTATCTCTCTCCAGGGCAGCACCCAAACCCTGCCTGGCACCCAAATCCCGTGGCACGGCCCGGCCACCACCTCGCCCGTGTCCCCCTGGGGTGACCCAGAGCTCGGTGCCTCCACCCCGGGGTGCAGCTCCAATCGGGATGAGGGACATTGTGGCACATCGGGGTGTCCCCTCCTGCTCCTGTCACCGCCAGCCCTGCGGTGGCTCGGTGCCATCGAGATGGGGGTGTCCCCTGGGTGACACGGGGGTGACACGGGGGTGACACGGGCTGTCGCTGTGACCGCAGGAGCAACGAGGAGCAGCCGTGCGCCGGGGACCCGCGGCAGTACCGGCTGTGCCAGCTGCAGGTGAGCGCTGCGAGGGCCGAGCACGGACGGGGCCGGTGCCGGGCCCGTGCCGGTGCCGGTGCCGATGCCCGTCCCGGCCCGTGGGCTCCATCCCGGTGCTCCCACAGGGCTGCCCCAGCGGCTCCGTGCCTTTCCGGGCCATGCAGTGCTCCCTGTACGACAACCGGCCGGTGCTGGGCACCTCTGCCCGCTACCGTTGGGTGCCTTTCCACGGAGGTGAGTCCCGGCGAGGTGGCGGCGGCGGCACCGGGAGTCCCCCGCTGTCCCTGTCGCCACCCCAATCCCCTCCCACCTGCTCCGGCAGCCCCCAACCTCTGCGACCTCAACTGCTTGGCCGAGGGGCACAACTTCTACTACAGCTTCGGCCGGGTGCTGGACGGCACCCGCTGCGAGCCCGGCTCCCCGGACCTGTGCGTCGGCGGGCGCTGCCTGGTGGGTGAAAATTGGGGTGGGGAGCCCCGGGACCCGCCGGGACCCCCGCGCTGAGGGTGTGTGTGTGTGTGGGCTCCCCGCAGAGCGTGGGCTGTGACGGGATCCTGGGCTCGGGCACTCGCCCCGATGCCTGCGGCCACTGCGGCAGCGGCCACGGTTCGTGCGTCCTCGTGCACCGGCTGTTCCAGGGCGCGGACCCCTCCTCCGGTGAATGAACCATTGCCCCGGCCCCCTCCATGGGTGAATGCTTTGGCTCTTGGCTCCCCTGTCGTCCTGTCCCCCGTCCGTGTCCCCAAGACATCCCATCCCTCTGGGGAAAGGGAAACTGAGGCAGAGGATTGAGCCCCAGCAGATCCGGTCCCTGGGGCTCCTCACCCCAAACAGAGGGGCACTGGGTGGGCACCCCGAGCCCCGGGCTGTGCCCCGCTGCCCATTCCCCCCGGGGTCATCCTCGCAGGGCACCTTTGGGCGCTGTTACCAGCTGTCCGAAGTGACCAGTGGCCGGGTCTACGCGGCCAAGGTCATCCCGCGAGCCCGGCTCGCCGCTGCGGCCATCGGGGCCAGGGTGAGTCCGGGAGGGGGTGGGGACAGTCCCCAGGGAGAGGGGACAGCACCCATGGGGTCCCCGCAGAGCCACGCGTGCCCCTCCCCGGGTGTCTGGGTGGGTTCCCATCCCCTCGGAGGGGTGCCGGGGCTTCCCGGTTGTACCGGGGGTCCCCCGGGGGCTCTGGGGTTGTGTCGGTGCAGGTGGAGCGGGAGCGGGAGCTGCAGTGTCACCTGCGCCACCCGCACATCGTGCGCCTGCACGGCCACTTCGCCGACCGCGGCCACGTCTACCTGCTGCTGGAGCTCTGCAGCCGCGGGGTGAGAGCGGCACCCCGAAAACGGGACCCGAACCCCGAAATGGGGACCCCGAATCCCGAAATGAGACCCTGAACCCTGAAATGAGACCCTGAACCCTGAAACTGGGACCCTGAACCCTGAAACGAGACCCTGAACCCCGAAATAGGGACCCCGAATGTCGAAACTGGGACCTCGAACCCCGAAATGAGACCCCGAACCTGAAATTGGGACCCGAACCCCGAAACTGGGACCCTGAACCCTGAAATGAGACCCCAAACCCCGAAACTGGGACCCTGAACCTAGAAACCAGATCCCGAACCTTGAAACTGAGCTGCTGAATCCCGAAACCGAGCCCTGCACCGTGAAATCCCGCCCCCCTAAACTAAGCCCCTGCACCCAGAAACGGAACTCCTGAACCCCATCACCTAAACCCCAAAACCGAGCACCTGAACCCCAAAACTGAGAACTCTCAGGCCGGAATTTCATCAGGATCCAGCCTGGTGCCTTGCTCTGTCCCCAACTCCCCTTCATTGTCCCCAGCCCCTGTCATTGTCCTCAGCCCCTGTCCCTCTGTCCCCAGCCCCTGTCCCTTTGTCCCCAGCCCCTGTCCCTCTGTCCCCAGCCCCTGTCTCTGTCCCCAGTCCCTCGCTGACATCCTGCGGGCGCGGGGCCGCCTGACGGAGCCGGAGGTGCGCTATTACCTGCGGCAGCTCCTGTCGGGGCTGCGCTACCTGCACGGACACGGGATCGTGCACCGGGACCTCAAACCGAGTGCGTGGGGACGGGGAGGGGACCCGAGACACCGGGGAGGGGACCCGAGACACCGGGGAGGGGACCTGAGACACCGGGGGGTGACCCGGAGCTGGCTGGGGGTGACCCGAGGAACCGGGGGGTGACACAATTTGTGTCACTCCATCCCCAGGCAACTTCTTGGTGACGGAGAGGATGCGGGTGAAGATCGGGGACCTGGGGCTGGCACAGCCGGCGGCGCCACCCGGGAGGCGCTGGGGGTGAGCGGGCCCGGGAGGGGCTGCGGGGAGGGGTTTCACCCTGCCCGTGTCCCCTCCGGGGGTCACCTGTCCTGTCCCCACCCCTCCCCGCTCAGGGCACTCTGCGGGACACCCAGTTACCTGGCCCCGGAGGTGCTGGACCGCAGGGGACACGGGGTGCCCGCGGACATCTGGGCACTGGGCTGCGCTCTGTGAGTGGGGGGAGAGGGAGGAGGAGAGGAGAGAGGGAGGGAGGGCGGGGGGAGATGGAGGAGAAAGGGCGGAAAGGAGGGCAGGGGGAATGGAGGGAAGGTGGGGTTTGGAGGAGGATGAGGGAATGCAGGGAGGGTGGGAGAGATGGAGGAAGGGTGAGGAGAGATGGAGGGAGGGTAAGGGGAGATGGAAGGAGGGCAGCGGGAGATGGAGGGAGAGGATGGAGAGAGGACGGGGGGACTGGACAGAGGACAAAGGGGTTGGAGGATGGACAGAGAGGCCGGAGGATGGACAGAGAGCCCAGAGGGAGGGACAGGGGGGCCGGAGGATGGACAGAGGCCGAGGATGACGAGCCGGAGGATGGACAGAGAGGCCGGACGATGGACAGAGTGCCCGGAGGATGGACAGAGGCCGAGGATGGACAGAGGGGGGAGGATGGACAGAGAGGCGGAGATGGACAGAGTGCCCGGAGGATGGACAGAGTGGCCGGAGGATGAACAGAGGGCCTGGAGGATGGACAGAGGGCGGAGGATGGACAGAGGGATGCAGGATGGACAGAGGGGTTGGAGGGTAGACAGAGGGATGGAGGATGGACAGAGTGCCCAGAGGATGGACAGAGTGCCCACAGGGAGCACAGGGCCGCTGCAGGAAGCACCGGGCACACTCCCAGGTCCCCCCAGGTACGCGGTGCTGACCGGACACGCCCCGTTCGAGCCGCGGCCCCGGCCGGAGCTGTACCGGCACATCCGCGGCGCTCGGTACCCGCTGCCCGCCCGGCTCTCGCCCCGTGCCCGTGCTCTCATCGCCCACATGCTGCACCCCGAGCCCGCCGCACGGCCCAGCCTGGACGCGGTGCTGGGCCACCCCTTCCTCACGCAGGTGCGGGCTTTGGTGACACGGGGAGGGCAGAGGGGACACGGGGGACGCGGGGACATCACCGCCTGTCATTCCCCAGGGTTTCACACCGCACAAGCTGCCAGCCCGCGCCTGCCACTCCGTGCCCATCTTCGTGGGCCAGCACCCGCTGTGGCGGATGGTGACAGCGCTGCGCTGCTGGCAGGGGTGTGGCTGTGTCCCTGTCACCTCGGGGAACAGCCGTGCCCCACCCTAAAGGAGCCGGAACCCGAATATCGGCGGAGGAAAACCTTTATTAGTGTTGGGAACCGTCTAAATCCAGTCATGGAAACAAGCGGGGATGTGACCGGTACACACACACACACACACACACACACACACACGCACACACACGCACACGCGGGTTTGCCCTTAAAACTGTTAACAGGAAAAAAAATAACAAACCCAAGCCAACCCACAAAAAAAAAAAAAAAAAGGCGATCTCTCCCTGCCAGCCTGGGTGGGGTGGGAACGGGGTCAGCGGGACTGCAGAAGTGTCACCGGTCAGTGGGGACACCGGGAGAGGGGACAGAGGCAGCGGCGGGCTGGGAAGGAGGAGGAAAGTGCGTGGTTTCCCTGTTCAGCTTCACTTCTCTCTCTCTGGAGAGAAGATCTCGAAGAAAACGATGAAAGCTCGGTAAATCGGGACTAAAAACACCCCCGGTGACAGCGCTGAACGCGGGGAGTGGGGAGACAAGGACAAAATGCACGAGGTGGCCCCAGCGAGCACCAAGGAGCCACTTCCAGAACCGTCCATGGGGCAGGGGCAGCAGGGTGCAGCAGGGGGCCGCACAGCCCGAGGTGTCACCGGCCTGGGGGTGTCACTAGCGGGATCTGGGGGAGGGAGGTGACAGCACCGACTCTGTCTGCACCGGATGGAGCCTTCTCCCAGTGCCAGAGCTGCTCTGGTGACAAAGGAGAGGGGACAGGGAACAGCCTGAAGGGGCTGGGGCACTCGGGCTGTCACTCGTGTCCCCAAACCATGGCAGAGTGGCAGGGACAGACCCCACAAGCCTCAAATGGCCTCACACGACACTCCCGAAGCTGGAAAGGGTGGGACACAAATCCCAGCTCTCCCCGAAGCTCCTCAGCCCCCCTTGGAGCTCCTCAGCCCCTCATGGAGCTCTCAGCCCCTCTCGAGCTCCTCAGCCTCTTCAGAGCTCCTCAGCCCCCCTTGGAGCTCCTCAGCCCCCTTGGAGCTCCTCAGCCCCTCTTGAAGCTCCTCAGCCCCCCTTGGAGCTCCTCAGCCCCTCTTGAGCTCCTCAGCCTCTTGGAGCTCCTCAGCCCCTCATGGAGCTTCTCAGCCCCTCTCAGAGCTCCTCAGCCCCCCTTGGAGCTCCTCAGCCCTGCGATTCCTCCAGGAGCAAACGCAGCCTTTGCCCCGGACAGGAGCGGTGCCACAGCGCCCTGTGCCACGCAGGGGACAGCAGGGACAGCCCGGGGCAGGTGGCACAGCCCAGGCTGGCTGCTGTCCCTCCCTCCTCCTCCCTCCCCGGCCGGCAGCTCAAGGCCTGGCACGGAGCCCACGGGATATTTTTATCCCGGCATTTGTGTTGTTTGAAGCCCTGGCTCGGTGTTTTCGGTCACAAACACAACCCTCCCCTGTCCCAGCCCAGCTCAGCGCTGACAGCCACAGCAGAACCCTCAACTCCCACAGCCTGAGCCCCTCTGGATGTGCTGGGGTGGCCCTGGGGTGACCCCAGGATGGCCCTGGGAGCCCTCTCAGGACATCTGGCAGCACACAGAGGCCACGTCCCCAAAAATCCCCCTGGTTCTGGGGACATGAGCACCTCTGTCCCCTCCCTGAGGACCTGATTCCAGTCTAATCAAGTGGGGTTTAGCTCTGGGATCTCCCCATCTTTATTGCCCAAAGATGGGGAGAGCAGGGCTGTCCCTGCCCTTGTTTGGGGCTCGGACAGTTGTGGCTGGCCCTGGGTACAAACCAAGATTTGTTAAAAAAGGATTTAAAAACAATAATTCAACTTTGGGAATTCCTCTCCCCCTCCTCCCTGGCTCCAAACGAGGCCAAAACTCACCCTCATGCAGGGATCGGGTTCAAAGTTCAGCCAATTGGTGTGGGTGACCCACAGCCCTGGCTGGGTGACAAGGGCAGGTCCCCTCCGTGTCACCACACAGCCCCAGCGGGGTGACAAGGGCAGGTCCCCTCCGTGTCACCACAGAGCACTGGTGGAGTGACACGGGCAGGTCCCCTCCGTGTCACGCACAGAGCCTCAGCGGGGTGACAGGGCAGGTCCCCTCCGTGTCACCACACAGCCCCAGTGGGGTGACAAGGGCAGGTCCCCTCCGTGTCACCACAGAGCACTGGTGGAGTGACACGGGCAGGTCCCCTCCGTGTCACTGCAGAGCCTCAGCGGGGTGACAAGGGCAGGTCCCCTCCGTGTCACCACACAGCCCCAGTGGGGTGACAAGGGCAGGTCCCCTCTGTGTCACCGCAGAGCCTCAGCGGGGTGACAAGGGCAGGTCCCCTCCGTGTCACCGCAGAGCCTCAGCGGGGTGACAAGGGCAGGTCCCCTCCGTGTCACCGCAGAGCCCTGGCCCAGCACTGAGCCCGGCTCCCAAAGCCCAGGAGGGGCTGGGAACGGGACCCTGGAGGGGACAGCTGCAGGCTGGGGTGGCCCAGGGGGTGTTTGGTGACAGGAACCGGGCGAGGGCAGTGCGTGGGCAGGAGCTTCCCCCGACAGAGCGGGCGGGCAGCGCCTCAGGCCGAGGGCACCGAGTCGCCGTCCACCTTGAGTCCCTTGCTGGCCAGGAAGGCGTCCTGCTTGGGCTCCCGGCCCAGGAACCTCCTCAGCATGTCCGAGGCGTCCACGGAGCCGCCGGGATGCAGGATGCACTTCCTGTAATCCATGCCCACCTGTGGGCACAGACAGGGTGGGGCAGGGGTGGCACGATGCCCTCGGTGCCACATCCCGGCCCCACACAGAACCCTGTCCCTACCTTGCAGTTCATGATTCCCTCCTGCTTGAAGCGGGTGTGGAACATGTCCATGGAGTACACCTCGCTCCAGAGGTAGCCATAGTACTGGGCATCGTAGCCCCCGGCCAGGTGGCCAAAGGTGGCTGGCATGTTGGTACCTGAGGGGTCAAAGGGGACTTTCAGCATGGCAAAATCCCTTTTGATGGCACTGAGCCCCAGCAAACTTTGGCTCAGCTGTTCACAACCCAGGGAAGAACTTTCCAGGCTTTTCCAGCCCCGTTTTTCCCTGGAGCCAGCAGAAACTGTCCCTGCTGAGCCACGTGGGCAGGGCAGGGACAGGAAGGGTGGCACCCACGAGTACCTGGGGTGGCAGGAACACCCAGCACCTCTTCACAGAGCCGGGCAAACACCTCCACGGGGTCAGCCTTGGTCTGGGTGTGCAGAGCCTGGTCCACCTTGGCCAGGACGATTTGGCGAAGGTTGAAGAGCCCTGGTCCCAAAAGATGGAGCAGGAAGAAGCAAAATGAGACCAGAATGCTGTCCCAGCACCACGGAGAGCAAAGAAAAGCCTTTCCAGGTCACCGAGTGTCCCCTTTGTGTCCCCAAACCCACCTGTGTTTGCCTGTCGTGATTTAATGAGCTTCTCCAGCAGCTCATCAGGGATGGGGCTCCCCGTTTTGTAGTGTCTGGACATGCGCAGCAGCGGCTCCTTCTCCCACACCCAATTCTCCAACATCTGGGACGGCGCCTCCACGAAATCCCGCTCCACGTGCGTCCCGCTGAACATGGCAAACTCGGCCTGGGGGACAGGGCTGGCTTGGAATCACGTGGGACATGGGATGGGGAGAGAGCACTGAGCTCTGCCAGCACAGGGAGGCCTCACCTGAGAGCACAGCTGGTGCATGACGTGCCCAAATTCGTGGAAATAGGTCTCCACCTCGTCGTGCTGCAGCAGGGAAGGGGCGTCCGGCGTGGGCTTGGTGAAATTGGCCACCATGGCGGCCACCGAGATTTGGCGGCTGGAGTCGGGCAAGAGGCAGCCGGGCTGGAGGCCGAAGCAGGCGGCGTGGCCGTATTTGCCTTCCCTAGGAGAGGGAGAGGAGGCTCTTGGGGATCCTTCCCATGGCTGGACACGGCCACAGCCTCCCCCATTGCTGTCCTTGGAGCAGGAGCCTTCCCTGACACCTCAGTGACCCCCACAGAGACCACCTAGTGACCACTCAGTGACCACCCAGTGACCACCCCGGTGACCCCCCAGTGACCACCCCAGTGACCACTCAATGACCATCCCAGTGACCTCCCCAGTGACCACCCAGTGACCACCCCATGACACCTCGCTGACCACCCAGTGACCACCCAGTGACCCCCTCGGTGACATCCATGCCCTCCACACGTGTGGGAGAAGGATTTTCCCCTCCCTCAGGCTCTGCTCCCCCTCCCCAAACCCCGCTCTCCGATTTCCCCTCACCGAGGGTACAGATCCAGGTAGAACTTCCCGATGGTTTCCCCGGAGGACGCGTCCTTCACCGTGTAGAGCTGCACGTCCTCATGCCACACCTGAGCCTTCTCCTCCAGGTGGAAGGTGAGGCCCAGCAGCTCCTGGTAGATGGCCAGGAGCCCTGTGGTGACCACCTGCATGGGGAAATACTCCTTGAGCAGGTTCTGGTCCACGCTGTACTTGGTCTCCTCCACCTGGTTCATGTAGTAGCGCATGTCCCAGGCGTTGATGCGGTTGTCGAACTCCAGCCCGCGCTTCTCGCACTCTTTCTTCTTCAGGTCCAGGATCACAGCTCGCTCCTTCTCCCCCAGGGGTTTCAGCTTTAGGGCCAGCTCATCTAGGGGAAGCCAGGCAGGGTTTGGGATGTGGGATCAGAGCAGCACACCCTGCTCAGGATGTCCCCGCTGCGCCCCAGGACGTACCCAGGAAGGTGGCCACCGTCTGGCTGCTCTTGGCCATGTTCATCTCCAGCACAAAGTCGGCGTGGGTGCTGAAGCCCAGCAGATCTGCTTTCTGAGCCCTCAGATCCACCAGCTCCTTCAGGATCAGGCAGTTCTCCTGCAAGGCAAGGAGTGAAATGAGAAGGGAAGCAGCGTGGAGAGAAAAAAATCACGGGGGAGATCTTTAGGGTCAGTCCCACCGACCTCTTTGCACCTGGAGTTGAACATCTCCTCCACCTTCCTCCTGGTCTCGGGTACGTAGCACTTCTTGAGCAGTGGGAAGTAGTGTGGGTACTTCAGGGTGACTTTCAGCTTCCCATCCTCTGTCTTCTCCAGGGAGTTCAGGAAATCCTCAGGGAGCCCCCCTGGGAAAAGAGCAGAGAGGAGCTGAGGATTCTCCAGGATTCTCCAAGAATACTCTGGATTGTTCACTCCAGGCACTCAGCAGAGCGTTCCATACCTAACTCCTCCCTGGAGAAGGGCAGGAAAGTGGTGTCCTCATTGAGGTTCTTGTTGAAATCGATGCACAGCACACTCAGCTTTTTCTTGATCGCTTTGATTTTCTTTGGAAGGCGGATAAATTAGACAGAATTCAGAGCCTGGGGGCACTCAGGCTGTCCCCAACCCGCTGAGCTGCCCAGCACTGAGCCTGCACTCGGCTCTGAGCCAGCCCAGCGGTGCACAACTCATTGTTGTGTGCGAATCAGCCGCCTCAGCAAGGTCCTGGCTGGCCCCTGCCGGCTCAGGAGCTGCAGGTTTTGCAGTAACAACCTCCTGTCTCCTCATTTCACCTTTTCTTTTGTTTTTAACCCAGTTTGGAGCTCTTTTGCTGGTGCATGGTAAGAAAGGGAGGCCTCTCCCCAACTCCAGCCCTTGGCACATGGGGATCTAATTAGTGGGGTGCTAATTCCCCAATTTCAGCTTCCCAGGAATTCCTTAACTCTTAATATCAACCCCATTTTGTCAATGTCTCCCTTTTAATGGAAAGGAAAAAGAAGGGCTGGAAAAATCACACAAATTCACAGGATTTAGGGGCAAACCCCAAACCTGAGCCTCAGACCCTGCTGCGAGCTCTGCAAGGGTTCCTCTCCCTGTGCTTAATGCAGCTCTGGGACAGGACAAGAGGGATTGGATTCAGACTGACAGAGAGTAGGTTTAGGAGGAATATTAGGAAAAAATTCCTTCCTGAGAGGGTGGGGGAGACCTGAGGTTGCCCAGAGCAGCCGTGGCTGCCCCTGAATCCCTGAAGTGCCCAAGGCCAGCTTGGAGCACCCTGGGACACCGAAAGATGTCCCTACCCACGGCAGGGGTGGCACTGGATGGGATTTAAGGTCTCTCCCAACCCAAACCACCCCGGGGTTCTGCTCTCTCACCTCCTGTGTCTCCTCGGGGAGATGGAGCCCGTTCCTTTTGCCCAGCTTGATCAGCCTCTCCAGGTACCTCTTGGCCTCGGGCTTCAGGGAAGCGCTCTCTGCTTTCTCCTGTAAAACCATGATGGGAATTAAGAATTCAGAGAGCTGCAGGATCAGGGGGGTTCTGGGAACACAGCAGCAGGTGGAAACAACCCCCAGGAAAGGATTTGGGGTGGAAAAATACCCAGGGAAGGCTTTGGGCTGGAAACACCCCGCAAAAAAGATTTTGGGTTGGAAACACGCCCCAAGAAATGCTTTGGGTTGGAAACACCCCCAGGGAAGGATTTGGGTTGGAAACACCCTCAGAGAAGGCTTTGGATTGGAAAAACCCCCTAAAGAAGATTTCGGGGTCTAAACACCCCCAGGGAAGGCTTTGGGTTGGTGCGCTGGCTCATGTGTCACTTGGAGCACTGATCACTTTAAATACACACTTTGTGCCATGGGGGCATTTTTAGGGCCATTTTTGGAGTGGCCTGGGCTGACCAACATCCCCTCAGCAAAGAAGTGATCAATGCCCTGAGTGAAGGCAGAACCCTCAACCCCAAATTTCCCATTTCTCACTAAAAGCGACCACCCCGGCATCGCTCCCCTCTGAGCTTTGGGATGATGAAAAAGGGTTTCCCGCTGTTCCATGGGGTTTCAGTGCCCCGCCCAGGGGACAGGAACACACCTGGAGCCACACAATCCTCTGGTACACGTCCTGCCTCATGCTCATCTCCACGTCAAACTCGGACAGCTTCTTGTCAGCCCCGGTGCTGGCGGCGCGGATGGCCTTGCACGGGGACACGTGCTGGGGGAAATCCAGCATGTTCCTACGGACTGGGGGGAAAATGGGATTGGGGTGAGGGATCTGTGTGCTAAAATCAGTTGGGTGTGAGGGATCTTGTCTAAAAGGAATTGGGGTGAGGGATCTGTGTGCAAAACAATTGGGTGAGGGATCTGTGTGCTAAAAGGGATTGGGGTGAGGGATCTGTGTGCTAAAAGGATTGGGGTGAGGGATCTGTGTGCTAAAATCATTGGGGTGAGGGATCTGTGTGCAAAATCATTGGGGTGAGGGATCTGTGTCCTAAAAGGGATGGGGTGAGGGATCGTGTCCTAAAATCATTGGGTGAGGGAATCTGTGTCCTAAAAGGAATGGGGTGAGGGATCTGTGTGCTAAAATCTTTGGGGAGAGGGATCTGTGTCATAAAAGGGATTGGGGTGAGGGATCTGTGTGCTAAAATCATTGGGGTGAGGGATCTGTGTGATAAAAGGGATTGGGGTGAGGGATCTGTGTGCTAAAAACATTGGGGTGAGGGATCTGTGTGCTAAAATCATTGGGGTGAGGATCTGTGTCCTAAAATCAATTGGGGTGAGGGATCTGTGTGCTAAAATCTTTGGGGAGAGGGATCTGTGTGCTAAAAGGGATTGGAGTGGGGGATTCACATCCCAAAATCATTGGGGTAAGGGATCCACCCAAACAGGACTGGGGTGAGGGAGGGATCCATGTCCTAAAAGGGATTTGGGTGAGGGATCCATGTCCCAAAAAGGATTGGGATGAAAGATCCACATCCCACAGAGTACTGGGATGACAGATCCATGTCCAAAAAGGACTGGGATGAGGGATCAACGTCCAAGAAAGGATTGGGATGAGGGATCTGTGTCCCAAAAAGGACTGGGATGAGGGATCCATGTCCCAAAGAGCATTAGGATGAGGGATCCACGTCCCAGTGCACACCCAGAGCCAGCCTGGCAGCCCCACAGTCCTCCCCACCACCCACATGATCCTTTTTGTCCCTTCATCCTCTGGTTTCCCACCACGATCCTTTTCCCAAACCCACAGGAATTCCACGCCTGTGATCCCCCAATGCCTCAACCCCATCTGGGGCATCACAGGAATTTTGGGGTGCCCTCAATGCTCCTTCCAGCTCAGGGTACTCCACAATTCCACTTCATTCCTCATCTCCTTCAAACCCCAAAATGGGATTTAAATCTTTTCCTAAAAAAAAAAACCCCACACTCCACCAGGTGCACCCTGTCCCGATAAAATTCCACTCAGGCAGGGAAAACTGGGAGAACAAACATTCCCTGCAAAACCTCCAAGAACAGAACTCCAGGTGCTTTTGGGCACCTGGATCCTCCCTCTGGGAGGAGGGGAACTCAGCTCAGCCAGGAAAGTGCTGACAGTTGTGCTGAAGTGAACATTCCTCCTGCTGAGCACGGGTTTTTTTCCTGTTATTTTAGGAAAAAGAACAGGGAGAGAGGGAAGATGGGGCTGGTCCCTGTCCCAGACAGGTGTCATGAGGAGGAGGGGCTGCCTGAATTGTCACTGTGCTGTAAATCAGACAAAAAAAATACCAAAAAATGCCTCATTTTGGTGCCACGGCGCCATCGTGTCATGTTACGATCCCAAAAAATCAGGGCAGCATTTATTCTCCCCCAAAAAATCAGAGAAGGATTTATTTATTCCCAAAAAATCAGAGTAGGATTTATTTTCCTAAAAAAATCAGAACAGGATTTGCTCTCGCAAAAAAATCACAGAAGGATTTACTCTCCCAAAAAAAATTGCAGCAGGATTTGCTCTTCCAAAATATCGGAGAAGGATTTACTCTCACAAAAATATTGCAGAAGAATTTACTCTCCCAAAAATCCCAGCATGATTTACTGTCCCAAAAAAACACAGTAGAATTTACTCTCCCAAAATAATCACAGAAGGATTTACTCTCCCAAAAATCCCAGCAGGAAACAAGGCACATGGAGAGATGTTTATCCACTGCCTCAGGGAAAAAATAGGAAGGAGGTGAGAGTTTCTTAGATCTTTTCTGCCATTTGTTCCCACTGGTGACACACAAAAGCCTTGGGAACCAAAGGGTTGTCCTTGGGTTAATTTGCTCTTCCAAATGAGTTCTTTGTACCAGTTCCTCGCTGTATAAACATTAACTGGGAAAAAAAAAAATCAACACTCTGCTGCCAGCCAGGGGGAGAGGAAAGGGATCCCAGAGGGAAGCAGGTGACAGCACGGAGCTAAAAAAAGCCACCAAAAAATTTTAATAATCACGGAATGGGCTGGAATGAGATCAAAGCTCAGCCACGGGCAGGGAGATCTTCCACTATCCCACGCTGCTCCAACATTTGACACTTCCAGGGGTGAGGCAGCCATAGCTCCTCTGTGCCAGGAAGGAGGAATTTTTTTCCCCAACCCTCTGCCAGCAGAACCCCGTCCCTCTTTCCCCCATTCCCACCTGTGTATTCCACCTCCACGTCGGCCAGAGCCTTGAGGGTGTTCTCGTAGGACACCTCTCCTTTCTCCTGCGCTCCCACGCGATCGTACACGAGCTTGGTGCTCTCGGTCAGCTCGGCCGCCATGGCCTCGATCTGCTCGGCTGTCAGGTCCCAGCGCAGCTGGTTGGCCACAAGCCGCGGGGCCTGGCTGTCCACGACATTCCCTGCGGGGAAAAATGCGCCGGTGAGGCGGCGAGAGAGGGGAAAAACTCGGTGGGAGCACCCGAGGAGCAGCGCGGCGATGGCTGGAGGAGCCCGGGTGTTGGGAATTTACGGGTGGATCCCCGGTAAATCCTTCAGGGAAACGCGAAACGGGGACGAAGCGTGCGGTGCCCCGCGGGGCGCAGAGGTGACCCGGGGGGCAGCGCGGATCGCGGCCGCTCTGAGGGGCAGCCCCGCTCCTCCATCGCTCTGCCCTCACGGCCTCTCCCCATCCCGCGCCCACCCCTCGCCTTTTCCATCTCCTCCCGCTCCCCGTGCGCCCCCATGCCGCCGGTACCTGTCGGGGGGGCCATGTCGGGGGTGCCGGTGGTACCGGGAGGCCCCGCTCTGCTGACGACGCCGTGAGGAGACCGGGCCGGCCCCACGCACCGAGCATGTGCCCCGACCGTAGAGGCGGGCGGGAGAGCGGGGCATGCTGGGAGCGTGGAGGACCGGGCCGCTCCCGCCTTGCCCGCACGGCGCCGGCACCGGGGGGAACCGGCGGTTCGTCCCCTCCGCGACCCTCAGAACCGGCCGAGCGAGGCCCCGGGGCGGGCGCGGGGCGGGCGCGGAGCATCCGGGGTTCCGCCCGCCCGTTCCCATGGGCACAGCCCCGCGCGTTGCCATGACACCGCTCGTCTCTATGGTACGGGAGGGGCGGGGCTTCCGCCGTAAGCACCGCCCCTTCTCGTCCTATAAGGGAGGGGGCGGGGCCAGGGCGGCGCAGGCGCGCGGTGGGGCGCGGCGCATGCGCAGTGCGGGAGCGCGCCCGGCCCAGGCGAGTGTCCGGTGAGCGCGGGGGAACCGGGGAACGGACCGGGAGGACCGGGGACCGGACCGGACCGGACCGGACCGGGATGGGCTGGGTTGGGCTCGGCTTGGCTTGGCTTGGCTTGGCTTGGCTTCCACCGGGACCCCTCCGCCTCCAGCCCGACCACTGCCGGGCCGTGCCGCCCCTCAGGAGCCGCGGCTCCGGTCTGTGTGGGAGCAGCACTACCGGGGCATACCGGCTGCACCGGGGCCTGAGGGGGCGGGACGGGACGGGACAGGACGTACCGGGAGCGAGTTGTGCCTCACGCCGGCACTTGTCTGTCTCCGGTGCTGCTGGTGCCAGGCCCTGCTCCCCACCGGGAATCGCCCGTCCCGGTCCCGGTGAGGGTACCGGCGGTGGCGGCGGGACCCGGCTGTTCCCGGCCGGGGGTTCCCGGTTGCTTCTCCCGGGGGAACCTCCGGACGGTGCTCCCGGGGCTTTTGGAAGCGGGGAGGATGCACTGGAGGAGTCTCTGTGTTGACCGCGGGGTCTGGGGGCTCTCGGTACCGGCGAACGGGAGCGTAGCGGGGCCCGGTGCTGTTCCGATGCCTCCGGGCCCGGTTTAGCTCTGCTGAACTCTGATTAAATCAGTCTCATTTCTCAATTCCGTGCCTTTGAATGTGCTACAAACCCAGATAACGTTCAGGGGGTGTGTGCGGAGCAGGATCCGCTTTCCCTCGGGAGCTGCGCTGGGAATTCCCAAAACCCCATTTTGGGGTCTCTGCTTTGGGATTTTCCTCCTTTTCCCTTCCAGGACTGGCTGGGAGGAGGAGGTTTGACAGTTCTGAACCCCAGGGGCAAATTCCTTCTGCTCGTGGCTTTGCTTTTGGGACCGAGCTGTGCTTTGGGAGCAGAAAAGTGGGAATTGTTGGGTATTCCATGCCCTAAACAGCTGCAGCACCTCTGGGGATCTTCCCATGTGAATCCAGGCCTGGACAGTTCCTAGAGTCTTAATTCCTAATCAAAATTCATAATCAAAAGCAGAATTTGATGAAGATTTTGGATCTTTTACCCAGCCCTGACAATTCCCATTTTTCAGACAGCTCAATCTGTTGTTTGTTCCTCGGTGGTAACACCAGGATTGGTCCACGCGCCCAAAATCTTGCGTCTCCAAGTCTTTTCCCCTTTTCTCCCCTCTTTCTTTTCCCCCTTTTTCTCTTCCCCTTTTCCCCTTCCCCTTCCTCCCTTTCCCCTTTTCCCCCTTTTCCCCTTTTTCCCCTCCCCACCCCTTTTTCCCCATTTTTTCCCCCTTCCCCCCATTTTTTCCTCCCCTTTCTCCCCCTTGTTCACCCAAACCCTCCTCAACCCTCCCTTCCCCCCAACCCACCCCAAGCCATCACCAAACAAACCTTTCCCTCTCCCTCTCAAATCCAATTTTCATCTCTCCAGGTTTTTTTTTTTTTTGGAATTCTCTCTCCCAGCAGGGCAGACCAGAAGCGTCTCGCTACTCCATCATCCAGTTCCTGCACACGCAGCTCAGAACGGGAGCAGTCTCAGACGTCAGGAGAGTTTGGAAGGTGGGGCTGCATTTTGATCTTTCAGATAAAAAAATTTGGGGGAATTTGGGCTTTTTTCTTCCTTTCTGTCCCCTGGGCTCGGCTGGGCTGCTCCCGGTGCTGAACCTTGCTGGAAGTTTGGAGTTAATTATTCCCTTGGGGAAGTTTGGAGTTAATTTTTTCTTTTGGGAATTTTGGATTTAATTTTGACTGCTGTAGAACTTTGAGTTAATTTTTCCTTTTGGGAAGTTCGGAGTTAATTTTCCCTTTGGGAATTTTGGAGTTAATTTTGACTGCTGAGAAACTTTGGAGTTATTTTGCCCTTTTGGGAAGTTTGTAGTTCATTTTGACTGCTGAGAATTTTGCCCTTTGGTAGTTTGGAGTTGATTTTTTGGGGTAGTTTCGGTTGATTTTTTTGGGATTTTTGGGGTTAATTTTGACTGCTGAGAACTTTTGAGTTAATTTTTTATTTTGGGACTTTGGAGGTAATTTTGACTGCTGAGAATTTGCTTTTGGGTAGTTGGAGTTGGATTTTTTGGGAATTTGGGATTTATTTGACTGCTGAGAAATTTGGAGTTAATTTTGCCTTTTGGGAAGTTTGGAGTTAATTTTGACAGTGAGATTTTTTTGCCTTTTGGGAAGTTTGGAGTTAATTTTGACTCTGGGACGTTTGGAGTTAATTTCCCTTTTGTGTAGATTTGGTGTTGATTTTTCCTTATGGGAACTTTGGAGTTAATTTGGGAATTTTTGAGTTAATTTTGACTGCTGAGAACTTTGGAGTTAATTTTTATTTTGGGAATTTGAGGTAATTTTGACTGCGTGAGAATTTTGCCTTTTGGGAAGTTTGGAGTTGATTTTTCCTTTTGGGAAGTTTGGAGTTATTTTGACTGCTGAGAACTTTGAAGTTAATTTTGCTTTTTGGGAAGTTTTAAGTTAATTTTTTTGGGGGGTATCCAGGGATGCTGGTGACTTGTCTGCCTTCTGATCTCTTCCAAGAGCAGATTAACTCGAGGCAGGGATGTACCTGGGGTCAAAAGCCTCCCTGATCCCGGCTTGGAGACTTACGGGGTTTTTCTGGGGCGAGCTGGAATCGGGATCCCGAGTCCTGTGGGGCCTGAGATGGGAATTTCCTGACTCCAGAGACCATTTTATGCTTTGGGGGTTGTTTTTCATCTTCTGCTCCCCAAAATTCTGTCCCTCAGTGCTTTTCCAGTTTTTCATAGGGCAGGGAAAGCACAGAGATTTAAAAATTCTCTTTAAGGAGCTTAAGGTTTAACCCTCATGCGTTTGTCCCGGTGAAAAGCTGTGAGATGGGGGGTTGAATGCCAAGATCTGGTTATTCCCGGTGTTTTGGGAATTTAAAATTTTCAAATTTTGGGATTTAAAAGCTCTGGGAAGCTTTTCTTTGGGAGCAGCTTCCTCAGGACAGGAGGAAGAGGTGGCTCGGGGGTCCCCACACCTCTGCTCAAGGGAAATTTGTAGGATGCTCTTGAATTTCCCCATTCCCAGCTGTGAGTTCTGCCCCATTCTGATTTACTTTTACCCCTCAGATATCCCTGACAGGGCTGGAATTGGGACTGGCTCCATCCAGAAAACCAAAGGCAAGCTTTTGCCCTCCGGATTTTGGCAAAATTTGAGGCTCCGACCCTAAAATCCACTCCAATTTGCGGGTTTTTTTTCCTGTTTTTTCGGGAAATTAGGGAGAGGGATAATTTTATAAATTAATGATCTGATTTTCCTGCCCAGTGGCCATCCAGTGCCTGGAAACAGCATTTGGGGTCTCCATGGAAGACCAAAGCCTGGCCGTGTCCCAGACCCTTCCCGAAATATTTGAAGCTGTGGTAGGGAAGGTGAGCGAATTCCCTGAATTTCCTTTCCCCAAACTCTGCTGGATTCCCAAGAGCCTGGAAAGGGGGGATATTTTGGGCTGGGAAATACAGGACAGCTCCATGGGAATCCTCACCTCAGCTTTTCCCTCTCCTCGGAAGGAGCTGGAACATTCCAGAACAAACTCAGAGCCCATCACACCCTCAGAAGACGACGTGGCCGAAGCT
>CM019235.1:31300-64129 GCA_009741485.1 Malurus cyaneus samueli | reverse complement strand
GGCACAGCCGGGCATTGGAGCTGATTTTACCCGGAGGCGACAATCGGGGACACTCCGCGATTTCCCCCCGCCCCAAAATCTCCACCGTACAAAGAGTAGGAATAAAACCCGCCGATCCCAAAGGGGAAATAGGGCCGGGATCCCCCCATGCAGAGCCGCTGTCACCCCCAGCTCCCCGGGGATTGGAGCTGATTTTCCCCGGAGGTGATACTCGGGGACACTCCAGGATTTCTCCCCGCGTCCCCCGCCCCAAAATCTCCACCGCAGGAATAAAAACCGCCGATCCCAAAGGGGAAAAGGACCGGGAACGCCCCATACAGAGCAGCTCTCACCCCCAGCTTCACGGGGGCACAGCCGGGGGTTGGAGCTGATTTCCCCCGGCGGTGACACTCGGGGACACTCCGCGATTTCCCCCCGCCCCAAAATCTCCACAGTAGAAGGATCTGTAGGAATAAAAACCGCCGATCCCACAGGGGAAATAGGGCCGGGATCCCCCCAAGCAGAGCCGCTCTCACCCCCAGCTCCACGGGGGCACAGCCGGGGTTTGGAGCTGATTTCCCCTGGGGGCGACACTCGGGGACACTCAGCGATTTCCCCCCGCCCCAAAATTTCCACCGTACAGGATGCACGATGAACGAGTGATCTATATAGACCACCGTACAAAGAGTAGGAATAAAACCCGCCGATCCCATAGTGCAAATAGGGCCGGGACCCCTCCATACAGAGCCGCCCGTCCCTCACCAGCACCGGCACCGGCACCGTGCGCGGGGGCAGCGCGGGCGCGGGCGGCTCCCAGCTCCGCTCCTGCCGCTTGTCCTTCATCCTGCGGTTCTGGAACCAGATCTTGACCTGCGTGGGGCTGAGCTGCAGCAGCCGCGCCAGCTGCTCCCTCTCCGGGCCCGACAGGTATTTCTGCCGCTGGAAGCGCCGCTCCAGCTCCAGCAGCTGCGGCTGCGAGAAGAGAACGCGCGGTTTGCGCCGCTGCCGGGGGAGGGGGCGCGGAGGCTCCGCGGGGTTCGGCTCCGTCTCGAGGGTCGGAGAAAGGAGAGATTTTCCTGCAGAGAGGAGGAAAAAAAGGCAGAGTCAGAGCCGGATCACAGCGAGAAGGGGGTTTCGCATGGGAAGGATGGAATTGGGAATGGCATCCCTTGGGAATAGGATGGAGTAGGGCTGATAGATGATAAATTTAATATTTAATATGAATTTTCCTGTGGTATTCCTGTGAGAATTCGAGCAAATTTCCCCCTCCCTTTTTCTCTTTTTTCCTTTTTTTTTTTTTTTTTAATATAGAATTAAGTTGTTTACCAATTCTGGATAAAACCACCATTTTTTCCCCCCTCCTAATGACGCCTCTGATGTTTTGGGGCTGCCGCCGCTGCCTGAGGGGCACGAGGAAAAGGGAAAAAGCAGGAAAGGATCGAGATCCCGCAAACCCCAGAAATTTCTTCCGTCCCACCATCCCGCTTCTGCTCGGGTGGAAGCCGGACCTGGGGCAGGATCCGCCTGCAGCTCCAGGAAAAGCGAATCCCACATTTCCCTGATTCTCGGCAAAACACAAAAAAAACCCAAAAAAACACCCGAAGGGGGTGAGAATGGAGGAGAAAAAAAATGTTAAATCGGAAAGGAGCTGCAGAGGAGTTGAGGAGTTTGGGAGATTTTTGATTTGCGGGGATTTTGATTTGCGGGGCTTTTGATTTGCGGATTTTTGATTAGCGGGGATTTTTGATTTGCGGATTTTTGATTTGCGTGGATTTTTTTTGCGGCAGAGGAGCAGGTCCAGCTCCGGCAGAGCAGGGAATTCGGGAATTCCGAGGGAATGGGGCATGGGAAGGCTTTGGATGCGCCTCTCCGTCCCCATCCCAGTACTCCCCAGTTCTCCCACTCTCCCCTTACTGGTTTCCCCTTTACCCCGCTCCGCAGCCGCTGGGCATTCAAAAAACTCGAACAAATTGAATTTTTTGGGGGGATTTTAGCTGCGGGGAGAAGCGGAACGGGTCCGATCCCCGCTCGGCATCCGCTCCGGAGCGTCCCCGCGGCTCCGGGACGCGGCCGTGCCTCGATGTCCCCGGCGATTGGGGACAATTCACGGGGCTCCACGCGGGGCTGTGACAGCGAAAGCGGTGCCGATGGGTGACTTCGGTCAAGAAAAAATTCTTTATTTTTCGTATCCACCCCCAGCTCTGTCCAATCCCCCGGGGCTGTCCCGTTTCCCCGAAGACTGGAAATAGCGGGATGCCCGAAAAATCCCCCAAACAACTCAAAAATACCAAATTATAGGGGGAAAAAAGGATGAAAAAAGGATGAGAAAAGCATGGAAAAGGGGATGAAAAAAAAGGGGATTGGGGAGGAGGGAAAAAATGGTATGAAAAGGATGAAAAAAAAAAAATATGAGAAAAGCATGAAAAAGGGATGAAAGAAGGATAAAAAAGAACGAAAAAAAGGATGAAAAAAGGGTGAAAGAAGGATGAGAAAAGGATGAGAAAAGGAAGGGATTTTTTGAAAAAAAGGATGAAAAAAGGATGAAAAAAGGATGAAAAAAGGATGAAAAAAAGGGAAAAATGAGTAAATTGTCCTTGCCCTGCTGCGGGACCCACCGGGACCGGCGGCTGCCAGGATTGAACGCATCCCCCCGCATCTCCGGGGTACCCAGAGCGGCTCCGCGGGGTCCCCGAGGGGGGATCGGAGCCGTTCCGCTTCTCCCCGCAGCTAAAATCCAAAAAAAATTCAATTTGCTCGCGGTTTTTGAATGCCCAGCGGCTGCAGAGCGGGGAAAAGGGGAAACCAGTAAGAGGAGAGTGGGAGCACTGGGGAGCGCATCCAGAGCCTTCCCTCGCCCCATTTCCTCACCCCAATTCCCCGGAATTCCCGAATTCCCTGCTCTGCTTTCCGGGAAATCCGAGCGCATCCCAGCCGCGGCACTTACGCGGGCACTTACGCGCAAGCGGCGTTTCGTCCTCCCCGCCGGGGCTGGGGGCTGCTCGGGGCCCGGGGGAGGCGCGGGGACCCCCGGCAGCCTCGGGGCGCTGCAGGTTGAGGATGTCCTTCACCGAGAAGGGCGTGGGCAGCATTTTGGGGGCGCCGGCACCGAGAATTCCCGGTTCAAACCCTTCGGTCACCAATGACCCCGGGACCCGCGGCTGCGCCGGCGAGGGTCGGGGAGATCCTCGGGGGGATCCTGGGGCGGGTCCTCGGGGGCATCACTGGGGGGATCCTGGGGGCTCGGATCGTGATCCTCGGGGGCTCAGGGGGATTCCTCGGTGGGCTCAGGGGGATCCTCGGGGGCTCGGGGGATCCTGGGGGGCTCGTGAGGGAGCGGGAGAAGGACAAACGGACCCCGGGATGTTTCTCCTGCAGCCCGAGCTCCCCATGCGCTGCCCCCCGGGGCTCCCAGGAAGGAGCAGCGCTTTCCCTGAGCGTTTCCAAAACAAGAAAAGCGGAAAGGAGGGGATGGAAAAAGGGAGGGAGGGGGTCAGGGGGGTGTCGGGGTTTGGGCTGAGCCGCAATAAAACAAACGGAGCGGATTTGAGCTCCATTAAGGTCACTTTAGCGAGCGGCTCCGCCCGATAAGCGCTGATAAGGAGCGCAGACCACCAAGCTCCTGCCGGAGGGGAGGGGACGCTGCGGAGCCGCGGCGATCTGGGGACAGCTCTGGCTCCCAGTGTTCGGCCTCCCAGATTGTGTTCCCAGTTTGTCCAGTTTGTTCCCAGTGTCCAGCGCTGCCTCGGCTGGCGGGCACTGAGCGGGAAAGGCGCCGGGGCACCCCCGAGTGAATTTGGGGAGCGTCCCGGAATTCGAGCTAATCCCCCCTCCCTTTTTTCTTTTTCTTTTTTTTTTTTTTTTTTTTAATTAATAATTTTTTTAATTTTTTTTTTTAAATATAGAATTTAGGCTGTTTTTACCAATTCCGGATAAAACCTTCTCTTTTTCCCCCCCCCCTCCGGGAATGAGCGCCTTCTGATATTTCGGGGCTGCCACCGCTGCCTGAGGGGCACAAGGAAAGGGGGAAAGAGCAAAATCGAAAATCCCAAACCCCAAATCCCTTCCCAGCAGCGGGAGGGGGGTCCCGGGGAGCCCCTCGGGCCCTGGGGTGGTGCTGGGTCTTATCTGAGCGCAGGGAGCGGCGATTTCAATTAAAATTCCTGGCCGGCATCAGGGGCTGGTGTTCGCTGACAGCCCTGACAGAGCCGAGCCGCTTTGGGGCCGGGCGGGACCGGTGCCTCCCGCCCCAAAAAAAGGGCCAAAAACAGCCCGGGAGGAGAGGCTGAATAAATAAACTGCCCCAAAAGCGGCGAGGAAGCGAGGGAGGGAAAATAAACACGGTGGCTCGGGGGGAAAAGGGTTCAGAGCCCCTCCGGGGGTCGGTGGGGATTTGGGGAGCACCCGGGGCCGTTCCGAACCCCTCTGGTCCCGATTTTTGGGAACACCCGGGGTCCTTCCAACGTCTCTGGTCCCGATTTTGGGGAACACCCGGGGTCGTTCCAATTTCTCTGGTCCCGATTTTGGGGAACACCCGGGATCCTCCCAGTCCCCCTGGTCCCGATTTTTGGGAACACCCGCGGTCCTTCCCAGCCCCTTTGATTCCGATTTTGGGGAACACCCGGGATCCTCCCAGTCCCCCTGGTCCCGATTTTTGGGAACACCCGCGGTCCTTCCCAGCCCCTTTGATTCCGATTTTGGGGAACACCCGGGGTTGTTCCCATTCCTCTGGTCCCGATTTTGGGGGAACACCCGGGGTTGTTCCCATTCCTCTGATCCCGATTTTGGGGCACACCCGGGGTCGTTCCCATTCCTCTGATCCCGATTTTGGGGAACACCCGGGATCCTCCCAGTCCCCCTGGTCCCGATTTTTGGGAACACCCGAGGTCCTTCCCAGCCCCTTTGATTCCGATTTTGGGGAACACCCGGGATCCTCCCAGTCCCCCTGGTCCCGATTTTTGGGAACACCCGGGGTCCTTCCAATGTCTCTGGTCCCGATTTTGGGGAACACCCGGGGTCATTCCCAACCCCTCTGATCCCGATTTTGGGGCACAGTCGGGATTATTCTCAGCTCCTCTGGCCCCGATTTTTGGGGAACACCCGGGGTCCCTCCCAGCCCCTCTGCTCCATTCACAGCCGAGGGATTCCCCGCTCGTGGGACGGAATTTGAGGGCCCTTCCAAAGCTGTGATTCCATGATTCCTGCTCTCCACTGAAAAGTGGGAATTTTCACCGGACACTTGTTGGAAATCACTGAATTAAATCTCATTTTTTGGCAGCAGAATGGGGGTTCAGGACTCAGCATCCCCTGAATCCCTTCGGTGGGAGAAATCCAGGCCCTGCTCGGTGGTTTCTTCCCTCCTGTCAGGATTTCACTTGTGCTTGAGATGTTTTTTTCCTTCTTTTTTTGCATTTTTTGGCCCTTTTTATTTTTCCTTTTTTGTCTTTTTTTGGGGCTTTTTTTTTGGGGCTCTTTTCCGGCCTTTTTTACCTTTTTTTTTTTCTGCCATTTTCCCTTTTTTTTTTTCTTTTTTTTGCCTTTTTTTCCTTTTTTCCCCCCCTTTTCCCCCTTTTTTCCCCCTTCCCCCCTTTTTTCCCCTTTTTTTCCCCCTTTCCCCCCATTTTTTCCCCTTTCCCCCTTTTCCACCCAAACCCTCCTCAACCCTCCCTTCCCCCCCACCCTCACCCAGCACCATCACCACCAAACCCTTTCCCTCCTCCCCTCTCAAATCCCAATTTTTCCATCTCTCCAGGTTTTTTTTTTTTTTTTGGAATTCTCTCTCCCAGCATGGCAGACCAGAAGCGTCTCGCCTACTCCATCATCCAGTTCCTGCACACGCAGCTCCAGAACGGGAGCATGTCTCCAGACGCTCAGGAGAGTTTGGAAGGTGGGTGGCTGCATTTTGATCTTTCAGATAAAAAAATTTGGGGAAATTTGGGCTTTTTTCCTTCTTTTCTGTCCCCTGGGCTCGGCTGGGCTGTCCCGGTGCTGAACCTTGCTGGAAGTTTGGAGTTAATTATTCCCTTTGGGAAGTTTGGAGTTAATTTTTTCTTTTGGGAATTTTGGATTTAATTTTGACTGCTGAGAACTTTGGAGTTAATTTTTCCTTTTGGGAAGTTCGGAGTTAATTTTCCCTTTTGGGAATTTTGGAGTTAATTTTGACTGATAAGAACTTTGGAGTTAGTTTTGCCTTTTGGGAAGTTTGTAGTTCATTTTGACTGCTGAGAATTTTGCCCTTTGGGTAGTTTGGAGTTGATTTTTTTGGGTAGTTTGGAGTTGATTTTTTGGGGAATTTTGGGATTTATTTTGACTGCTGAGAACTTTGGATTTAATTTTGCCTTTTGGGAAGTTTGTAGTTCATTTTGACTGCTGAGAATTTTGACTTTTGGGAAGTTTGGAGTTAATTTTCCCTTTTGGGTAGTTTGGTGTTGATTTTTCCTTATGGGAACTTTGGAGTTAATTTGGGAATTTTTGAGTTAATTTTGACTGCTGACAACTTTTAAGTTAATTTTGCTTTTTGGGAAGTTCGGAGTTCATTTTGACTGCTGAGAACTTTGGAGTTAATTTTTCCTTTTGGGAAGTTTGGAGTTAATTTTCCCTTTTGGGAATTTTGGGATTTATTTTGCCTTTTGAGAACTTTGGAGTTGATTTTTTTCTTTTGGGAATTTTGGGTTTAATTTTGACTACTGAGAATTTTGCCTTTTGGGTAGTTTGGAGTTGATTTTTTTGGGAATTTTGGGATTTATTTTGACTGCGGAGAACTTTGGAATTAATTTTTCCTTTTGGGAAGTTTGGAGTTAATTTTGACAGCTGAGATTTTTGCCTTTTGGGAAGTTTGGAGTTAATTTTGACTGCTGGGACGTTTGGAGTTAATTTTCCCTTTTGGGTAGTTTGGTGTTGATTTTTCCTTATGGGAACTTTGGAGTTAATTTGGGAATTTTTGAGTTAATTTTGACTGCTGAGAACTTTGGAGTTAATTTTTTATTTTGGGAACTTTGGAGGTAATTTTGACTGCTGAGAATTTTGCCTTTTGGGAAGTTTGGAGTTGATTTTTCCTTTTGGGAAGTTTGGAGTTAATTTTGACTGCTGAGAACTTTGAAGTTAATTTTGCTTTTTGGGAAGTTTTAAGTTAATTTTTTTGGGGGGTATCCAGGGATGCTGGTGACTTGTCTGCCTTCTGATCTCTTCCAAGAGCAGATTAACTCGAGGCAGGGATGTACCTGGGGTCAAAAGCCTCCCTGATCCCGGCTTGGAGACTTACGGGGTTTTTCTGGGGCGAGCTGGAATCGGGATCCCGAGTCCTGTGGGGCCTGAGATGGGAATTTCCTGACTCCAGAGAACCATTTTATGCTTTTGGGGTTGTTTTTCATCTTCTGCTCCCCAAAATTCTGTCCCTCAGTGCTTTTCCAGGTTTTTCCATAGAGCAGGGAAAGCACAGAGATTTTAAAAATTCTCTTTAAGGAGCTTAAGGTTTAACCCTCGTGCGTTTGTCCCGGTGAAAAGCTGTGAGATGGGGGGTTGAATGCCAGGATCTGGTTATTCCCGGTGTTTTTGGAATTTAAATTTTTCAAATTTTGGGATTTAAAAGCTCTGGGAAGCTTTTCTTTGGGAGCAGCTTCCTCAGGACAGGAGGAAGAGGTGGCTCGGGGGTCCCCACACCTCTGCTCAAGGGAAATTTGTGGGATGCTCTTGAATTTCCCCATTCCCAGCTGTGAGTTCTGCCCCATTCTGATTTACTTTTACCCCTCAGATATCCCTGACAGGGCTGGAATTGGGACTGGCTCCATCCAGAAAACCAAAGGCAAGCTTTTGCCCTCCGGATTTTGGCAAAATTTGAGGCTCCGACCCTAAAATCCACTCCAATTTGCGGGTTTTTTTTTCCTGTTTTTTCGGGAAATTAGGGAGAGGGATGAATTTTATAAATTAATGATCTGATTTTCCCTGCCCAGTGGCCATCCAGTGCCTGGAAACAGCGTTTGGGGTCTCCATGGAAGACCAAAGCCTGGCCGTGTCCCAGACCCTTCCCGAAATATTTGAAGCTGTGGTAGGGAAGGTGAGCGAATTCCCTGAAATTTCCTTTCCCCCAAACTCTGCTGGATTCCCAAGAGCCTGGAAAGGGGGGATATTTTGGGCTGGGAAATACAGGACAGCTCCATGGGAATCCTCACCTCAGCTTTTCCCTCTCCTCGGAAGGAGCTGGAACATTCCAGAACAAACTCAGAGCCCATCACACCCTCAGAAGACGACGTGGCCGAAGCTGAAAGGCTCAAAACTGAAGGTACCAACCCCAGGATGGGTTTGCTGGGTATTGGGAGGGAATCTTTAATTCCTTTGGAGTTGGATTTTTCCTTTGGGAAGTTTGGAATTAATTTTTTCTTTCAGGAAGTTTGGAGTTAATTTTGACTGCTGAGAACTTTGCCTCTTGGGAAGTTTGGAGTTAATTTTTCCTTTTGGGAAGTTTGGAGTTAATTTTGCCTTTTAGGAAGTTTGAAGTTAGTTTTTCATTTTGGGAAGTTTGGAGTTGATTTTTCCTTTTGGGAAGTTTAGAGTTAATTTTGACTGCTGAGAACTTTTTCATTAATTTTGACTGCTGAGAAGTTTGGAGTTAATTTTTCCTTTGGGAAGTTTGGAGTTCATTTTGACTGCTGAGAACTTTGGATTTAATTTTGCATTTTGGGAAGTTTGGAGTTAATTTTGTCTTTTAGGAAGTTTGGAATTAATTTTAACTGCTGAGAACTTTTGGAGATAGTTTTTCCTTTTGGGAAGTTTGGAATTGGTATTTCCTTTTGGAAAGTTTGGAGTTAATTTTGACTGTTGAGAACTTTGGAGTTAATTAGAATGGAGGGGGAAAAAAAAAAGAAATATTTTCCATTTCTGCCTCTTGTGCTCCGAGTGTGGGGAGGTTTTGCTGCCCCACAGGCTGTGAATTCTGGTTCAGTGGGATTTTTATCCCAAAAAACCCATGGGGTGTGGAGCAGAGCATCCATCCATTCTGCTCTGTGCATAAAACATTTCCCCCTAAAGCAGCACCCTGGGATGATTTTTGGGATATTTTTTCAGAAGAATTTCCAGGAATGCTGCAATTCCCCATGCTATTTTCACAGATCCTGATTCTTTACTTTATCCCTAGGATTTTTTTTTCTTCCCTAATAAACCTTTCCCAATTTTCCTTGTAGGGAACGACCAAATGAAGGCAGAAAACTTCGAGGCTGCTGTGTCTTTTTATGGAAAAGCCATCGAATTAAACCCAGCCAACGCTGTTTATTTCTGCAACAGGTACCCAACAGCTTCTCCCCACTTGGATCCAAACCTCCTAAACGCTCAAAATTCCCATTTTTTAATGATTTTTTTTACTTCTGGCTCAGTTTCTCGATTTTTGTGGAGCTGAAGCTGATGGTGACATATTTTTGGGGGTTTCTGGTATTTCTGGAAGGGATGTGGGTGTGGAAATGACCTTTATTAGGATATTTGTTATTTCTGGAGGAGATCAGGAATGCCAGGAAAGTGGGATGGAGAGGCTGTGTCGGGAATTCAGGGATGGAACGAGGAGCTGGAGGCTCCTCAGTGAGAATTATGGGAGCTGAGTGTGCGGCAAAACTGGTCGTGTGAAGGGTAGAATTTGTTGTGGGTTTTCCCCCCATTTTCCCCCTTCCCCCTTTTTCCCCCTTCTTTCCCCCTTCCTTTTCCCCCTTTTTTCCTCTTTCTGTCCCCTTTCCCCGTCGTTTCCCCCCATTTTTCCGCTCGTTTCTTCCCCATTTCTTTTCCGTTTTTCTTCTTGAAATGTTTTCCTTCCATTTTTTTTTCCGTTTTTCTCCTCTTTTTTTTTTATTTCCCCCATTTTTTGGTCCCCTCCATCCTACCGTTTTTCCCCCGTTTTTCCGCCCCGTTTTTCCGCCCTCCGTTTTTCCCATCATTCTTCCTCTTTCTTCCCATGTCTTCCTTTTTTTTTCCCCCGTATTTTTTTTCCTGTTTTCCCCCCTTTTTTTCCCCATTATCATCCCTTTTCCCTCCCCATTTCGTCCCCCCATTTTCCCCCATTTCCCCCCTATTTTCCCCCCGTTTTTCCCCCTTTTTTTCCTGCTCTGTTTTTCCCCCCCTTCTTCCCAAGCTCCTCCCCCTCTCCTTCTCCCTTTTCCCCTCTTTTTTTCCCCTTTTTTTCCTCGACTTTATTCCTCTTTTTTTTCTCATGTTTTCCCCTTTTGCCTCCCTTCCCCTCATTTTCCACCGTTTCCCCCTTTTCATCCCGTTTTTCCCCATTTTCCCCCATTCCCCCCTGTTTTTTTTCCACATTTTCCCTTTTTCCAGAGCTGCTGCCTACAGCAAACTGGGCAATTATGCAGGAGCAGTGCGGGACTGCGAGCGAGCCATCGGCATCGACCCTAACTACAGCAAAGCCTACGGCAGGATGGGGTGAGCATTTCCTGCATCTCCTGCTGCAATTTCAGAGCTCTGAACACCCTGGAACTGCCATTTTATCCCTATTTTCTGCCATCCATTTTGCATTTTATCCCGCTGTTATATCCTTATTCCTACTTTCTACCTTGTTTTATTCCGGTTTTCTGCCACGTTTTATACCTGTTTTATCTCTGTTTTCTGCCATGTTTTATTCCTGTTTTACCCCTATTTTCTGGCAGGTTTTACCCCTATTTTCTGGCAGGTTTTACCCCTATTTTCTGCCAGGTTTTACCCCTATTTTCTGCCAGGTTTTACCCCTGTTTTCTGCCATTTTATCCCTATTTTCTGCCATGTTTTATCCCTGTTTTCTGCCATGTTATCTTTCCATTATATCTTATTTATCCTTTGCATATTACTGTTTTATTCCATTGTAATTTCCATGTCGCATGTGTACCCTTGTTTACCTTATTTCTGCCAGTTTTAATCCCTTTTCTCCATGTTTTATCCCTGTTTTTGCCATATTTACCCTATTTTCTGCCATGTTATTATCCCTTCTGCACAATCATATCTATTATATTCCTATTCTTTCCATATTATATCTGTTATTCCATTTCTGCCACGTTTTCTCCCTATTTTCTGCCATATTTTTCCCAATTTTATTCCTATTTTCTACCACATTTTCTCCCTATTTTCTGCCACAAAAAAATCTAAATGTTTCACCTTTTTGAGGCAGAAGAGAAAAACTCCATATTTCTCAATTTGAAAACAGAGGAACACATATATTAGATAAAAAATAAAAAAAAAACCCACCTGATCTCAATTCTCCAATTTTAATTTAATTTCTTTTTTTTTCCCAGTTGGACCCTCTCCACTAAACAAAAACACACAGAAGCCGCCTCGGTTAACAAAAAAGCTCGGAGTTGAGTCCAGGAGGGACAACGAAACGTATAAATCCAACCTCAAAATAGCAGAACAGAAAATGAAGGAAACTCCCAGTCCGGTAAATTGTGGGATTTATGGGTTTATTGAGCTGCTGGAAAAAAACAGTGGTTTTTTCACTGTGAAAGCTGCAGGTGCTGCTTGGGGAATGTTAAAAATGGAAATTTGGGAAAGGGAATGTTCCAGTGAAATCCAGAGGGGGAAATTTCTTTTCACAATTATTTTGATGAGGGTTTTGCAGCAGCAATTTGCACTTTGTTGTTGAAATCTCTCCAAAATCCATTTTTTTTTATTTTCCCAGTCCTCTGGGCAATACCAAAAGTGTTTTTAGGTGTTTTTTTTATAAAAAAAATAATTTTTTGAGAAGAAACCCAGAGGTTTCCCAACCAGGGAGTTGCTGGCTGTGCTGTTCCAGGCTGGAAATTATCTCAGGGGATAATTTTGAAGGATATTTTAATTTTCCAAGGGTTTTTCCATGGGCAGGGTGAAGGAGGAGTGCTAATTTGCAGGTGGTGAGGACAGGAAAACTGAACCCGTCAGGTGTTTGACAAGGCCTCTTCATTTTTTTAGGATTTGTAAAATGGATTTGGGATCCTCCCAGGGCTGGGTTTGGGATCTTCCCAGGCTGATTGAGTTCTCCAGGGACCTGCGGTATTTGGGACTCCAGGCTGGGGGATCCTCCCAGGGCTGGGTTTGGGATCTCCCAGGCTGTTTGGCATCTCCCGGTGCTGGATTTGGATCCTCCCAGGGCTGGTTGGATCCTCTCACTGGAGCATGGTTTGTCCTCTCAGGGCTGGTGACTTCGGGCTGGGTCTCTGTGTTGACCTTCAGGCTGGTTGGGTCTCCCAGTGATGGCATTTGATCCTTTCTCAGGCTGTTGGATCCTCCAAGGGATGATTGGATCTCTCAGGCTGGGTTTGGGATCCTCCAAGGATGATTGGATCTCCAGTGGGACCTCCAGGGTGGTTGAGTCCAGGTGGATTGGGATCATCCAGGGTGGAGTGGAGATCCTCTAGGGCTGCAGGTTGGATCCTCTCAGCTGATTGGATCCTCTCAGGGCTGCATTTGGGATCCTCCCAGCACCTGAAGGGAGCCCACAAAAAAAAGGGGAAATTTGAGAGGAGACAGAGACAATAGGAATTCGGGAAAGGGGGAGAATGTGAGAAGTCCCAGAAAAAGCTGTGGCTGCTCCATCCCTGAATGTGCCCAAGGCTGGGCTGGAAAGGGGGAGCTCCAGGGAAACCTTGGATCCTAAAGGAGCTCCTTTGGGATTTGAGACAAGGGATGGAGAGACAGGATGCAGGGAGTGGCTTCAGACTGGAAAAAGGGGAGATTGGGGTGGGATAATGGGGAAATTGAAATTCCCAGAAAATTCGCTGCCCCATCCCATGGGATGTGCCCAAGGCTGGAGCGATCTGGGATGGTGGGAGGGGGTGACACCGGATCCCTTCAACCCAAACCATTCCCTGCTGGGATTCCCTGGATCTGGGATCTGGGAATGGGATCTGGGAATGGCGGGTGGGATCTGGGAATGGTGAATGAGATCTGGGAATGCTGGGTGGGTTTCTGGGATCTGGGAAGGCCCGGTGGGATCTGGGAATGCTGGGTGGGATCTGGGAATGCGGGTGTGGTTTCTGGCGATCTGGGAATGCCAAACAGAACAAGGGACAGCAGCCGGAGCAGTTTTTTTTGGATTTCTCTTTCTCAGAGCGGCGGCCCCGGCGGTTTCGACCTGCGGATTGCAACACCCCGGCTTCATGAGCATGGTAACCCCAAAGCATGGTGACCCCAAACCATGGTAACCCCAAACCATCCCATCCTCAAACCATGGTGACCCCAACCATCCCATCCCAAAATGGTGACCCCAAACCATGGTGACCCCAAACCATGGTGACCCCAAACCATCCCATCCCCAAACCATGGTGACCCCAAACCATGGTAACCCCAAACCATGGTAACCCCAAACCATCCCATCCTCAAACCATGGTGACCCCAAACCATCCCATCCTCAAACCATGGTGACCCCAAACCATCCCATCCTCAAACCGTGGTAACCCCAAACCATGGTGACCCCAAACCATCCCCTTGGCACCGAGATTCCCAATTCCCACATTTTCCCAATCCCTGGAGCTGTGTGGCAGCTGCTGCTGTTCCCTTCACCCCAAAGGCAAAGCCAAAAATTTCTGTTCCTCCCTAAATTGAGCTTTGTTCTTATTTTTCCCATTTTTCCCGTTTTTTTTCCATTTTTTTCCATTTTTTTCATTCCATTTTTCCCATTTTTTATTCTTTCCATTTTTCCCATTTTTTCCATTTTTTTCCCATTTTTCCCATTTTTATCCTTTTCCTGCCTTCCTTCTGGGGTCAAATCCATCCCTGGTTCACCTGGGTGTTGTTTTTATTCCCAACAGGCGTCAAATCTCATGAACAACCCCCAAGTACAACAGCTGTAAGTCCAATCCTGCTTTTTTTCCCTCTTGGAATGGGGAAAAAATTAAAATTGGGGTTTTTTTTCTGTGTTTTTTCACCTTTTCTGATGGGAACAGCAGGAATTTAGGCCTGGAATGTGGAGGGGATCTTGGAATGAGCCCAGTTCTTGATTTGGAGTGTTTGGGGTATTTGGAGAGGATTTTGAAGGAATTTATTCCATAGGGATGTGGGGTGGATCACGGCTTTGCTGCAATTTTGGGATTTTGGGATTTTCTGGCTCCGTCTCGGTTGGAATGGGAATATTCCACACCTAAATATTCCCAAATTCCTGGTGGTTGTGAGGATCACTTCCCAATATTTTGGAGAAAATGGATAAATTCCTAAAAGTAACGAGGCCCAGACAATCCTTGGATTTTGGGATGGGATCATTTTTATAATTATTTTATAATATTTATAATTTTATTATATGGGAACTGACATTTTATAATTATTTATAATTTTATTATTACTGGGAGCACTGACATTTTTATAATTATTTTATAATTATATTTTTATTGGGAACACTGGGAACATTGACAATATTATAATTTTATAATTATTATTAATGGGAAAACTGGGAACACTGACATTTTATTATTATAATTATCTTATTACTGGACATGACATTTTTAATTATTTTATAATTTTATTATTCTTACTGTGCATTTTAATGATTTGTTTGTCAAGGAAAAGCTGTTCCAGGGAATTCCAGAATCCCTGGATGGGAAGTGTGAAAATGCTGATTTTTGGGATTTTTTTTAAATTTCTTTTTCCCCTGTCCACAATGTCTGGGATGGGAAGTTGCTCCCTTTCCCGGTGGAAACGCTGGTGATTGGATTTTTGGATTTCTTGGGGGGTATTTTTTTGGGATTTTTTTTTTTTTTTTTTTCCCTGTCCAGAATTCGGGATGAGAAGTTGCCCTTCCGGGTGTGAAAATGCTGGAATGGGGCGTTTTTTTTTTTGGGGGGGGGATTTTTTTTTTATTTTTTTTTAATTATTTTTTTATTATTTTGGGATTTTTTAAATTCTTTTTTCCCCCTGTCCAGAATGCCGGATGATTCAGGAGGTCACAAACGCCATGGGAGCCACCGGGAGCAGCCCCTCCACCAATGACCTGGCCAGCCTGATCCAGGCGTGAGTGGGGACAGGGACAGGGACAGGGATGGGGACAATTCTGGGGCTGGGAATGTCCCAGGATGACCCCTGGATCCAGGAATGTCCCAGAGTGGGGAGATCTGCCTGGGTACACTGGACTGCGGACAGAGTGGCATTCCCATGTGGAGTGTGTCCCACCCCGGCTGGTTCCCAGCGGTGTCACCCATGTCCCCTGTCCTGTCACCAATGTTCCCTGTACCCAGTGTTATCTGTGTCCACGGTGTCCCCTATGCTGTCACCAGTGTCACCTGTGTCCCTTTTGCTGTGTCCCCTTCTCTGTCACGCATGTCCCCTGTCCGTACCTGTGTCACCAACATCCCCATCCTGTGTCACCAGTGTCCCGTGTTGCTGGTGTCACCAGTGTCACCTGACAACTGGTGTCCCCTGTCTTGTGTCCTCTGTGTCACCAGGCTCATGTCCTGTTCCCCAGTGGTCCCCTGTGTCATCTGTGCTGTCCTGTGTCACTCGTGTACCAGTGTCCCCTGTGTCACTGCTGTCCCCTGTCCCAGTGTCCGAGTCACGGTGTCTCCGTGCTATCCCCCGTGTCCCCATTGTCCCTCTCCCACCCTGTCCGTGTCCCCATGTCCCTCTGTCCCTGTTCCCCCGTGTCTGCTGTCCCCTGTGTCCCCCTGTCTTGCGTCCCTGGTGTCCCCAGTGTCCCCATGCCCTGTGTAAGCCCATGTCTGTCCCCATTGTCACTGCAATCGTCCCCGGTGTCACTGTCCCCCTGTCCCCATTGTTCCCATTGTCCCCGTGTCCCTTGTCCCATTGTCCCTGCTGTGTCCCCATGTCGTCCCGTGTCCCCAACCCCTGCTGTCCCCATTTTCACTCCCCGTGTCCCCACGCTGTCCTAAATTGTTCCCATTGTCCCGTGTCCCCACGCTGTCCCATTGTCACCAATGTCCCCACGCTTCTCATTTCTCCTCGTCCCCATCTGTCACCATGTCCCACGCTGTCCCCATTGTCCCATTGTCACCCCGTGTCCCCAGTCTGTCCCTGTCCCCTTGTCCCTCTCCACGCCATGTGCCCTGTCCCCATTGTCCCCACGCTGTCCGCATGTCCCCATTGTCACTGTGTCACCCCGCTGTCTCTGTCCGCTGTCCCATGCTGTCCCCCCATGTCCCTGTCCCCATGTCCTCTGTCCCTCCCACCTGTCCCATGTCCCCATTTGTCCCACCTGTCCCATTCATTGTCCTGTGTCCCCAGCTGTCCCATTGTCCCGCACTGTCCCCTTGTCCCATTGTCCCCGTGTCCCCACTCTGTCCCATTGTCACCATGTCCCCACGCTGTCCCTATGCTGTCCCATGTCCCCATTGTCACTTTCCCCAGCTGTCCCCCCTGTCCCATTGTCACACTGTCCCCACGCTGTCCCCATTGTCCCTGTGTCCACACTGTCCCCATGTCCCATAGCTGTCCCCATTGTCACCTGTTCCACGCTGTCCCATGTCCCCATTGTCCCATTGTCCCCATTGTCACCGTTTCCCCACGCTGTCCCCATTGTCACTCTGTTCCCACGCTGTCCCATGTCCCCATTGTCCCCACGCTGTCCCCAACTGTCCCGTTCCCCACGCTGTCCCCATTGTCACCCTGTCCCCATGTCCCCACGCTGTCCCTGTGCTGTCCCCATTGTCACGCTGTCCCCAGCTGTCCCCACGCTGTCCCCATTGTCCCTGTGTCCCAGTGTCCCCATTTGCCATTCCCCCAGTCCCCCCCTTCCGTGTCCATGTCCATTGTCCCCATTGTCACCGTCCCCACGCTGTCCCCATTGTCACCGTGTCCCCATGCTGTCCCCATTGTCCCCGTGTCCCCACGCTGTCCCCATGCTGTCCCATGTCCCCATTGCTCCCGTGTCCCCACTCTGTCCCATTGTCACCTGTCCCCTGTCCCCGATCTGTCCCAGCTGTCCATGTCCCCATTGTTCCCGTGTCCCCACTCTGTCCCCATTGTCACCATGTCCCCACGCTGTCCCCACGCTGTCCCCATTGTCCCTGTGTCCCCACTCTGTCCCCATTGTCACCATGTCCCCCCCTGTCCCCACACTGTCCCCAGGGGTCAGCAGTTTGCTCAGCAGATGCAGCAGCAGAACCCTGAGCTCATTGAGCAGCTCCGCAGCCAAATCCGGAGCCGGACCCCGAGCGCCAGCAACGAGGAGCAGCAGGAATGACCCGGTGAGACCCCACCACTGCACTTCAATCCATTAATTTATAATCAATTATTCATTAAATAAATTCATTTTCAAATAAATTAATTTTTCCGAATTTTATTTCATTTGTTTTGGTTGTTTTTTCAATGTTAAAACAGCGAAATGCTGAAATTTTATTGCATTTTTTAATAATATTCACAGTCAAGATATTAAAATTTGCTTTTAAAATTATTTAAAATGTTGGTTATTAAATTAAATAGAATATAATATTAAATTTAATAATAAAATATTAAAATATATAAATTAATAATATTAATTCCCCTGCCTGTCCCTGGTGTCCCCATGGCTTCCCCATGAAAATTATTAAAATGCTAAATGGTAAACTTTAAAATTTTTAAAAATTAATAAAGTGCTAAATGGGTAAACTTTATTAAAGGAATAATAAAAATGCCAAGCAGTCAAACTTAAAAATTGTAAAAAATTAAAAAATGCTAAAAATTGTAAAAAATTTTAAAATGCTAAGTGGTTGAACTGTTAAAATTTTTTTAGAAATGCTAAGCAGTTAAACTTTATTAAAAGCTTTAAAAAAATTTTATTGCGAATATAAAATGGTGACATTTTCCTAACAAAAAATTTAAATGCTAAATGGTCGAACCATGAAAAAAATTTAAAAAAATTAAAAAAACCCCAAAAAAATCCTAAAACCTAAAAAAAAACTTAAAAAAACCCAAAATAAAAAAATCCGAAAAAAAAGAATCCTAACAAAAAGTACTAAAACATAGTGAAATATTCTGATTTTTTTTAATTATTAAACCAATTGCTAACCATAATTTTACCAAAATTTCATTAAAATTCTGATTTTTTTTTTTTCCCAGCTGAATTCCCTGTTTTTCTCTCCCTCTCTCCACAGCCCCTGGGAATTCCAATAGTTCTGCTTTACCAACTGGAAGCCATGTGCACGTTGCCATTTCTCGAGTTGGAAGTGTCCAAGAGGAGGAAAAAAAAAATCAAAAAATACAAAAGAAATGAGAAAAAAAAAAAAAAAAAGAACGAAACAACAAAAAAAAAAAAATTCCCAAATCCTTTCCGTGCCCTGCATGTCACCGCCAATTCCTGATTTTCTGTCCCTGCTCCTCCCCTTTTCCACCTTTCCCAGTTTTTTATTTTTTTGGTTTTTTTTTTTTTTCCTGGAAGACCCAGCAAGCTGAACAAAAAATTTCCATCAGAAATGAGAGAATTTTGCTGTTGAATTCCCACGGGATTTTGCTTGCTGGGGATTTTTTATCCCGTTTTTTTGGGGGGGGGTTTGAGGAATTTAAAGTAAAAAATCCTTCGGTTTTGGGGTTTTTTTTTGAGATTTAAAGCAGAAATCCTTCGGTTTTGGGGGGTTTTTTGGAGGATTTTAAAGCAGAAAATCCTTTGGTTTTGGGGGTTTTTTTTGAGGATTTTAAAGCAGAAAATCCTTCTGTTTTGGGGTTTTTTTTTGGAGGATTTTAAAGCAGAAAATCCTTTAGGTTTTGGGGTTTTTTTTTTGTTTTTTCCCCATCCCAGGGTCACTTCCAAGCAATATTTGGGTCCCTCCTCATCCCCTGGTTCATCCTTCCCGACCCCTCTGGAAATCCCGGGATTTTCTGACCTCCAGGAATTTGGGGATTTGGTTTTTTTTTAGGGAATTTTGCTGCTCCCCTCTCCGAGATCAGCGGGACATTTGGGACTGGACCTGCCCGCTGCTCCCGAGGTGTTTTTTGGGGGTTTTTTTCCAAAAAAAAATCCTGGAAAAACCCTTTAGTTTTGCAGTGACTTTGGAAAAAAATGGGGAATTTATCCCATTTCAGTGAGCGGTGAGGAAATGAAGGTGTTTTTTAGTGCGTTTCAAAGGAGTTTTTTCCTTATTGTTATAATTATTATTATTATTTTTTAAAAATCTTTTATGCATGTCCTGCCTGGCTGGGGGTGGGGTAAAGGGAATAAAAAAAAATTCCCATTTGGATCAGATGGATCGAGGTGGAAAAAAATTCCTGAAGCCACCTCAAATCCCAGCTCAACCCCTGAGCGAAGATTTTTTTTTTTTTTTTTGGCACCTCCAAAAAAAAAAAAAAAAGTTTTTTTTTTTTTTAAAAAAAAAGCCAATTTTTGGGCTGTGGGCACGGCCTGGTGGAGGAGGAAGAGCCCCACTGGAGTGAGCAGGAACATTTTGGGAAGATGAAAAAAAAAAAAATCATGGATTTAAAAAAAAAAAGTGATTTTTTTTTTTGTAAACGCTCGTGGAATAAATGTGGTTCATGTCACTCGTGAGGAATAAAACGTTTGGACACTTTCGTTGTTATCCCTTTGTGCTCGGGTGATTTTCCAGAAGTTTTGGGCTCCGGATTCTGTTTTATCCCCATTTTTCCCATTTTTTTGTTCTTCCTTGTGGGAATTCTCCTTCTGCATATTTTTACAGCACAAAAAATAGGAAAAATTTATTTTTTTTTTCCCCATTTCTGCTTCCCCACCCTCCCTTCGAGTTCTCTCCCGCTGCTTTTTTGTTGCCTCACAGAAGGAGTTTGGGGCTGGATTGAAAATATTCCAGAATTATAAAAAAAAATGGAAATCACTGATTTTGGGAAATTTAAAGCAGAAAATCCTTTGGTTTTTTGGGGTTTTTTTCAGCTCATTTTTCACTCTTTCCTTCCCTCACCCTCCTCCTTCATTTCTGCCTCGGGTTTTTTTGGATTTTTTCACCTCTCTGGGTTTTATTTATTTTATTTTCCACCCCCAAGCTCCGTTTTCCAGCGGGAATTCCTCCTTTTTTGGGGTTGGCCCTGGATTTGGGATTTTGGCTGCCTTTGACCTCCGAGCGGAATTTTGGATTTTCTCTTCAATTCCCGACTCCTCTGGGAGCAAACAGCAAAAACAAAAAGGGTGGATTTTTGGGAAATTTTAGAGAATTTTAGGGACTCTGGGGGAATTTTGGGGAATTTTAGGGAATTTGGGGAATTCTAGGAAATTTTGAGGAATTTTAGGGAATTTTTTAGGGAATTTTAGGGAATTTTGGGGAATTTTAAGAAATTTTAGGGAATTTTGGGGAATTTTAGGGAAATTTGAGGATTTTTAGGGAATTTTGGGGTATTTTAGGGAATTTTGGGAATTTTCAGGTTTTTTGCTCTCCTGGAGCAGCGTGGTGGGAGCGGGGGGTGTCGGTGCGGGGAACGCTGTCCCGGAGCCGTTTTTCCCGGTTCCCGGTGTTCCCGGTGCTTCCATTCCCGGTGTTCCCGGTGTTTCCCGGTGTTCCCGGTGCTGTCCATTCCCGGTATTCCCGGTGTCCGGCTGTCATTCCGGTATTCCGGTGTTCCCGGTGCTGTCCATTCCCGGTATTCCCGGTGTTCCCGGTGCTGTCCATTCCCGGTATTCCCGGTGTTCCCGGTGCTGTCCATTCCCGTATTCCCGGTGTTCCCGGTTTCCGTGTTCCATTTCCCGGTTTCCCGGTTCCGTTTCCTCTGCCGTGTTCCCGGTGCTGTCCATTCCCGGTATTCCCGGTTTCCCGGTTTCCCTGTCCCAGTTCCCGGTATTCCGGTGTTCCCGGTGCTGTCCATTCCCGGTATTCCCGGTGTTCCCGGTATTCCCGGTATTCCCGGTATTCCCGGTTTCCCGGTGTCCCCGTGCTCGTTCCCGGATTCCCGGTATTCCCGTTTCCGGATCCCGTCAGCACCGGACAGCGCAGCGCGCCGCCGCTACCCCGGAACGCAGCGCTGCGGGACGCGTTTCCCGCGTACCGCTATCCCTGCCTCACCCGAGCTAATTGATTGACAGCTCTCCCAGCCAATCCAGAGGTCGACTTCCCCACACCAGCCAATAGGAAGGCGCCGTGGGCGGGCGCGGGGCGGCCGGGCCGGGCGGCGAGCGGGCCGGCGTGAGTGAGGGGGGGGCGGTTACCGGGGTAACGGGGGCTGTGAGGGGATGGCGGGGCCGGGGGGGGGCACGGGGGCACAGCGGGGCGGGGGAGCCGGGGATGCGGGGAAGAGGGGCGCAGAGCGGAGCTGGGCCCTTCCTGTGTGAGGGGCTGGGGTGGACCCCAACCTCAGCTTGAGGGGTGGGGATGGGGCCTCTGTCGGTGTGGGGGGTTCAGGGTGGATACCGACCTTTTGTGAGGGGGGTGGGCCTCCTCTTCGCCATGAGGGTTTGGGTTGGGCCCCCTTTTCATCCTGAGGGGTTCGGGCTGTGCCCCCTCCTCATCGTGAGGGGCTCGGGCGGTGCCCCCTTTTCATCCTGAGGGGCTCGGGCGGTGCCTCATCCTCATCGTGAGGGGCTCAGCTTAGGCCCCCTCTCCATCGTGAGGGGCTGGAGCTGGGCCCCCTCCTCATCCTGAGGGGGTCGGGTTGGGTCCTCTTTTCATCCTGAGGGGTTCGAATTGGGCCCTCTCCCCATCCTGAGGGGCTTGGGCTGGGTTTGATCCTCGTCCTAAAGGGCTCAGTTTGGTCCTCCTCCTCATCCTGAGGGGCTCAGCCTGGACCCCGGCCCCCTCTGAGGGTCTCCCCAGCTGGACACTCCTCACCCGGTTGCTCACCCCTCTCCCTGCAATCCTTAAACCCCACCCTCATCTCTGCTCCCTTTGGGGTGCTGCTGGCCTTGGAGGAGCCCCCTCCCCATTATCCCGTTTTTTAAAGCCCCTGGGACAATCTCGAGTGGTTTCAGGGCTTGGAAGTGCCTGTTTTTAACAGAAACGCTGGGATTTAGAGGCTCAGGGATCAGGAACCCTTTTGTTTTTCCTCCCACAGAGCCCTGCCTGCTTTACATAATATTTTCCATCGCTTGGATGCTTCATAATGAGCCACTAATCCAAGCAACACCTGAGTTAATCCTTTGTTCCAGCAATTTTCAGGCTGGGGACACAGCCCAGGTGTCGGTGACGCTGCTGGAGGATCAGGTGAGGAGAACCACGAGTTATTCCTGGGGCTTCTTTTCCCTCTGAGCTGCTCCCAGCCCTGCTCAGGGATGCTGGGTGTGGCTGCTCCACCTGCTCTCAGCAGCCTGAGGCTTTGCTGGGGGCTGATTTGGGTTAAAAATGGGAAAGAAAGGGATAAAAATAAGGTTAAAGGGTTTTTGGGTGGAAGGCAGGTGTGTACCAGGGGTGGGAGTTGTGGAAAAGGAGGGGTTTATCCTTTCCCTCTGCCCTGGCTGTGGTGCCTGGTCCCGAATTTTGGGCTGGAGTGAGTCAGTGTCACCTGATGGGCTCTGAGTTCCTTTGTTTGTGCCTTGGAGAGGGAGTTGTCACAGGGCCTGGAGTGACAGGGCACAGGGATTGGCTTCCCACTGCCAGAGGGCAGGGATTGATGGGATTTTGGGCAGGAATTCTTCCCTGGGAGGGTAGGGAAACCCTGACAAGGATTTCCCAGTCGAAGTGTCCAAGGACAGGGCTTGGAGCCCAATCTGGCCTTGAAGACCTCCAGGGAAAGGTAATTTGTGGTGACCACAACAATTCCACGGCTTAAAAATTAATTTTTAACACAATTCAGCCTTTCCCTGCTGCTTCCTGCAGCTCATAAAGGAAAAATCTCTTTTCTTGCCATCCCCAGGGACACCTTTCCCTGCTGTCACCCACCGATGTCCCCGCTCTGAGCACACCCCGAGGGCCCAGCAGGGCCCACAATCGTGAGCAGGATGAGGATCGTGGTGGCCAAGGTGCTGTGTCTGCTGGGAATCTGTGTCCTGGTGCTGGCTGGGGCCCTGCTGCCCGTCAGGGTCATCGAGGCCGACTATGAGAAGGCTCAGCGCTCCCGGAAAATCCTGGCCCTCTGGAATTCCTTCGGAGGCGGCGTTTTCCTGGCCACCTGCTTCAATGCCCTGCTGCCTGCCGTGAGGGGGAAGGTGAGTGTTGGTGGATTCCTGGGTTAGGGGAGCCTGAGCCTGCGTGGGAATGGGGGTGAGGGGTCTGTGTGCTGCTGGAGCAGCTTCTGGAGCCCCTTCAAACATCTGGTGCCTCATGAGGGGAAGATGTTCCCACCTCCTGTTTGGAATGAGTGGAGATTTTTGGGATGCAGAGGAGGCTGTGGGGTGTGAGGGTCAAAACTCCCATGCCAAGGCCGGTATCAAGGGTGTGGGAGCATCACAAATCCACTCAGTGTCCATGTGGGAATGTTTCCCTTTATCAAAAGGAAAAAAGGTATGGATTCAGTGCAGATCTTTGCTCCCTTCCAGCTCGATGAGGTCCTCAGGCAGGCCAACGTCAGCACGGACTACCCGGTGGCCGAGACCATCATGATTGTCGGCTTCTTCCTGACGGTCTTCGTGGACCAGCTCTTCCTGACCTTCCAGAAGGAAAAACCCTCTTTCATCGACCTGGAGACCTTCAACGCCGGCTCAGACGCGGGCAGCGACTCGGAGTACGAGAGCCCCTTCATCGCCTCATCACGGGGCCGCGCCCTGTACGGAGAGCACGGGCCCCACTCGCACAGCCTGCACATCCCAGAGCTGTCCCGCTGCGGCCCCCGGCGCCTGCTGGGGCTGGTGTTTGCCCTGTGCACCCATTCCATCTTCGAGGGGCTGGCGCTGGGACTGCAGGAGGACGGCAGCAGAGTGATCAGCTTGTTCCTGGGAGTGGCCGTGCACGAGACGCTGGTGGCCGTGGCTTTGGGCATCAGCATGGCCAAGGCCTCGCTGCCGCTCAGGGACGCGGCCAAGCTGGCGGTGGCAGTGTGCCTGATGATCCCGCTGGGCATTGGCATCGGGATGGGCATCGAGAGCAGCCAGAGCACTGCCAGCAGCATCGCGTCCCTGCTGCTGCAGGGCATGGCCGGCGGCACCTTCCTCTTCGTCACCTTCTTCGAGATCCTGGCCAAGGAGCTGGAGGACAAGAGCCACCGGCTGCTCAAGGTGCTGTGCCTGGTGGTGGGCTACGCCGCGCTGGCCGGGCTGGTCCTCATCCCGTGGTGAGCCGGGAGCCTCGGCAAGAAACGGAGCAAACCTCGCCCCTCCCCTCCCATCGGCACCGGGAGGAGCCGCCCCTTCCACCGCTGGAGCTGCACCAGCCCCGCCCGGGCCGTGTTTCTTTAATATCCTGAAGGAGCAGAATCTCTTCCCGTGTGCTCAGAGGGAGTGAGGAATATCCCAAGGGATTTTCCCTGCCCGTGGGGCTGCGGGGATTAGCGACACAAACAATGAGGGTCTGGGTAAAGGCTGCTTCCAGAGCTCCTCGGGTGTGTGTGGCTTCCTGCACTGCCCACAGCCCACTGTCCCTCCTTCCCCTCGCCCACACTCCGGGATGGGCTGGGAGCCTGCTCTGGAGGCTCCGAGGAGGCAAGGAGCAAACAGGAGTGGAGGCAGAGCAGGTGGGAGCAGGGATTGCTGGGCTGCATTAAGCTGCTTTCGCTGGCTTAGTTCAGAGCAAAACCTGGTGTGAGAGCTGCCAAAAATAACAGCCCTGTGGGGCTCCGACCTTCCGGGGGCTCTGCTCCCTCCGGCACAGCTTCCAATGTCCCACCTGTGGCTCAGGGAGCTCGGCTTTCCCAGGGATTCATGGAAGAAATGAGGCCAGGCCCCTCTACTCTGCTTCCTTCTCAGCAACTTATCCACAGGCTGAGCATTCCCTAAGGAAAACCTCCAGCAGCAGATTTTGAAAATCAGAGGATGAATCCTGGGGTGGTATGGGTTGGGAGGGACATTAAAGCCAATCCAGTGCCACCCCTGCCAGGGGCAGGGACACCTTCCACTGTCCCAGGACACCTTCCATGGGCAGGGATACCTTCCACTGTCCCGGGACACCTCCCATTGTCCCAGGATACCTTCCATGGACAGGGATACCTTCCACTATCCCGAGACACCTCCCACTATCCTGGGACACCTCCCATTGTCCCAGGACACCTTCCATGGGCAGGGACACCTTCCATTGTCCCGGGCTGCTCCAAGCCCCATCCAGCCTGGCCTTGAACACTTCCAGGGATGGCGTAGATCCTCTCATTATCCACGAGCGTGCAGGAGAGGGGCAGTAACAATTTCCAGCACAATTTTCCCCCATTGCTATTTTGGTGCAAACCTTTGTGTTCCCAGCGCTCTGCAATCAGAGGTGTCGAGCAGTTCCCATCAGAAGCTGCTCCAAGGCTTTCCCAGGTTTCCAAAGGAATGAAATCACCTCCCTGGGGGGGGTGTGTAAGGTGGTGGAAAAGGTGCTGAGAGACACAAACAAATCTCAGCGCGGCCCCAGGGAAGCTCCGTGCGCCACCGATCCCGTTGGATTTGCCCTTTGGAACCGGGAGCTGGGATCAGAGGCTGGAGCTGGGAATGTGCTCCCCCCCAGCCGTGTCACACAGCCGGGCTCAGGCAGGGGCTGCATTTTAATTACCCGGAGCCTTCGCTCCTGCAGCAGCTTCCGCCGGGCTCCTGGAAGCGCTGATGGAATTATAAGGATGGCGCAGTGCCGGCAGCGGGAAGGAGGCTCAGAGCCTCCGCGGTGGCCCAGCTGCAGCATATGGAGGCAGCTGAGCATCATCTGACAGATCCTGGGGCTCGTTAGTTTAATTGCTGCAACATCCCCGAGTCAATTAATCTTCCTTTGAAAACCTGGAGTGGAGGGGGGAGGCGGAGGGAGGTTATTTTGAGCCTGGGATGACACAAACCAGGAGGATGAGGAGAACGTGATTTGCCTCGGCGTGGTAAAGCCTCGGGGCTGTTTCGCCTCTCCTGGGGGGTGACCTCGCTCCTGGGGGGTTCTCGGTGCTGGGGGGGACGATGGGGGAGAGGTGACACCGTGCTGAGTGTCCCTTTCTAGGCTGTGAGCTCCGTGTCACACCCTCCTCCTGCTGGAGTTTGGGATCGGGGAGCTGTGACGTGCCGGGGGTGCCGAGCTCCCCCATCCTCACCCCGTTTCCCTGGGTGAGGTTTATTCACAGGATCATCCCGTGCTCCGGGGCGGAGGAGGAGGAGGCCCTGCTGCTCCCAATAAATTCCCTGCCCTTCTCCCCTCGCTGTCACTCGGTTTTTTTTCCATGTCCCCCATGGCTGCTCCACGTCCGGCTCACGCGGCGGCCACACGTGCCGGGCCCCGGCGTGGGCTGAGCCCCGTCCTCGGCAGCCAAACCCCTCCGGTCGTATCCCCCCAGAGCCCCGCTGAGCTCGGGGGAGTGGGAACGGGACCCCCACTGCCCCCCGCTCGGCAGCTCCGTGATTCAGCCCTGCGTGAGCGGCCGCCCCGTTGCGTCAGGCCTGGCGGGGAGCTGCGACTCAATGGAACGAGGAGGAGCCGCAGGAAAATGATCAAGGAAAACTCATTCATTCCGTCTAACGAGGAGTATCCGGCCGGCTCCGAGCGCTGCGGGGCGGGGGGGACGCTGAGACTGCCCTCCCCTGGGGCCGTGTCACCTCACGGGGAGGGCCGAGGTCCCCCCAGTGTCCCCTCCCGTTCCCGCGGGGACGCGGTGCCAGCGCGTGGGTGCCGCCGTGGCCCGGTGCCCGCTGGCTGCTATTAATAGAGGCTGCGGATTTTAATTGCTGCCACTCAGGGGTGGGGAGGGGGGGAGGCAGGAGCAGCCCCCGGCTGTGACAGGGACATTCGGACCCTCGAGCCAGCGGTCACCCTGTGGCACTGGTGGGGCGCAGAGCTGGGGACGGTCACCCTGGAGCTGTGCTGGACCCAACACCAGGGTGGGGCTCAGCACTTGAGAGTCCCACAGCCCCACAAGGACCCCCAGATGTCCCCTCGGGGGCTTCTGTAGGATTTGGGGACTCTGCCATGAGCAGGTGACAGCAGCTGGTGACAAACGCCCTACGGTGTGTGCACAGGCTGCCAGTCCTGCACTGGGGTGCCACCATGGCCTCTGTGTCCCCAAAACCCGACTCTGCTGCCCAGGCCACCCCAACCGCCATGGGGGCTCATGGCACCCTCTGCCACCTGTGCCCTGCCTGGCTGGGATGTTGGATCTGTCTGTCCTGTTCGTCTGTCCCCTGTCACCACCTGTGGGGCTCTGTCCCAAGGCTGTTCCTGCCTGTCCTGTTCCATGTCCCCACCTGTGCACATATCCGTGTGAGGTCCCTGTCCATGGGTCCCCATCCTGTGTCCCCCTGCCTGGCTGTCCATCCTCACCCCCATGTGTCCCCATCTCTCTCAATGTGTTCCCATCCCCTTGTCCCTGTCCCTATTTGCGTGACCCTGTTTGTGTCCCTTTCTGTGTGTCCTTATCCCTGTCCGTGCGTCCCTGTCCCTGTGTCCCCGTCCCTGCCTGTCCCGTGTTTCCATCCCATTGATCACCATCCCTGCCCGTATTCCTCCATCCTCGTGCATCCCTGTCCGTGTGTCCCCATCCCTGCCCGTGTGCCCCCATCCTTGTCCGTGTGTCCCTGTCCGTGTGTTTCCATCCCATTAATCCCATCCTGTCCGTGTGTCCCATCCCTGTCCGTGTGTCCCCATCCGTGTCCGCGTGTCCCTGTCCCGTGGTCCCATCCCTGTCCGCGTGTCCCTGTCCGTGTCCCATCCCTGTCCGTGTGTCCCTGTCCGTGCCCCATCCCGTCCCCGGCCGCCGCGTCCCGGAGCCGCTCGGGCCGGCCCGGGGGTCCGGAGCCCCGGGCGGGCGGGCGGGCGGGCGGGGCCGGCGGCGGGGCGGACGCTCTGCGGCGGCCGCACCGCACGAGCCGACCGAGCCGAGCCCGCCGAGCCGCGCCGGCCCCGCCGCACCGCCGCAGCCCCGCCGAGCCCCGCCGCACGCCGAGCCGAGCCGCGCCGCGCCGGCGGAGCGGGCCGCCGCGCCGGGGCCGCCCCGGGCCGGGCCATGCGCTGAGGCCGCCGCGCCGCCCGCAGCCAAGGGCGGTCCCGGGCAGGACACGGTGAGGCGGCGGGCACCGCAAGCGACCGGCGCGGCGGGGCCGGGGGAGGCGCGCCGGCGCGGGACCGGGGGTGCTCCCGGCACGGGCGGGGAGCGGCGCGGGGACCCGCGAGCCTGCCCCGCCATCTCTCCGTGCCCTTCTCCTGCCTCTGCATCTCCATCGTGAGCGGGATGCTCATCCCTGCCGCCCTTTCTGCTCCTCCATCCTCTCCATCTGCCCCACACCCAGCCCCTTCTCCCTCTCCTCCATCTCCTCCTGCCCCGGCACCCAGCCCCTCCATCTCCGTCCTGCCCCGACACCGCCCCTTTCCCGCTCCTTCATCTCCTCCTGCCCGGCACCCAGCCCCTTCTCCGCCTCTCCATCTGTACCCTGCTCTTCCCCTGCCTCTCCATCTCCATCGTGAGCGGGATGCTCGCCCATCCTGCTCTTCCTCGCCGCTCTGATCTCCATCCAGCCCCTCCATCCCTCCATCCTGCCCTTCCCTGCCCCTCCATCTTCACCGTGCCCTTCCCCTGCTCCTCCATCCCATCCCACCCCGTCCTGCCCCTGCCCTCCATCCTGACCCCCAGCCGTGTTCACCCCAGTGCTGGGGCCCGAGTGGGGGTGCTGGGGGTGCAGAGCCCCCCGGCAGGATCAGGCCCGCTGGACACGGCCCTGCCCACGATCTGAGGAGGGGCCGTGCCCTGGACCTTCAGGCACCAAGAGCTTTGGGATTGGGCACTGCTGGCACGGGCCATGGCGTCACCCCAAACAGCTGCCCAGGTCTGTGAGGGTCTGTCCAGCCCAGCCCCTCAACCCGTGCCCCATAGTGCTGGAACCGCTTTGGGCTGTCCATGGACAGGTGGAACCATTGGGATGGGTGGACAGGACAGGAGGGACAGGACAGTAGGAAAGGGACAGGACAGGTGGGAGACAGTGAAGGGACAGGGGACAGGAGAAGTGGACAACACAGGTGGACAGGACAAGAGGGAAGGGACAGAGCAGGAGGGACAGGGATAAGAACAGGGGACAGACAGGAGGGATGGACAGGTGGAAGGGACAGGCAGGACAGGACAGCACAGGTGGACAGGGGCAGAGGACAGGACAGGACCGTTGCCAGCCCCGGCCAAGGCTGGACGTTCCCACGCGCCAGCTCAGCCCCGGCCCCGCTGCTGAGCCCCAGCCCCGTGTGCTGGTGACGCTTCCAGTGCGGTGGGATCCAAGGAGCCCACGATGGATGAGCTCCTTGGCTCCTCCAGGTCTGGGGTTGGGGACATCCCGGGTTTTGGGGTTGCTTGCAGCACCCCGTGGTGCTGTGGGAAGGGGTTGGTTCCTCCCCGGAGGAGCTCAGGGGTGCAGGAGCTGCCATGCCCGGTGCAGCCACTTTGCTGTCCCCTTCCCTGAACTGGGGTGGCAGGAGTGGAGCTGCTGGGGACAGTCCCGACCCCTCCCCTAAAGCAGCATCCAGACCCCTTCCCTCTCCTCCTTCCTGGGCACCTTTTTGGATGCCCTGTCTGTGCTTGTTTAATGTCCCCGAGGCTCCGTGAGGTCCCGCTCACCCTGGGGACCTCCTGGGCAGAGCTGGTGCTGCCACCCCTGCGCTGCACTGGGCAAACTGGGGCAGGACCCAGCCCGGGGCTCAGCATCCTGGCTCTTTGTGTCCCCTCATGTCACACCCCGGGGCTGCGTCACTCGGGGACACTGGGGACAGGGTGGCACCGCGGTTTGGCAGCGTCCGGGTGCCCAGGGGGCGTTTCTGACCCACTGCCCGTGGCCATGCCACCTCGCTTCCCTCCTCCTGCCAGAGCAGAGGGATGGCACAGGGTGGCACAGGGTGCAGGGAGTGACAGGAGTGACGGGCCACCAGCAGCGTGGCCTGAGTGTGAAATGTCACCTCTGTACCTGGCCAGAGAGCCGGGTGGGTGCTCCAGGTGCCACCACGTCCTCACCGCCCCGCAGAGCTGCTCCTGCCACCCGGGCGAGCTCGGGGTCCCTGCCCAGGTGCCCCCCCCAGCAGCCTCGGCAGCAGCTCGGTGCCGGTGGCCACGCTCGGCCATATGGCCACAGCGGGCGGCCGGTAAAAATAGCCAAGGCGGCTGCACCCCGGGCCGGCCGGCAAGGGCTCCCAAGGGCACCGAGCCCAGCTCCCGCCGGAGCCGCATCTCAGGATTTCGGGGGCGTGACACCTCCCTGTCCCCCCGCAGCGGCGGCGACAGCGGGGCCAAGATGCCGAGCAGAGCAACGACTACCGGGTGGTGGTGTTCGGCGCCGGCGGCGTGGGCAAGAGCTCGCTGGTGCTGCGCTTCGTCAAGGGACCTTCCGCGACACCTACATCCCCACCATCGAGGACACGTACCGCAGGTGATCAGCTGCGACAAGAGGTGTGCACGCTGCAGATCACCGACACCACCGGCAGCCACCAGTTCCGGCCATGCAGCGCCTGTCCATCTCCAAGGGCCATGCCTTCATCCTGGTCTTCTCCGTCACCAGCAAGCAGTCGCTGGAGGAGCTGAAGCCCATCTACCAGCAGATCGTGCAGATCAAGGGCAGCGTGGAGAGCCCCCATCATGCTGGTGGGCAACAAGTGCGACGAGACGCAGGCGAGGTGGAGAGCAGGGAGGGGAGGCCATGGCCAAGGAGTGGAAATGCGCCTTCATGGAGACCTCGGCCAAGATGAACTACAACGTCAAGGAGCTCTTCCAGGAGCTGCTGAACCTGGAGAAGAGGAGGAACGTCAGCCTCACCATCGACGGCAAGCGCTCCAGCAAGCAGAAGAGGACAGACAAAATCAAGGGCAAGTGCAGCATCATGTAGAGCCCCGGACTGGCCGGCGCCCCACCTCCGGATGCCCCCCTCCCTCCTCCCCCCACGGCTGGACGTGGCAGTGCATCGCAGCGGGACCGTCCCCTCGTCCTCCGTGTGCCATCACTGTGACTGTGCGGGGACGCGCCCGCGCTCGCCCCGGGCCGGGGGCGAAGATGGGGCCGAGCCGAGGGACGCGCGGCCACCCCCGACCGGGGACGCGCCACCCGCCGGGACCTCACCCCCCCGCACTCACAGCACAACCGGTGGCATCGGGCCGGCCCCTCGTCCTCGTGGGGGGGAAGGACACACACCGCGGGGTGGCGGTGTCACCCGTGGGGACAGTCACACGCGTCCCGGCCCCCCGCCGCGCCCCCGTCCCCACGCCATAGCGCTCTGCTCCAGCGGGCAGAGACCCGGGGCGGGGGCAGCCCCGCGCGGTGCCCGCGTCCCCTGACCCCCTCAGCCCACAGCCCCATCCTGGTGCCTGATCCCCCCAAAAACCCAGCCCTGTCCGGTGCCCTCCGGCACTGCAGCCTCCGAGCCCCCCGCCCCACCCGTGACCCATCCCCATCGTGGTGCCATGACCCCCAACTCCCGAGCCCCCCACCTCATCCCGTGCGCGGTCCCCCCGTGGCCCCCCCACCCCTCCCGGTGCCGCAGCCGGAGCCGCCAGGCCCAAGCACAAGCATCGGGTCCGCGGGAGGTCCTGACCCAGCACAATCCTGGCGAGCCCGGCGGGAGACCCCGCCCAGCCGGGCCCCCCCGTGCCCCCCGCCGCCCCTCCCCACGCAGGACGCGCCCGGATGCCGCGGTGCCCCGCTGGCGGGCCGGTGCCACCCCCGTCCTCAGTGTCCCCACACCCCGGACACCCCGACACCTCCAGCTCTGGCGGCCCCGCTTGTTCCCCCCCGGCCGGAAGCGGGGTCCCGCGCTGTCACCAGCCCCTCGTCCCTTCGAGGTTTTGTCCCCTCGCCCGGCCCCGCTCTTCCCCCCCGCCGCCACCGGGGTGTCCCGAGGGTCCCCGGCCAGGCCGAGCCCCCCAGCCCCGCGCCCCCCCCCCCTCCCCCGGCTTTTTACACGAGGACCCGAGCGCCCAGGGACAAGGTGACGTGACGATGTAGCCTTTATTCTAGAAATAGCTTTCCTCAATAAAGAGACGAGAAAACGCTCCCGCGTTCCCCGGAGCCGCCCCCCGGCCGGGCCGAGAGGCCACGGGGGGTCACGGAGGAGGGGCGGGGAGGGGCGGGGGTGGGGTGTGAGCGTGTGCGGGTGGACCGTGCGGTGCGGCCACCGGCGGGTCCTTGGGACGTCCCGGCTGCGTGGGGTGGCCACAGACACGCGTGTGCAGGCGTGTGACTCGTGTGACTTGTGTGCAGGTGTGTGACGAGTGTGCAGGGCCGTGTACACGGTAGCGTGTGTGACGCGGGGATGTGTGTACACCGGGCGCGTGTGATGTGTGCGGGCCGTGTACACGCGTGCGGGTGTGACGCGTGACTGTGTGACGCTGTGAGGTGTGTGACGTGTGCAGGCCCGTGTACACGCGTGTGACGTGTGTGCACACGCGTGTGCAGGTGTGTGATGCTCGTGCAGGTGTGTGACGCATGTGCAGGGCCGTGTACATGTGTGTGACGCGTGTGCACACACCGTGTGCGCGTGCAGACGGCGTGGCGGTGTGTGACGCGTGTGACGCGTGTGCACACGCTTGTGCCGTGTGCAGGACCGCGTGTGTGACGCGCGTGTGACATGCGTGCCGCACGTGCGACGCGCGTGACGCGCGCGTGTGCGCGCGCCCGCGCGGCGACGAGTGACGCGCGCGTGCGACGCCCGCGAGTGCGCGTGCCCGCTCGTGCCCGCCGCGCGTGCCCGGTCCCGCCGGGCGCCCCCCCCCGCCCGTCCTGCGCTGCCCTGGGGAGAGGGAGGGAGGGAGGGGAGGGGGGGGGCGGGAGCGCGGCGCGTGCGTCATCACGCCCGTTCCATGGAAACCATCCCTGCTCCCCGGCGCGGAGCCGCGTGGGCTCCGAGCGGGAACGGGAGCGGGGGGGGAACGGGGGAACGGGAGGGGAACGGAGGGGAACGGGGGAACGGCCGAGGGCACGGACCCGTGGGGACGGTCAGGGACCCGTGGGGATGGCACAGGGCTGGTGGGGATGGCACGGTCTGTAGGGTTCTCTTCTTTTTTT
>CM019235.1:14935-30666 GCA_009741485.1 Malurus cyaneus samueli | reverse complement strand
GTTGTGCCCTTCTCCTGCCTCTGCATCTCCATCGTGAGCGGGATGCTCATCCCTGCCGCCCTTTCTGCTCCTCCATCTCTCTCCTCCTGCCCCACACCCAGCCCCTTTTGCTCCTCCATCTCCTCCTGCCCCGACACCCAGCCCCTCCATCTCCGTCCTGCCCCGACACCCGCCCCTTGCTCCTACTCCTCCTCCGCTCCATCTCCTCCTGCCCGCACCCAGCCCTTCTCCCGCCTCTCCATCTGTACCCTGCTCTTCCCCTGCCTCTCCATCTCCATCGTGAGCGGGATGCTCGCCCATCCCGCTCTTCCTCTGCCGCTCTGATCTCCATCCAGCCCCTCCATCCCTCCATCCTGCCCTTCCCTGCCCCTCCATCTTCACCGTGCCCTTCCCCTGCTCCTCCATCCCATCCCACCCCGTCCTGCCCCTGCCCTCCATCCTGACCCTCCAGCCGTTTGTCACCCCAGTGCTCGGGGCCCGAGTGGGAGGGTGCTGGGGGTGCAGAGCCCCCCGGCAGGATCAGGCCCGGACCCACGAGCTGAGGGGGGGCCGTGCTCTGGACCCTCAGGCACCAGGATCTGTTGGGATTGGGGCACTGCTGGGCACGGGCCATGGCGTCACCCCAAACAGCTGCCCAGGTTCTGTGAGGGTCTGTCCAGCCCAGCCCAGCCCCTCAACCCGGTGCCCCATAGTGCTGGGACCGCTTTGGGCTGTGCCATGGACAGGTGGAACCATTGGGATGGGTGGGACAGGACAGGAGGGACAGGACAGGTAGGAAAGGGACAGGACAGGTGGGATGGGACAGGTGGGACAACACAGGTGGGACAGGACAGGAGGGAAGGGACAGAGCAGGAGGGACAGGGATAAGACAGGAGGGACAGGACAGGAGGGATGGGACAGGTGGGAAGGGACAGGGCAGGACAGGACAGCACAGGTGGGACAGGGGCAGGAGGGACAGGACAGGACCGTTGCCAGCCCCGGCCAAGGCTGGACGTTCCCACGCGCCAGCTCAGCCCCGGCCCCCGCTGCAGCCCCAGCCCCCGTGTGCTGGTGACGCTTCCAGTGCGGTGGGATCCAAGGAGCCCACGATGGGATGAGCTCCTTGGCTCCTCCAGGTTCTGGGGTTTGGGGACATCCCGGGTTTTGGGGTTGCAGCACCCCGTGGTGCTGTGGGAAGGGGTTGGTTCCTCCCCCGGAGGAGCTCAGGAGTGCAGGAGCTGCCATGCCCGGTGCAGCCACTTTGCTGTCCCCTTCCCTGAACTGGGGTGGCACGAGTGGAGCTGGCTGGGGACAGTCCCGACCCCTCCCCTAAAGCAGCATCCAGAGCCCCCTTCCCTCTCCTCCTTCCTGGGCACCTTTTTGATGCCCTGTCTGTGCTGTGTTTAATGTCCCCGAGGCTCCGTGAGGGTCTCGCTCACCCTGGGGATCCTCCTGGGGCAGAGCTGGTGCTGCCACCCCTGCGCTGCACTGGGCAAACTGGGGCAGGACCCAGCCCCGGGCTCAGCATCTGCGGCTCTTTGTGTCCCCTCATGTCACACCCCGGGGCTGTGTCACTCGGGGGACACTGGGGACAGGGTGGGCACCGCGGTTTGGCAGCGTCCGGGTGCCCAGGGGGCGTTTCTGACCCACTGCCCGTGGCCATGCCACCTCGCTTCCCTCCTCCTGCCAGAGCAGAGGGATGGCACAGGGTGGCACAGGGTGGCAGGGAGTGACAGGAGTGACGGGCCACCAGCAGCGTGGCCTGAGTGTGAAATGTCACCTCTGTACCTGGCCAGAGAGCCCGGGTGGGTGCTCCAGGTGCCACCACGTCCTCACCGCCCCGCAGAGCTGCTCCTGCCACCCGGGCGAGCTCAGGGGGTCCCTGCCCAGCGTGCCCCCCCCAGCAGCCTCGGCAGCAGCTGCGGTGCCGGTGGCCACGCTCGGCCATATGGCCACAGCGGGCGGCCGGTAAAAATAGCCAAGGCGGCTGCACCCCGGGCCGGCCGGCAAGGGCGTCCCAAGGGCACCGAGCCCAGCTCCCGGCCGGAGCCGCATCTCAGGATTTCGGGGGGGCGTGACACCTCCCTGTCCCCCCGCAGCGGCGGCGACAGCGGGGCCAAGATGCCGGAGCAGAGCAACGACTACCGAGTGGTGGTGTTCGGCGCCGGCGGCGTGGGCAAGAGCTCGCTGGTGCTGCGCTTCGTCAAGGGGACCTTCCGCGACACCTACATCCCCACCATCGAGGACACGTACCGGCAGGTGATCAGCTGCGACAAGAGCGTGTGCACGCTGCAGATCACCGACACCACCGGCAGCCACCAGTTCCCGGCCATGCAGCGCCTGTCCATCTCCAAGGGCCATGCCTTCATCCTGGTCTTCTCCGTCACCAGCAAGCAGTCGCTGGAGGAGCTGAAGCCCATCTACCAGCAGATCGTGCAGATCAAGGGCAGCGTGGAGAGCATCCCCATCATGCTGGTGGGCAACAAGTGCGACGAGACGCAGCGCGAGGTGGAGAGCAGGGAGGGGGAGGCCATGGCCAAGGAGTGGAAATGCGCCTTCATGGAGACCTCGGCCAAGATGAACTACAACGTCAAGGAGCTCTTCCAGGAGCTGCTGAACCTGGAGAAGAGGAGGAACGTCAGCCTCACCATCGACGGCAAGCGGCTCCAGCAAGCAGAAGAGGACAGACAAAATCAAGGGCAAGTGCAGCATCATGTAGAGCCGGACTGGCCGGCGCCTCCACTCCGGATGCCCCCCTCCTCCTCCCCCCACGGCTGGACGTGGCAGTGGCATCGCAGCGGGACCGTCCTTCGTCCTCCGTGTGCCATCATGTGACTTGTGCGGGACGCGCCCGCGCTCGCCGGGGCGGGGGCGGAAGATGGGCCGAGCCGAGGGACGCGCGGCACCCCCGACGGGGACGCGCCACCGCCGGACCTCACCCCCCGCACTACAGCAGCACAACCGGTGGCATCGGGCCCGGCCCCTGGTCCTCGTGGGGGGGAAGGACACACACCGCGGGGTGGCGGTGTCACCCGTGGGGACAGTCAACGCGTCCCGGGCCCCCGCCGCGCCCCCGTCCCCACGCCATAGCGCTCTGCTCCAGCGGGCAGAGACCCGGGGCGGGGGCAGCCCGGGTGCCGCGTCCCCTGACCCCCTCAGCCCCACACCCATCTGGTGCCATGATCCCCCCAAAAACCCAGCCCTGTGGTCCCTCCGTGCCACTGCAGCCTCCGAGCCCCCCGCACCCGTGACCCCATCCCCTCGTGGTGCCATACCCCAACTCCCGAGCCCCCACCTCATCCGGTGCCGCGGGTCCCCGTGGCCCCACCCCATCCCGGTGCGCAGCGGAGCCGCCAGCCCAAGCACAAAGCTCGGTCCGCGGGAGGTCTGACCCAGCACAATCCTGGCGAGCTCCGGGGGAGACCCCGGCCCAGCGGGCCCCCCGTGCCGCCGCCGCCCTCCCACGCGGACGCGCCCGATGCCGGCGGTGCCGCGCTGGCGGCGGTGCCCCGTCCCAGTGTCCCCACACCCCGGACACCGAACTCCAGCTCTGGCGCGCCCGCTGTTCCCCCCCGGGGAGCGGGGTCCCGCGTGTCACCAGCCCGTTTCGAGTTTGTCCCTCGCTCCGGCCCCGCTCTTCCCCCCCCCCGCCGCACCGGGGGTGTCCCGAGGGGGTGTCCCCGGCCAGGCGAGCCCCCCCTCCCCGCCCCCCCCCCTCCCCCGGTTTTACAGAGACCCGAGCGCCCAGGGACAAGGTGACGTGACGATGTAGCCTTTATTCTAGAAATAGTCTCCTCAATAAAGAGACGAGAAACGCTCCCGCGTCCCCGGAGCCGCCCCCGGCCGGGCCGAGAGGCCACGGGGTCACGAGAGAGGGGCGGGGAGGGCGGGGGTGGGGTGTGAGCGTGTGCGGGTGCGCGGCACCGGGGTCCTGGGACATCGGCTGCGTGGGTGGCCACAGACACGCGTGTGCAGGCGTGTGACTCGTGTGACTTGTGTGCAGGTGTGTGACGAGTGTGCAGGGCCGTGTACACGTGTGTGACGCGTGTGTGACGCGGGTGATGTGTGTGTACACGCGTGTGCGCGTGTGTGACGTGTGTGCAGGCCCGTGTACACGCGTGTGACGGTGGTGCACACGCGTGTGCAGGTGTGTGAGCTTGTGCAGGTGTGTGACGCTGTGCAGGCCGTGTACACGTGTGTGACGTGTGTGCACACGTGTGCGCGTGCAGGACCGCGTGTGCAGGTGTGTGACGCGTGTGACGGTGTGTACATGCGTGTGCAGTGTGTGACAGTGTGCACACCGTGTGCAGTGTGTGACGTGTGTGACGCGTGTGACGTGTGTGCACACGCTTGTGCCGTGTGCAGGACCGCTGTGGTGACGCGCGTGTGACATGCGTGCCGCACGTGCGACGCGCGTGACGCGCGCGTGTGCGCGCGCCCGCGCGCGGACGAGTGACGCCGCCGTGCGACGCCCGCGAGTGCGCGTGCCCGCTCGTGCGCGCGCGTGCCGGTCCCGCCGGGCGCCCCCCGCCCGTCCCTGCGCGTGCCCGTGGGGAGGGAGGGGAGGAGGGGAGGGAGGGGGGGGGGGCGGGCGCGCGGCGCGTGCGTCATCACGCCCGTTGCATGAAACCATCCCTGCTCCCCGGCGCGGGAGCCGCGTGGGCTCCGGGAGCGGGAACGGAGCGGGGGGAACGGGGGAACGGGAGGGGAACGGGAGGGGAACGGGGGAACGGCCGAGGGCACGGACCCGTGGGGACGGTCAGGGACCCGTGGGGATGGCACAGGGCTGTGGGGGTGGTCAGGGATCCATGGGGATGCACGGGTTTGTGGGGATAGTCAGGGACCCGTGGGGATGGCACTGGGCTGTGAGGATGGCACGGATTTGTGGGGATGGCATGGGTTTGTGGGAATGGTCACGGACCCGTGGGGATGGTCAGGGACCCATGGGGATGGCATGGATTCGTGGGGATGGTCACAGATCGCTGGGGACTGGCACGGGATCCGTAGGGATACCATGGATGCGTGGGGATGGCACAGGTTTATGGGGATGGCACGGATCCCCGGAACAGTCACAGCTCCGTGGGGATGGCTGTGGCTCCTTGCAGACAGTCCGACAGGTCCTTGGGGACAGTCACGGCTCTGTGGGGTCACGGCTCTGTGGCGACATCGTGGCTCCGTGGGGACTGCGGGGACAGCCGCAGCTCTGCAGGGTGGTCACAGATCCATAGGGACAGTCACAGCTCCGCAGGGATGTCACAGCCCCCTGGCACCAGCCATGGGAGCCACTGCTATTCTTCTCTCCATTCTGTGGCCTCTGTGGGTGCCAGGCAACGACAGTGGGACATGTCCCGGTATGGGAACTGCCAGTCCCCTGCTGGACCTTCAGGACCCGCCCGACGCTCATATTGCACCTTGGCATCACACCAGTCCCCCTGGGACCCCAGCTTGCTCCACTTCTCGGGTCCCGGAGCCATTTGCCGCGCTTATCGCAGTGGATGACATCCCTCTGGTTACCGAGATCCTGGAGACCCACGCTCCGGTTCTCTTGCGGCAGCCGCTTGGGGACACACCGCTGTCCCCTGTCCCGTGATCCTCCTCATGCCTCGATTCAGCTCTGATGACCTCCATGAACGTCCCGCTGATACCTGCCGGAGAACCAAACGCAGTTGGAGATCCTCAGGGCCCACGCTCCCGGGGGTCGGAGATTCTGTACTGCTGCCTGGTATCGGATGGTCGGGATCGATTCGGCATGGAGAAGCTCCGGGAGAGCCCGGCAAACCCTCCTCGGCTGACCGCGGTGGGAGGGAGGATCCTCGCAGGGCGCCCGGAGCCTCCCTCGGGTCCAGCCTTTAAACAAAGCTGCTCCTGAGCGTTAATTAGCGGGATGAGCCGCAGTATGAGCCGCGGGATGAGCCGCGGTGCTGCCCGCTCCCTTCTCTCCCCCCGCCGTGAGGAGCCGCGGCTGCATCCCGCGGCCATAAATCGCACAAATCCGTTTTTTTGGGACCCAAACCAACTCCTGGCGCCGTTGTCGCGCTGGCAGCGGGGCTGCGTGGGTTGTTGTCCCTCCTGTCCCCTGCCGGGGGGACACCGCGGGCCTGGGACCCCTCGGGGGGTTCCCCCACGCTGCCCATCTGCAGGGAAAGCGGATTAGGGCACGGCGGGTTTGGGACATATGGGAGCAAACTGGATTAAGGGGAAAAATCAGCCTTCTTGCCACTAACCGTATTATTGAGTTTTCAGCCCAATTCCAGCGCAGCCGCCGGCCGGGGTTGTGCCGTGTGTGTCCCCTCCCCGAGGTGGGGAACAGTTTGGAATTTCTCCGAGTTTGGAATTTCTCCGAGTTTGGAATTTCTCCACCTCGATTCCTGCCGGGATCGCAGCTGCGACTGGTGCGTGCCGGTGTGGCCCTGCCGCGGGCCAGCACGGACTGGGACCAACCGGGAAACCACCGGAGACCGTCTGTGTCCCGCCACGGTGACTCCCGAGGGGACACCGGGTCCCCCGAGCCCCCGGGCCCGCCGGCCTCGCTCGGATCCGTGGGGATTTGCGGTGCCCGGTGCCGGTGGCAGCCGGGGGGGAATCAAAGCCGCGATTCAGGGCGTGATTTGCCGCTCCTGCCCGCTGCTGATTCATCCCCGTGGATTTTCCCCCTCGGTTCTCAGGGGGAGCAGCTCCGCAAGGCGGGGGGAGATCAGGATGAGACCCCCGACACACGCAAGGTTCTGGCCGGGGGTGTTTTAGGGGTTTTGGGGTGCCCCAAGTCCTGTGGCGGGGTCACAGAGGGGATTTTCAGCGGGGTCCAGCAACTCTCGGGGTCCGGTAGCACAGGGGGGGATCCGGCGGTGGGGGCGGAGCACGGGGGTCCATGGGGTGCGTTCAGGAGAGGGGTCCCACATCCCCCATATCCCGCACCCCGACCCGCCCCCCATCTGTGGGGTGGGGCCGCGCAACGCACGGGGGTGTCCGGATAGCGCCACCCCCGCCGTGTGTCCCACGGGGCTGGGCAGGGCAGGAGGGGACGGAGGGAGCACAGCACCCCCAGATTTTGGGGGTCTCACAGGATCCGGTGAGGCTGCACCGAGGGCTCCAGAGGGCACAGACGGGGGATCGGGGGGAGACCTCAGGGTGAGAAGGGACCCAGGGACATCACACACCGGGGATCGGGGACACTTGGGGGGACAGGGAACCACCACACCGGGGGGATCGGGGGACACTTGGGGGACAGGGGACCCAGGGGGACACCACACACCGGGGATCGGGGACACTGGGGGGACCAGGGGACATAGGGGACATCACACACCGGGGATCGGGGGGACACTTGGGCCAGGGGGCACACGGACGGGGACCTGGGACCAGGGACACACACACGGGGGATCGGGGGAACCTGGGGGGGACAGGGGACCACACACGGGGATCCCGCAGGTCCTGGGTCCCCTCTCGTGCTTCGCGCCCCGGCGCCACGTGCCCACCCGCCTTATTAACATTAATGAGTATTTAATAACCACGCCCATCTCCACCCCGCTCTGATGCCGCGCCTCCGCCGCTCCTCCGCGGCCCCGCCCCCTCCCGCCCCCGCGCCGCGCCGCAAACCGAACTTGGCGGCCGCTCCCGGCCCGCCCCCCAGCGGGACCGCCCCCCGCGCGCCGCTCAGCCCGGTCCCATTGGCTGCAGCCTGTCAGTCAGCGCGGGGGGGGGCCGAGCAGCCGCGGGCAGCAGGGTGCGTGCGCCGCGCGGTGTCTGAGGCGGCGGCTCCCGCTCCGCGCCCGCCGGCGCCGCTCCCGCTCCCGCTCCCTGCCGCGCTACCGGGCTGGGAGGGCCGCCGGAAGGGCGGGACGGCCGGGGATTGCGGAGGGGAACGCCCGCTGCCTCAGGCGCGGCTTGGCCGAGCCCGGCCTGAGGCGCGGCCCTGCCCGGGGCCCTCTCCGCCGGGGGGGGCGGCGGGGTTGGGCCGGGGCGGCCGGGGAGTTTGAGGGGTCCCGGGGGGGGGTGAGGGCGGCTGGGCAGGGGAGAGGGGTGGGGGGGCCGAGGAGGGCGGGGGGATGGGCGGTGAGGGGCAGGGAGTCTCGGAGGGAGGAGGTGGGGTGTGGGGGCCCCCGGCAGGGCTGGAAGGGGCTGGGTCGGGGGCTCAGGAGGGTGCCACAGGTTGGGGGGCTCGGGCAGGGCAGGGGGATTCGGGGGTTGGGGGAGGGGTCTGGGTACGGGGGTGAGGGGGGCTGGGGCAGAGCGGGGTGGAGGTGTTGGGTGCTGGGGAAGGGGAACACCCATGGGAGAGCGGGGGGTTGCGCTGGGGTGGGGGTTTGGGGGGTCCCTGGGAGGCTGAGGATGTCTCGGGGGTAAAAGCGGGGGGAGGGGAGCGCTGGAGAGGGGGAGGTCGCGATGGAGCAGGCTCAGAGGGGGTCCATGGGCGGGGGCACGAGGCACTGGGGGGCGATTTGGGCTCAAGGCTCGGTGCGAGGGAGTGACGTGGCGGGCTGTGTCTGGGGGAGCAAGCAGACGGGGACTAGGTGGTGGGGTTTTAGAGGGCTTGGATGAAGGAATTGAGTGGATGGTGCCGGAGGTGGAGGGTAGAGAGGGCTGGCTGGCGCCGAGGGTGGGGTGGGATGGTGAGGGACATCCTTTGGATGGATGAGGTGACAAGGGACAGTTGGAATCGATGAGGGACATGGTCCAGTGCCAGCTGCTGGGGAAGTTGGATGACTTAACGGTGAAGGGTCCAGACCCTGTTTTGGGGTGAAAAAAGAGGTTGGGAGCCTGGCGGAAGGTCCAACATCACATAATTTACTCGTTTGGTTTGTGTTGTGTGCGAGTTGAGGGTGGGTTGGCGTGGAGAGGAGCTGGAGGAGCCGGTGGCTGGCAAAGGACAGCGCTGGGATCCCTCCTGATCCAGGCAGGGTTTGGGAGGCATCAGGGAATTGTGTGGGTTACATAAAGGAGGGGTGGCTGCAGTATCTGGGTTTTGTGTTACTGAGGTGTAGAGGAGGTAAGTGGGTGCCGCAGACAAAGAGAGAGAGAGAGAGAGAGAGGGGAATCTGTCTCCTTCTTCTCTTCACTTCCAATTCGAGGTGTGGAATGGGAAGCTGGGCGTCCTTTAGGAGTTGGGGAAGTGCAGGGAAGCAGGGATTGGAGCTGTGGGTACTTGATACGGGATTTGCATCCGTCCTGGGCCGTGGCCATCAGGTGTGGCCTTAAACCAAAGCCAAACGGGCTGGGCTTGAGCTGTGTCTGCTCTGAGGCACCGCTGCTGCTGCTTGTAGGAAGTTGTTGGGGGTTTTAAGGGGTTTTTTTTGTGTGTGGACACGTCCAACGGTGGTGATTCCTACCAGGAGAAAAATCTGGCGCGTGACAGACCGCAGGAGTCAGCAACTCCATATTTAATTTAGGTAAACTCGAGGCCTTTTGGGTGATTTGCTTGGTTTTCTTCGGGTGCTGCTGCTTTTCAGAGCCCGGTGGCTTCTCAGAGCTCCGTCCTCGGGAGGTTCCAGAGGTCTTTGTCTCGCTGCTGTGTGGAGAATCCCTGGGGGTTTGGCTTCCAGGTCAGCTCCATGACCATAAAACAAACTCACGGGAGCCTCGGGACTCTGCAGGCACCGTTGATCCCGTTCTTTCGTGGTGGAAAATAGGAAAAAACACCCCCCAAAAAGCTGGATCAATATGGTTAAAGGGAGTTGATTGTCCCAGAGGTTTTCTCCTGCCATCTGTGGCTGTGACACGAATGGAAATGGCTCTTTTGTGTGGCTGCTGGAGCCGGGGGGGGGTGTGGGGGTTGTGATGGTTGACACAGTTTTGGTGCCCAGACCCATTTATTTCCCGCTGTATCCGTCTCCTCCCTGGATGTGGCGTTGAACCGGCATCGCTGGAGGTAATTAATGCATCCAGAGTTGCCTTGGGGGAGCTTTATCCCGCTTTGAAGGAGCGGAATGGCAGCCCAGCGGGGATCTGAGCCCGCGGGAGCGGGGACAGGAGCGTGTGACAGGGGACACGGAGGGAGCTTTGTCCCCTGCTCATCTCATCGCCCTTCCCTGCGCCTTCCTGCCCCATTTCCTTATCTGCCCTGCCGAGATAAGTTGTCACCGTGCCCTGGAGCTCGTTAGCCTAACGAGGGTTGTGCCAGGCTCCCGGACCTGCTGTTTATCCGTGCGCTTGGCTCCAGACGAGCTGGACACTCTGCCCTTTGGAAAAGGCTGATTTTATGGCCGGTGTCGGGGGATTGTGGCTCTCCCTGCCCCGGTAAAGTTGGGGCTGGATGAGCTCCAGCACCGCAATAATCACCCTGGGAACGCTCTGGGTTGGGGAGGGCTCCAAGGAGCCGCTTGGCTAGTGGTCAATGGGTGGGGGGAGGTGTTTGGACACCCTCAGGAGGAGGTGGTGAGTGCAGAGCTAGAGCTGGCATTTAAAAAAATAATTAAAAAAAAAATTCTTTGCCTTTTCAACCCTGAAAATGAGCTCGGGATGGTTTGGTAGCCTTGGATTTGATTGCAGTGCGGCTCTGGAAGAGTTTCCTAAAGCAGTGGGGCTGGGAAAAGGGTGGGAGTCCTGCTGTGCCGTTGGAATAGGGGGTGGGTGACCCCAAAAACCAGGAAAAGCAGGGGGAAACTTTGTGATTGTTGGGGGATTTTTGTGCCTGGAAGGGGAGAGTGAGGGGGGGAAAAGGGGTTTATAAAATATAACATTTCTGCTGAAGTGAGGCAAACTGTAGGACCTGCTGTTTCCATCATTTTTATGAGAAATCAAAGGAGTTGAGATCATCAAAAATCCTGGAATGGTTTGGGTTGGAGGCACCATAAAGCCCATCCAGTGCCACCCCCTGCTCATCCCAGGTTGCCCCATCCAACCTGGCCTTGATGTGAGCTCTCCCTGTTGCCCTTTGAGGTGAAAATTGCTCCAATATCTCCCAAATTCCTGAAGTGGTTTAGCCACAAAAATCTTGTGGCAGAATCCTGGATTTCCCAGCTGCAGCATCTCTGAGGGCTGTGCTCAGGGTGTGTCTGCCAGTCCTCACCTGTTGCCAGGTAATATTTTGCTTTCTCTTCCTCTCCTCTGGGTTTCCCAGCAGAAGGAAAGAAACTGGAAAGGGATCAAAATTAAAATAAAACATAAATCCATTTCCCTGCCTGACCATTGTCACACAAACCAGCAAAGCTGGAGAGAGGCTTTGTCTTAAATATTAATTAGTCTGAGATTTACCCACTTAATTTGTACTTGGAAATAAATTGCTGGGATTCAGAGAACTGGCAGAGCCAGGCCTTGCTTTTGGTCCCCCCTGTTATCATCTGCTGCTGCTGGCTTGTGCCAAAAAAGGGCCCTTGATTAAAATCCCGGGACAAACGAGCCATTATGCCCCAAAAACCACGTTGGCATTTTGAATTTCTGAAAGTGAAACTCGCTCTCGCAACGGCCTCGAGCTTCTCCGACGTAAATCTTCCCCTCAAACCGCTTCTGAAATGTTGTTGTGTTGCACAATCCCGATGTTTTCCTCCTCCAAAATACCTGAACAGCCACCAACTCATTAAAAAACCCAACCAAAAGCGGTCACGGTGACAAATTGGTTTAATTCGATGAATTGTTGCTGGTGGGTACGGAGGGAGCGGCTCTCAAGGAGGTTTAATCTTTGTTTTAAGGGGTTTAGGGAGTTGGATTTTTCCTGGGAATGAGTTCTGGATGCAGCTGATAGTTCTGATTTTGCCAGGCTCGGAATCTCTAGTAGCTCTGGGTTAGGTTTTTGTGGAATGGGCGGGTAGGGATTGGCTGTGACGTTAAAGAGAGAAAAAAAAAAAAAAGGAGGAAATTCGGGCACTCTGTTTAATGCCGAGACACAAAACAGGAAATTTAGTTAAGGGTTGTGCTTTTTCATAATTTATTGTGTGGTTTTCCCCCTTCTGACAGACAAGAAGGAGTTTTAAAGTACTTCAGCCTGGGTTGGGTCTGTACAACTAAAAACATTCAGAATTTCCACTTTAAAATGGATTTTTGATGGACTTCTCAGAAGCTGCAAAAGCTGAGAAACCTCAGCAGCTCCTGCTTTGTCTTATTTTAATATTTCAGAAAGAAAACTGGAAAAGAGAGTTATTTAAAAAATAATCTCGCTCCTAATGGGAATGGAGTAGCAGGAAAAGGGGCCCTGATTTCAGGGGTGGGGGCTGTGGGAGGAAATTCCCCCTCTTGACCCTTCCAAATCCCTCTCAGGTGACAGAGAGGTGACAACAGGGGTGGACATTCTGCTCACATTCCCCCAAAAGCTGCTTTGTTTTATTCCCAACTTGTCCCCTCTGGGGAAAAGGCCTCGGTGTTTATGCTCCATAAATCGTGACGTGTCCCGGCTGCTCCTCTGAGTGCTCGCCGTGGTTGTGGTGAAATGTCGGGAATTTCATAAAACTTTGCTATTAGGGAGAAAAACAAAGCCTGAGGTGCTCTTTATTTCCTTTTTTGTTTTCAATTCAGGGCTTTTTGTTAAAGCTGAGAGTTGTTGGTTGTGCTTCCAGCTGAGGAATTGTGTCCATGAGGGGGATCTCAGCAGTTCAGGATGGTGCAGGATCCAAAAGTGTGAGCAGGAAGCTGCAGGTGATGAATTCACAGCCATCCACAGGATCTGGCAGCATCTCCAAGGAACTTCAAGCCTTGGAAATCAATTTTCCTGTAATCCATGAGGGTTGGGAGAGCATCCAGTGGAATTTTGCTGGGTTTAATTGCAGCTAATCCCAATTAAACATTGCCATTCCCGTTGTTTGGGTTTGGGATCTTGATCCATTGGCTTCTTTAGGACAATCTGGCCTCTCTCTGTGTTTTTCCTTCCAGTTTAAATCCCTGTTCTGCTTTTCCTGCAAATGTCAGGTGTTCCCTGGAAGTGCCCAAGGCCAGGTTGGACAGGGTTTGGGATAGGGGAAGGCATCCTGCCCGTGGCAGATGAGCTTTAAATCCCTTCCAACCCAAACCATCCCATGATTTCCCATTCCATGGGGTTCTGTCCATCAGCTCTGCCTGGAACTGTGCAGCACGCTGGGTTTTTTGGGAAGCAAATCCACCATCCAGACATCCTCAGCAGACGTTCTGGCACAGTCAGCAGCGTGATCACAGATATGTCTTTATCTCTCCCAAGTTTATCCTGTTTTACTGAGCTGAGCTGGCTCCATCCTTGTGCTGAGCATTCCCTGCTCATTTCAGTGAATTCCTCTTAAAAAAGAGTTTTGATATAAAAAAATCCTTTAAATTCCAATTTGTTGACCCCACAGACCATTCTATGCCTGTTCAGGTGCTCACTACAAATATTTTTCTGTGAAAATCAACAAAATCCCACTTTTTTTTTGTGGATTTACACCTCAGAGGTTTAATCCAAGTTCCTTTGCCAGCGCTCCGATATCCAAATCTTTAATTCTGACCCGTGCCAAGCAGCACCCCCACTCTGTATAACCACAACCAGGATTATTCCCAGAATTTTAAAGGTGAAATAAAGGATTTCACGTTTTGGAACGGAACTGGTCGGCTGCCAAGGATTAATCATGGGGCAACACCTACTTTGGGAGAACGGGTTTGGAGCAGTAATTATTGTCCTGCAGCCCTGTGGGGCACGAGCCATTGAGCCGGTGGAGGACAAGGAAGGGCTCGCTCCGGAATGTTGTTGGGAATTGCATGGGAGCCACAGCTGGTGACGACTTGACTGGAATTTAATTCATCCTGGCATTGTTGGGCCCTGGCAGCGGGGAGGACACGATGGCAGCAGCTTGGTGGGGAATTGCAGCGGGCTGGGATCGGGATTGGGATCGCTGGAGCGGAGCTGCCCCGATCCCACGGAGCTCTGGGAAATTGGGGATGAGCACCCAGAACAGCTCTGGGTGGATGTGGAGTGTGGAGCTCCGAGATTGGGAAATTGGGGATGAGGCCCAGAACAGCTCTGGGTGGATGTGGAGTGTGGAGCTCCAGACGTTGGGAAATTGGGGATGAGTGCCCGAGAGGCTCCGGTTGATGTGGAGTGTGGAGCTCGAGAAATTGATGAGCGCAGCGCTCCGGTGGATGTGGAGTGTGGAGCTCCAGGCATTGGGAAATTCAAGATGAGCACCCAGAGAGGCTCTGGGTTGATGTGGAGTGTGGAGCTCCGAGATTGGGAAATTGGGGATGAGCATCCGAGTGGCTCCGGGTGGATGTGGAGTGTGGAGCTCCAAGATTGGGAAATTGGTGATGAGTGCCCGAGCGGCTCCGGGTTGATGTGGAGTGTGGAGCTCTGAGAAATTGGAGATGAGCGCTTGAGCAGCTCCGGGTGGATGTGGAGTGTGGAGCTCTGGACATTGAGAAATTGGGGATGAGCCCCGAGCGGCCCGGGTGATGTGGAGTGTGGAGCCCTAGACTCGGGTGATGTGGAGTGTGGAGCTCTGGGTGTTGGGAAATTCAGGATGAGCACCCAGAACAGCTCTGTGGATGTGGAGTGTGGCTCGGAGGTGTAGAGACTAACCTTGGGATGGAGTCGGTGGGAAATTCAGGATGAGCGCCCAGAACAGCTCCGGGTGGATGTGGAGTGTGGAGCTCCAGGCACTGGGAAATTCAGGATGAGCACCCAGAGCAGCTCCAGGTTGTTGTGGAGTGTGGAGCTCCGGGCGTTGGGAATGTGGGGATGAGCGCCAGAGCGGCTCTTGGTTGGATGTGGAGTGTGCAGAGTCGGTGCTCTCCCTGCTCTCTGCACTCCTCTCTCTCTTTCTCTCTCTCTCTCTCTTCTCTCTGTCTCTCTGATTGCTAATTAGCTGGTTAACATTCCCTGCCTCATTATCCCACCCTCGGCTTTTCTTCCCGAGGAGCTGGGCTGACACTTCCCGAGGCTCCAAAGGAGCAGTTAACTCCTACCCTGAGGTGCCTGCTTGTCAGCACCATTTGTGGTGTGAAAACCCAAATTTCGCAGTTTTTTAGGGATACCTGTGACACTGACTCTGTTCTATCACATTTTGTTATTTCTTTGAATTTGTGGCCATTCTTAAGGGTATGGTTCCCCATATCCTGGGCTGCAGGATAGAGGGAATCAGTGCTTCCCTGCTTGCTGGTGAGGAATATCTTCATGGCAGCCCAGTTTAAGATTATTTTCCCCCTTCCAACAGGGGCTTTAATTCCATTTTAATACTCCCAGCCATTCCATGGAAGCCAAGGAAAGCTCATTAATGCAAACAGACCTGGCTTTGCTGCAGAGACTTCTTCACCCTGTGGCAAAACTTTAAAAATTCCATTTTTTTTTTTTTTTTTAAATTTTTTTTTTCTTTTGGTTAAGGTGTGAAAAACGCTGTTCTCTGGAAATAGTTCTCACCTTTGGAATAATACTGGAGAGAGGCAGAGCGCTGAAAACAATAAGCAAGCAAAAAGGCCTGCCATATTAAGGGATCCTGTTCTTCTCCCCCCTTTTCTTCCCCCCTTTTAGCTTTAATAAGTATACACACTCCCAGATGTCTCCTCGCATATCCCATTACTGCGCCAACTTGCCATGAATGCTCGATGAAGCTAGTGCATATACTCTCCGTCTCTCACACATCGCCTAGCGCCTTAATATATGTTGAAATAGACTGCTAAGCACGTCGTCTGTAATCATCTAGATCCCTCAAGCCTATTTCTGCGATATATTCACTCATCCATAGTCTCTATCACTAATCCATATCTAGTCTGACAAACTGCACTCATCGTACCTATCGAGCACCAGCTCACTCCTCTACTAATCCATCAATCGTATGATCCTCCTCGCCTCTAGCTAAAAAAAATAATAATAATATAATAATCCACAATCT
>CM019235.1:0-11918 GCA_009741485.1 Malurus cyaneus samueli | reverse complement strand
GATTCATCGGCATCCCAGCGTTTCAGATTATTTTCCCCCTTCCAACAGGGGCTTTAATTCCATTTTAATACTCCCAGCCATTCCATGGAAGCCAAGGAAAGCTCATTAATGCAAACAGACCTGGCTTTGCTGCAGAGACTTCTTCACCCTGTGGCAAACTTTAAAATTCCATTTTTTTTTTTTTTTAAATTTTTTTTTTCTTTTGGTTAAGGTGTGAAAAACGCTGTTCTCTGGAAATAGTTCTCACCTTTGGAATAATACTGGAGAGAGGCAGAGGCTGAAAATAGCAGCAGCTGCCATAGGCCGGGATGGAGTTGTGTTGTCAGTCATGGGAACAGAAATCCAATTCCACCTGCGGATGAGCATTCCCGAAATAGAAGAGGGGTTGTCAACCACCAGAGAGAGATGCATTGTGTGCAAAAAAAAAAAAAAAAAAAAAAAAAAAATCCAATCCAGGCTCTCCAGCGGTTCAGCTGGAGCTTGGGAGAGTCCCGACTTCCTGCTGCCTTTGGGAAAAAACAGCTGGAAGAGGTGGTTTGGTTAAAAAAATTGGTGGTTTTGCAGGTGAATCTAGGAAAACCCGCTGCCTGCAATTCCAAAAATTCTCAGAGGGAAGTTTTGCCGGTCGAGGGATGACAGGAATGTCCCCAGGGTCAGGAAAAGCACTCGGGGAAGGTCAGTGGAAGGGCAGGAAGTTTTTGTGCGAGGCTGAACAAAGCGGGGTCGGAAATGGATTCGCACCCAAGGCAGGGGGGCTGCACTGCTGGGCTGGGAAAGGTCTGGAATTCCAGCTTTATCTCTCCCAAGTTTATCCTGTTTTACTGAGCTGAGCTGGCTCCTGGTGCTCCAAAATTCCCTGAATTCCGGCCATCAGCTCCTGCTCACTGCTCCTGAGGCATTCCAGGTACAAAGTTCTCCATGCTCAGGCTTTTTTCTTGCAGTTCAAAAAGCCACAGAGTCTCTGGTGCAGCTTCTTTTCTTCCCCAAACCTCCCCTCCATCCTTTTTAAACCATTTTTCCCCGATTTTTTCGTCTCATCCTCGAAACTCCTGTCCCCTGCATAAATAAAACCCTCCCTCCTTCGTGTTTTCCATGTGCAGGCTGCCATAATTACGGGTTTGGATTCCTGCTGGGACTGATTGTATCGAGCTGATCCAAGAGCTGGTGCCCATGGATCAGGTTTGGGGCTGGTGATTAAAAGAAAATAAAATGGTTGGGTGGGAAGAGGGACGAACTTGGCCACGTTCTGCTTAATCCTAGAACAGAGTTTGAAAGGCTTTTGTCCACATCCAGATTTTTCTAAGTGTTCTCACAGGTTTCATCCAAGCAGGGATGTTTTCTCTGCCATGTGATGGGTGTTGGTAAATTCTAGAACTTCTAAAATTTGTAATTTTTTTGCATTTTCCTGGATGGCTGCATGACCAAATTTCAGTGGGATTATCCAAGGCAAAAAAAAAAAAAAAAAGCCATTTTGCCAGCAGTGGTTGGTTTTGTGTGAATAAAATAGGGGATGATGAGGGTTGGCTCTGATTCCTTATCCATTCCTTCCAGGATAACTCCGTTATCCTCATTAAAATCCTGATTTCAAAGGTTGGAGTAGCAAGTGAAGCTGTTGCAGGATTTAATTAATACCTGTCCCTAATGCCTGTGTGCATTCCCATTAGCCTGGAGAGATGGGAACGAGAAAAAATTCCAGGAGCAGAGCTGCATAAAGCTAGGAAAAATAATAAAAAATAAAAAATTGGGGAGCGTGAGCCTGTAAATCTGTCACCCTGACACCTCTCCACGAATGGGAATTCTCTCCGTGCTCTGCATGAGCAGATTCCCAGCAGATCCCAGCTCTAATCCAGGGCTATAAATACTCTGTTTGCTTTCCTGGCTGCCGTGACGCCGACAGGGATCTCGTTAGGAGCAGGTTTTGATGGAATTCAAAGGCTTTGCGGTGCTGCGTGCTCTGCTCTGCTCTTTGAAGAGTTGTTGATGCATCTGAGCCTTCATCAAGAGCTCAGAGTTCCACAAGGATCCCATTCCTGCCAGGATTTTGGGATATTTATTGCTCTGTGGGGTGGGAAAGGGTTTCACTCTGAGCTCCTAACGAAGCTGGGCTATCCTGGGGAGCTCAGATTTTCCAGCTTTGCCACACTCTCAGCTCCTGGAATTCCTTCTGGATGTTGGGATATCCCACATGGGATATTAGGAAGGAATTCCTCCCTGTTAGGGTGAGGAGGCCCTGGAATGGAATTCCCAGAGAAGCTGAATTCCTGAATCCCTGGAAATGTCCCAGGCCAGGTTGGAGCAGCCTGGGGTGGTGGAAGGTGTCCCTGCCCATGGAGTGGGATGGATTTTAAAGCCCCTTCCCACCCAAATCATCCTGGGATTCCATGATCCTAAACAGGATTTTTTAAAAACCCCATGCCTGCGATCCTCTCAGTGTAGTGTTGTGTTGTGTGAGGGATTTTGGTGTAAATCCAGAGATTTGGGGATTCAGGACAAACAGGAAAAGCTCTGTTAAACACCGAGGAGCTCACACAGGATTTTGCGGTGCCGTTTCGCCATCCCAAGCAATTTTTCTGATTTATTTCCACATGGAGCTGCTTGGGGCCAGCTCTGCCATTCCCTGCCCTCCACCCCGGCTCAGCTGTGCCACATCCTGCGGGATTTTATCCCTGTGCTCCCGGGAAAGGCAGCGAGTCCTGCGTGGAGCTCGCGTTCCCAGCTGGTTCCAGGGCCTGGGGCTGGGACTGGAGATGCTCCAGCCTCGGGAATCCAGCCCAGACAGAGCTGCTGCCTCTGTCCCAGCCTTTGGGGCTCTTCATTTACCCTTCAATATGTTTAGGACCTGCCTTCGAACACATCCTAAAAGGGATTTTGTGGCAGGGGGTGAACCCTGAAAGTACTCAAAGGGAAGGTTTGGTGCAGGTGGCACTTGAGGAGGCTTCCTCCACGCTCACCCATGGATCTGATATCAAAAAAATCCCAATTTTTATCAGCTTGGAGCAGTCTGGTTTGGTTGTTTTTCATTTCCCTGATCAGGCTCCGGCTGCAGCAGCAGCTCTGGAGGGGTTGAGGGGTTGAGGTGGATCCGACTCCTCCAGGGAAGGTGAATCTGGCAATCCCAGTATCCTGGCCAGGAGTTTTTCTGGCCCTGGATTTGAGCCCCGAGTTTTGCTGGTCCTGGATTTGATCCCCGAGCTTTGCTGGCCCTGGATTTGAGCTCTGGGGTTTTGCTGGCCCTCAATTTGAGCCCATACTGAGAGGGTTGGGAGCAAAGGGAACAAACATCTCTCTGTCCCAGGTTTGGGGGTTGAGGCCCAGTGCACTCAGGGGCTTTAGGGGCTGCCCAGTGCAGGTTCCCTGCAGGTTTTCCATTGTCTTGTGGTGTTTGTGTTTGGGGTGGGAGCAGCTGAGGATGCTCAGAAGCTGCAGGTGTGGCCCTGGAATCTCCTGAGCTGGAAGGGACCCACAGGATCATTGATCCAACCCCTGACTCTGCCCAGACACCCCAAAATGCCACCCTGGGCATCCCTGGCAGCGCTGTCCAAGTGCTCCTGGAGCTGTGGGATCCTCAGGACCATTCTCTGGGGATCCTGAGGGTGGAACCTTTCCCTGAGATCCATCTGAAATCCCCTCTGACAGCTCCAGGCATTCTCTGGGGATCCTGGGCAGTGCCCAGCACCTTTTGGGGGAAAAATCTTTCCCTGAGGTTGATCTGAAATCCGCTCTGACAGCTCCAGCCATTCCCTGGGTCCGGCCGAGCACCTTTTGGGGGAAAAAACTTCTCTCTGAGATCAATCTGAAATCCCCTCTGACAGCTCCAGCCTTTTGCTGGGGATCCTGAGTGAGGAACCTTTTCCTGGGATCCATCCCAAGCCCTGACACATCTCCAGCCATTCCCCAGGTCCTGTCCCTGCTCCCAGAGAAGAGATCGGAGCTGCAGATCCCAAATAATCCCCTCTCAGGTTCCAGGTGAACAATCCAAGCATCCTCAGTGGCTCCAGCCCCTTTTCCACCTCCCAGAGCTGGTGTTGATGCCCAGCCGTGCCATCCCCGTGGTGCCATCCCCATCCAGGTGTGTCCCAGGGCAGATTGTCCCCTCTGTTCTGGACCAGTGCTCCCAGCAAAGGCTCCTCCGGGTGCACCGGGGGGTCCTCACAGCCTGACCTGGCAGGGAATGGGGTGGGAGGCACATTTCCAAATGGGAATTGGAAAATAGGGAATTGGGGATTGGAAAATTGGGAATTGGGAATTGGAAATTGGGAAACTGGGAATTGGAAAATAGGGAATAGGAAAATTTGGGATTGGAAGATAGGGAATTGGGAGATTGGGAATTGGAAAATAGGGAATTTGGAATAGGAAAATAGGGATCTAGAAAATAGGGAATTGGTAAATTTAGACTAGGGGAATTGGGAATAGGAAAATTGGGAATTGGAACAGCCAAGCAGCAGCTGAAGGCCCCGATGTGCGAGCTCCAGGAGAACACACGGATGAGTTTTCCTGTCCCCTCGGAGGGGATCCACGGCGAGGCCGTGACAGGAATGAGCAAATACCCTGAGCTCCAACACCCCGAGTTCCCTGCGCCGTCCATTGCCCTCTTCTCCCGTGTACCGTTGTGTTAATGATTACCCAGGAGCAGTTCTGCTGAACGGGCTGAGCTCCTGGCCCGCCTGGCAGCAGCTGCTTTGGCATTCTTGATTGACATGAAAACGGGCTGGGCCACGCTGGCACTGTGCTGGCACCCCGAGTTCCCTGCGCCGTCCCTGCCCTCTCTCCCCGTGTATCCGTTTGCTGTTAGCATGATTGGCACCATGCTGGCACCTGGCATGTTCCTGCTGGAATCGAGCGGGCTGGAGCCTCCTGGCTGTCCTGGCATGCTGGCACTGTCCTGGCACTGCCTGGCTTTGAGCCCTGCTGTGCACTGTCTGGCACTGTCCTGGCATTGTCCTGGCATGCTGGCATGATGTCCTGGCACTGTCCTGGATTGTCCTGGCATCTGTCCTGGCATGTCCTGGCATTGCCTGGCATCTCTGTCCCTGGCACTGTCCTGGCATCCTGGACTGTCCTGGCACTGTCCTGGCACTGTTCCTGGCACTGTCCTGGCATTCCTGGCTTGTCCTGGCATCTGTGCCTGGCAGCCTGGCACTGTCCTGGCATTCTGTCCTGGCACTTGTCCTGGCACTGTCCTGCACTGTCCTGGCACTGTCCTGGCATGCTGTCCTGGCATGTGCTGTCCTGGCACTGTCCTGGCATTGTCCTCCCTGGCATTGTGCCTGGCATTGTCCTGGCACTGCCCTGCCTCCCTGTCCCTGGCACCTTGTCCTGGCACTGTCCTGGCATTGTCCTGGCACTGTCCTGGCACTGTCCTGGCACTGTCCTGGCATTGTCCTTGCATTGTCCTGGCATTGTCCTGGCATTGTCCTGGCACTGTCCTGCACTGCACTGGCTTGTCCTGGCATTGTCCTGGCACTGTCCTGGCATTGTCCTGGCACTGTCCTGGCATGCCTGCTGTCCTGGCATCCTGGCATTGTCCTGGCAGTCCTGGCATGTCCTGGCACTGTCCTGGCATGCCTCATTGTCCTGGCTGTCCTGGCATGGCGCCCTGGCATGTCCTGGCCCTGGCATCTGCCCTGGCACTGTCTGTCCTGGCATTGTCCTGGCATTGTCCTGGCACTGCCCTGGCATTGTCCTGGCATTGTCCTGGCATTGTTCCTGGTTTTTTTTTTTTCCCCCTTTGCTCTTCTCCTACCACCTGACAAAGGAATAAAACGCAGCAATTTTCCCAACCTAAATAACGGCTCTGCCTGCATTTCCATCTCCCTGGAACTGGAATTAATTTAGTGTGTGGGATTTTTAATTGGCTCTTTGTGGGGAAGAACAGAAGATGAAACTCTGCAGCTCTGCCTTCCTCTTCCCTTCCTTTCCTTAAATCTTTCTCATTCTCATTTCCACGATTTTCTGGGGTTATTTTCCCCCGTTTTCTTTTAACTTTTAAATTTTTTTTTAACTTTTTTTTTTAACTTTTAATTTTTTTCTCTTTTTTTGACTTTTTTTTTTACTTTTTTAACTTTTCTTTTAACTTTTAACTTTTTTTGACTTTTTTTAACTTTTAACTCTTCTAACTTTTAAATTTTTCTTTTAACTTTTTTTTAAATTTTTACTTTATTTTTTCCTTTTAACTTCTAACTTTTTAACATTTTTTTTACATTTTCATGTCACTCCCCTTTTCCCCAACCTTAGGAAAATCAGGGCTGTTTCCTTCAGCAGAAATCACCTGGTTTTGATGGAAATGGGAATTATTTCTCCGTTTTTTTTTCACGTGTAGAATTCCATCTTCAGCTTTAAATACGGAATTACAAACCTGACCCAGCAATTCCTGCCCTCCTGGATTTTGGGAATGAATCCTTGGTGTTATTGGGGCTTTTAAATAATTCTGGAATGGTCTGGATTCCCAAAAAATTACAGAGGGAAATGGGAATTTTCAGCCAATCCAATGGTCTGGATTCCCAAAAAATACAGAGGGAAATGGGAATTTGCAGCTGGAAATGGGGAAAAAGGTGTGAGGTGTTCAGAAAAACTGGAATTTTCTGCTTAGAGTTGATGAAAACTTTCTCAATTTTGTATTTTTTTTGTTGTTTTTTTTTTTAGGAGATCTGTTCTTTTCTGCAGGAGGTGGGGACACTGCCCAGGTAGGTGAGAGCAGCACCCACAGACCCCAAAAAAACCTCCTGGTCCCCAAATCTGGGGGATTCCCCAAGGATTTGTTTGATATTCTCAATTTTACAAATCCCTCATCTTGAAAAAAAAATCCTATCTTGAAAAAAATCTCTAATCTTGAAAAAATTGAAGTTTTAATAAGAAAATACAAAGGTTATTCACCCCGCTTTGGGTTTTTCAATATTCTCAATTGTTTGATATTCTCAATTTTCAAATCCTTAATCTTGGAAAAAAAATCCCTAATCTTGAAAAATAATCCCAAATTTAAAATCCTAATTTAAAAAAAAATCAATTGTAAAAATTACTATCAAAAGTATTCAGAATGAATGTAATCTTATTGAAATAATCCTAAATTAAAAAAAAACCTACAAGAATGTTTTAGAAACACAACCATCTTTAGGTGTTTGGAAATTCTCAATTGTTTGCTATTGTTTGATAACCTCAGTTTTTGATATTATTTGATATTTTCAATCTTTCAAATCCCTAATCTTTAAAAAAAATCCCTAATCTTGAAAAAAATTGAAGTTTTAACAGAAAACACAAAGGTTATTGAAGGTGATGGTCACTGACCTGCAGCTCCAAAGGTGTTCCCCCATTTTTCCAAGGATTTTTCAGCCATTCCAGCGATCCCAGAATTGTTTTTTAGGGCAGAAATGATTTTTTTTTAGGATATTCCAGCGGTGTTTTCTCCTCAATCCTCACATTTGGTAGTCTCCAAGAGAGGGCACTGTGTCCCTTCAGCTGGGAGGAGCAGCTTCATCCCGAGGAGCTGAATAATTAACTGAGAAATTAATTAGGAACTGCTCATTTAGGGCTGGACATCATCACGTGATTAGGGATTCACCAGTGCTTTGTCTCGCCTCATTTTCCTAAAAAAAAACACAAAAAAAAGAAAAAAAAATCCTTTTTGTGTCCCAGTTGTGTCACTTTGCCCTATTTTGTGCACTTGGGGTGTCCTCCAAGAGGGGACGGATTTGGGATCTCTGGGAATTTGGGATTTGATCCAAATTGGGAGGAAAAATATGGAAAAAAAAAAAAAAAAAAAGGAAAATTCGCTGAGGTTGTGTTGGAATGTTTGGGCTAAGGGTACCTGGTGGGAAATGCTCGTGCAACTCAAGAAAATCTGTTTATGGAATTTTTATGGAATTTTAATGGATTTTGATGGAATAAATGCCCCAAACTGTTCCAGAAGGAATTTCCTCATGGAGAGGGTGCTCAGGGGTAGGAAGGAGCACCTTAGGGTGCAAATCTTTGGCAAATCTTTGTTCATGGAATTTTTATGGAATTTTAATGGAATTTTTATGGAATAAATGACCCCAAACTGTGCCAGGAATCCCGAAACAATTCCAATAGAAATTCCATTACAATTCCAACAGGAATCCCACAGGAATTCCATTACAATTCCATTACATTCAACAATTCCACACCAATTCCAGATGTTTGGACCAACCTGGGATCATGAAAAATATGGAATTGGGATGGAACTTCCATCCCCATCCATCCCAAACCATCCCAAAATCCCAAAATCCTCAGGAATGGCCCCACAGCCATTCCAACCCAATCTCCACTCTTTGTTCCTTTTTTTCACACCTGAATTTGCCCCAATGCCAATTTTTTTTTCCCTCATTTTTCCCATTTTTTGGAATGTAACATTTGTTAATTTTTTTTTTTTAACCACTTGAAACTGCTTATTTTGGCTGTTCCACCCCCTTTTTTTGATTTATCTGCAGAAAACAGGAGCTGAAAGGATCCAGGCCAAAATCACTGACGTCGACTCCTTTAAAAAATAAAAAAAAAATTTAAAAAAATAAAAATAAATAAATTAAAATGGTTTATGTTCAGACAGTGAGCTCAGAAAACAACCAGGATCAGATTTCAGCTCAATTTCTTGGAATTTAATCCCTCTCTGGCTCTGATTTCAGCAGGATTGAGCAATATTTTACTGAAAACAGGAAAGGGACATGCTGGGAGCAGGAGGAGCCGGGGTTGGAAGGGTCAGATCGTTCCTACAGCTCCGATTTGGGGTTTTTTTTGGTTTTTTTTAAATTTTTTTTTTAGGATTTTTGCCTGCCTGGATGTGTTCAGCCAGGGGGATCACGGGGTTCGTGTGGGGAAATGCTCTGATGCTGCTGGGAATGATGGAAATGCTTCCTGTTGTTTGGTCACCCAAAAATGGGGAAATCTCCTGTTCCCTAAAAATGGGGGAAATGGATCCTATTCTTCATATTCCACCCCAAAAATGGGGGAAAGTTTTCATATTCACCAAAATGGGGAAAGTTTTCATATTTACCCAATGGGGCCCTTTATTTTACTAATAAAACTATTTTATATTTAATGGATCTCTTATTTCACAAAAGGGGAAATTCAATTATAAAAATGAAAGGTTTCTTATATTTTACAAAAATGGGGATTCTTTCTTTGTATTTTATAAAAATGGGAAAATCTTTATATTCACCCCAAAAAATGGGGAAAAAAGACAAAAATTTCTTAAAAGGATTTCTATCCCCAAAAATGGGGAACACCTTCAATATTATTATTATATAAAACTAATATTATCTATTATGATCATTTAATTATGATTTATAATTATATTAATAATTATAATAATTAATATTAATTAAGTAATGTATTATAGTAAATAAAACAATTATAAAGATAAATATTAATATTCCTAATTTTCCAGAAAAAATATTTGATATCAGTCAAATCAAGGATGTTTTTACTGATTCATACACCACTACGATGGAGCCAATATCCCAAATTTAACTCCATTAATATTAATTATATTTGTGATGGATAAAAAAAAAAAAAATCAATTTTTCTCTACAGGAGGAATCTGAGGAACCTGATCCCTGGGAGCTGACGGGACAGTGGCCAGAGACTGCTCTGGGGCAGTGGAAGGTGAGCAAAAATCTCATTTTATTGGCTCCTTTTGATTATGATTAATGTTCTTTAAGTTAGGAGATATGTTTGGTTAATTGGTGACAATTATATTGGTTCTAATGATGGTTGGAGTGATTTAGGTTGAAGTATTGTGGAATAATGGGATTGTTGGATTGGGAGGGATGGGTGAATTGTGATAGTGATTTGCAGAGATTTGAGGAGATATTTGAGAATGGTGGATTTGGTGATGGGATTTGATGGAATTTCAGGTGGAATTTGAGTGGATTAAGGTGAATTTGGGATTAAGTGGAATGGGGTGGAATTGGGTAACTTGGGTGAATTTGAAGGTGGATTTGGAGATGGATTAAACTCCTCTGGTCTGGAACTCTTGCACTCATTTTCCCGTTTTTTTGCGCCCCGAATTCCATATTTCAATCAGATTTAACTGTGATGGTGCCTGTAGGAGTTGATCCCTGACCTCACTGCGAGGGGATGGGATAAATGAAATATCAAACACTTGGAAATCCTTTCAAGAAATATTTATTGCTGCTGGAATTCCTCAGGACCCTTCCAGGTTTTGTGGGATCCACTGAGATTTAGGGACAGGAGGAAATTTGGATGACGATGAGGAACAGATTTTGAATCCATTTCTGTGATTTTTTAATTAAATTTATTAATTTATTTTTAAAATATCCCTTTTTTAAGGGAAAAACCTTCCCGGATTTGTTTTGCTGCAGTTGCGCGCTGCGGGCAGCAGAGGGCGCGCTGGGCCCGCCGGAGTTTACCTATTTATTATTTTATTTATTATTTCCATTTAATATTATTATTTATGCAGAAATGCATTATTCAAAGTGGTTTAATTACACCAGCGCAGCGCAGGGATGATTTTTAGGAATATTGAGAAGACGCAGCAATTTTCCAGCAGGATGAGGACGAATATCCCCCCCACTTTTAACACAACCCCAAAAAAACCCAAAAAAACCACCCCAAAAACCCACCCGGCTGCCATCAGCGCCCAATTTAAAACCGATTTTTAAAAAATCCTGCTCCCGGTGTTATTCCTGGCTGGGAGATTCCCTGGATCCACTGTCTAGACAGACTGACAGACGGGATTTTTGTGCTCTGAGCTAAGCCAGCTCCAGACACTCATTATGCAAATCCTCAGCCCTCGGAAACTTTCCTCACTTGGTCTAAATAAGATCCCAATCGAGTGTTTTGGGTGCCTTCCAGCTGTGGGCGGGATTTTTTATATTTTTATGGGGTTTTTTTTCTTTTTTTTTATTTTTAATTTATTTATTTATTCGTGGGATTGGAGGGAATCACCAAACCTGGGTGGATTTATGGGATCGTGGAATTCCTTGGATTAAAGGGACCTTTAGGATTATTCTGATCGGGTGGGGTTTGATTTATAGGATCATGAAATTCATGGCATTTGAGGGACTTTTAGGATCGTTCTGCCATGGTTGGGATTGGATTTATGGGATTGTGGAATTCCTTGGATTGGAGACACCTTTAGGATTCCTGGAATTTGAGGGACTTTTAGTTTATTTATTTATTCGTGGGATTGGAGGGAATCTCCAAACCTGGGTGGATTTATGGGATCGTGGAATTCCTTGGATTAAAGGGACCTTTAGGATCGTTCTGATCAGTTTTAGGGCAGGAACAATGCCCGTTATCCCACATTATCCATTTTTGGACACTTCCAGGGAATTCCATCCCAAATCCCACCCAACCCTTCCCAGGGAATTGAAAAAAAAATCCTTGCACTCCTCTAACCTCATTCCACATCTCCTAAAAAGCCATAATTAACTCACTAATTAGCTCCAAACCCTTTTCCCTCTGTTTTTCCCACCCTCTTAGCCCGTTCTCTGCACAGAAACCCCAAAAGTTCCCCCGTGACCCCAAAGGCTGATCCCTCACGTGCCTCCCGCCCCGGCCCTTTCACCCAGAGGAGAAAATTCCCTTTTTCGGCCTCGCTGGCAGCAGCTCCGAGGTTGAGCTCAACCCTGGAGCTCCGCCAGCCCAGCGTGACCGACGAGGCACAAAACAAAAAAGGGACCTTAAAGGGACCTTGTGCTTCCTGCCCCGCAAATCCCAAAACCTGTGAGTCACAAACTCTCATGTGACACTTCCCAAAAAACCCCAGGGAAATGGGGAAATGGCCACGGGAACGTGGAGAGAGCAACTATGGTGGGGAAAAACATTGGGGAGTCAGCAGGGTGATGAATTCGGGGATTTATCCCAGTTTGGATGAGGTTTTGGGTGTTTGGGATGATTTTAGGACAGGGTGGCTTTGTCCCCGAGTGTCACTGTCACCCTCTGGA
>VKON01000184.1:52240-65075 GCA_009741485.1 Malurus cyaneus samueli | reverse complement strand
GATGAAGAAAGGAAAGAGAAAGAAGAAGAGAAAAGAGGAAAGAGAAGGAAAGAAAAAGGAAAGAAAGAAGAAGAAAGAAAGAAAGATAAAGAGAAGGAAAGAAGAAGAAAAGAGTAAAGAAAGAAGAAAGAAAAGAAAGAAAGAAAGAGAAAAAGAAAAGAAAGAAAGAAAGAAGAAAGAAAGAGAAAAGAAGAAGAAACAAAGAGGAAAAAGAAAGAAAGAAAGAGAAGAGAAGACAGAGAAAAGAAGAAGAAAGATAAAAAAAGAAGGAAAGAGAGAAGAAACAAAAAAAGAAAGAAAGAAAGAAAAAGAAAAAGAAAAGAGAAGAAAAGAGAAAAAGAAGAAGAAAGAGAGAAAGGAGAAGGGGAGGGAGAAAGGGAGAAAGATGAAAGGGAGAAAGAAGAGAAAGAAAGAAAGAAAGAAAGAAAGAAAGAAGAAGAAAGAAAGAAGAAAGAAAGAAAAGAAGAAGAAAGAATGAAAGAAAGAAAGAAAGAAGAAAGAAAGAAAAAAGAAGACAGAAAGAGAGGAGAAAAAAAAGAAAGAAAGAGAGAAAAAGGAGAAAGAGAGAAGAAGGAAGGAAGGAAGGAAGGAAGGAAGGAAGGAAGGAAGGAAGGAAGGAAGGAAGGAAGGAAGGAAGGAAGGAAGGAAGGAAGGAAGGAAGGCACTGAGCTGTTTCTTGCCCTCGGGAGGTCCTTGTAGCCCTTCCTAAGGAAGCTGAGCTGAGTCCAAGCCCAAGCAGAAAGAAACCAACTCCTCTGGCTCATTTGATCACGCTCATCATCCAGCTGCAGCTCCCAAACCTCTGGTGCAGAGTCTGCAGAGCACAAGGAGCACAGGCAGTATCAAACAGCTCAAAAGGGAGAGAAAAAAGGGCCGTGGTGCAAAATGCAGAGCAACAAAGTGGAATCTCCTCTCTGGAGCTGTTCAGCTGTGTTTTGGAGATTACTTTGAAGCTGGTGAATCTGCAATTCCTCATTAAAAGCCAGTGGTAGATACAGGAGCCGTGCTTCTAATCTGGGCTTGAGGAGACCATTCTATCCCTGACCTCCCTCCCTCCACTTGATACAACATTTGCTTCAATCAAAGAGGTAATTAAACTCCTGAGAGGAGAAATCCCCATGGTTCATATCCTAAATACGGTGCAGCAGAAGTTCCTCATAATGAACCAGCACAACCTGCAGTTATTGCTGGAGCCAGACAATGCCTGAGGCACAGATACACGGAATGTCAAGGATGCTCTGCCTGCTCTCAGGTGCCCCACAGGAGCCCTGGGAGGTGCAGCCTCAGCATTTCACTCAGAGCTCTGGAAAGTGTCAGGAAAATTAATCCACAAACACCAGAGGTTTATGTCCAAAAAGGAGACAGAGGAGTCCTGTAACTTTATTTGAATAAAGGGAGAGGCAATGGGACATTTCCATGGGGTCTCCAGTTTAGAAGACTCAGCCTCTTTTATCCCATTTTCCCAGCTGCAGTTCCCTCTCTCTTTCCCCACGGCTGAGGTATTGGAGAGGTGCAGACTCCCCCAATCCCCTAATACAGACCCCATCTAATGTGCATCCCCATCCTTTTCATTCTTTGTGTCTCTGTTCTTTTTCTCTAAATACAAAAATTTAACACTGTCTGAAATAAATAACAACCTATGTCAATTAATAAAATTCCTATGAAATTTATAGTTCCTCCCATAGCTCCTTTCACCTATCAATATCTGGCTTTATCTACCAGCAAATCCCATAACTTGTTTATAAAAACATCTCCCTGTCATTCCTTTTGAAAGTGAACTGATGGATGGCAGGGAAACCACAGACAGGGGGGAGCCCAGAAAAAAAAAGGGAGGGAGAGGAATTTCCCCCCGGAGAAAGCTTCCACTGTTCCCCCCCACCTGTTGAAAATGGGGGGTGGGCCCTTGGGAGTTTTTCCCCTTTTTTGGGGCCTGGGGGTTTTTGAATTTGGCTTTGAAAGGTTCACATGCTGTTAAAGAGTTTTTAAGTCCCTTGCCCTTTTGGTTTTAAATGCCAAAAGCCTTTCCAGATTTTCTGGAAGGAATCAGTGGAGGGTGTGGCAGGGTGGAGGGAGTGAGGGCCATGGCAGAGCACTGTGTCCTCCACCGTCCTTCCCACACAGCTCCTGGAACTGCAGCCATCGCTCTGGCTCCTCAGGGAATGGCACTGCAATGGCTCAGCTGGGAGAAAAGCTCTTTGTCCTCAGCTGGAGACATCACAAAGCGCTGAATGCACACCTCCCTTGGCCCTGCTGAGATCATGGGTGGTTTTGGGTTGGAAGGGACCTCAAAGCCACCCAGTGCCACCCCTCCACGGCAGGGACATTTCTCCCACTGTGTAGGGTGCTCCAACCCTTGTCCAGCCTGGTCTTGGGTACTTCCAGGGACATAGAATCTACAACCTCTCTAGGCAAGAGCCATCTCTCCAGCTTCTTATTAATATTTTAATTAATATTTATTAATATTTTATTAATTTATATTAATATTTTATTATTATTTTAATTTATTTAATATTTTATTAATATCCTGGTCTTCTTTCACCCTACAAATTTTCTGGCTTTCCTCTTAATTTGGTGGCTCTTTCATTTCCAGCCAAGGCATTTCATGGCCCCATCGTTGTCTCTCTGTAATGAGTGATCCCACATAAATTCTGTTGGATCTCTTGCTCCTGAATTGAACAGCCTGACAGAAGCAGCCCTTGGCTGGAGGAATCTTCTGCCCAGCTCCCTGCCTTCTTCAGTTTGGATTTTGGCACCTGCCTGTCACTCCTTTATTGCTGTTGGTGCAGAGCTGTTCCAGGGCTGCTCAGGGCCCCCAGCCTGTGACCTGGCAGATGGACAATCCCATCCCATCCCATCCATCCCATCCCATCCCATCCATCCCATCCCATCCCAATGGATCCCATCCCATCCATCCCATCCCATCCCATCCAATCCCATCCCATCCCAGATGGGGCTGTGCCCTGTGTGTGTGATCCCTGAGAAACCTTGGCACTGCTGTGTGGGATCTGGACCTGATCCCAAGGGGGATCCCTGGAAAACCCCAGCCCTGGAACATGCCAAGCCCTCAGCACCCCTGGCACTGCTGTGGCCCTGCTCGAGTTACCGGGGTCTGGGGCAGCAGGGCCGGGTCCCTCTGCTGCTGCCACAGGTGATCTCGGTGCTGAGCTCCCCCTGCTCTATAACGAATATCCTGATGAATGTGGAGCCCATGCTAATGAGAGCAGAGCAAAGTCATCGGCAGTGCCAGAGGATCTGCCTGTCCGCTCCAATGTGTGCTGCTTGATTTTGGGGAAGGGAAGGTTTTGCTAACAGAGGCAAGCATGCATAATGTATTGTTGGGTAATGGTAAACAGTGATTATTATTCCTCCTTTGCCTTGGATGTCACCCATTGTGTTAAAGACAGCCTTTGTTCAGAGGAAAAGGATAATTGGAAAGAGGGAGGTGATGCAGTGTCTGGCAAATTGCAGTCGCGTGAGTGTGGCAGATGGTGCCACCGTGTCTGACAATCGCTGCGACACCAAATTACTTCCTCGAGTCAAGAGGGCCAATTTCTGCTGGTTGTGTGTGTGTTTGCAAGGGATAAACAAACCTGTTTGCAGGGAAATGTGGGAGGGAGCCCGGAGAGAGGCCCCTCCCACCGCTCTGGCTGAGGTGCTGAGGGAGCTGTAAAGGTACAGAGCCCTGGGGATTCCTCTGTCATCCCCAGGTTCCGTCCCCAGGTGCCATCCCCAGGTGCCATCCCCTGGTGCGCCCAAGGTGCTCCCCGTGTCCCAGGTGCCCTCCCCAGTGTCCAGTCCCTTCCATCCCAGGTGCCATCCCCAGGTGCCATCCCAGGTTCCATCCCCGGTGCCGTCCCCAGGTGCCACCCCAGGGTCATCCCCAGGTGCATGCCCAGGTGTCATCCCAGGTGCCATCCCAGGTGCCATCCCGGTGCCATCCCCAGGTGCCATCCCCAGGTGCCATCCCAGGTTCCATCCCAGGTGCCGTCCCCAGGTGCCATCCCCAGGTGGTCATCCCCAGGTGCCATCCCCGGTCCATCCCCAGGTGCCATCCCCAGGTGCCATCCCCAGGTGCCATCCCCAGGTGCCATCCCCAGGTGCCATCCCCAGGTGCCGTCCCAGTGCCATCCAGGGCTATGCCAGGTGCCATCCCCAGGTTGCCATCTGCCCAGGTGCCATCCTGGTGCATCCCCAGGTGCCCATCCCCTGGTGCCATCCCAGGTGCCATCCAGGTGCCATCCCCAGGTGACCAGTCCCCAGGTTCCTCCCCAGGTGCCGTCCCCAGGTGCCATCCCCAGGTGTCATCCCCAGGTGCCATCCCAGGTCCCATCCCAGGTGCTATGCCCATGCCTCCCCAGGTGCCATGCCCCAGGGCCATTCCCCAGGTGCTATGCCAGGTGCCTCCAGGTGCATCCCCAGGTGCCATCCCCAGGTGCTGTGCCCAGGTGCCATCCCCAGGTGCCATCCCCACGCAGCCGCAGGGACCTGCTACTCATCCCCTCAAAAGCTCTGAGTCTCAGTGGGACCAACTGGGCTAAACTGGGGCTGCTGAAGGGGCTGCAGGATCTGCTGCAGGACTGCAGAAATTCCTTGTCTTCACAGGCAGAGCTCAAAGGAATTTATCGATTCCAGCAAAGCCACGGCGAGGTCCCTGCTGGTAGTCCTGGAGGATAGAGGTGCTGGTAGTCCTGGAGGGTTTGTGGTAGTCCTGGAGGGTTTGTGGATAGTCCTGGAGGGTTTGTGGATAGTCCTGCACTGCTTCCACTTCCCACTGACTGGAAATAGGGCATAGCTGAGCTAGGATCAGCACCTACATGAAAAATTGTCCTCACTTCTGATTTATGCCCAGTCAGAAATCTGCTCCTTGAAGCGTCTGTGTTGCAGGGCTCCACTGCACATGGGGAATTCTGTCCTCACGCATTTTCTCCTGCCGAGACTTTGGATCTCCATAACTGGGTCAAGGATTGCTCTTATTACAGCTGAACTCTTCATTATGGCAGCAGTGGGAGCAGCTGCACTGTGCAAGGAACAGCACACCAGGCTGGTGCTTGGGCTTGATGACCTCAAAGGTCTTCTCCAGCCCTGACAATCCTGGGATCCCTGATTCTGGGATCCCCCAGAGGCAGTTCCCCAACACAACACTCCTTCCCCTGTCCCTTCCCCTGTCTCTGTCCCTGTCCCTATCCCCGTCCCTGTCCCCTGTTCTGCCCACACAGAATACTGGGAGAAGGGACAGGGACATGAGCCAGTGCTGTGAGCTCCCAGATCCACATCTGGGATTGTGGGATCCCCCAGAGGCAGCTCCCCAAGCAGGGCTGGGATCCCCGATCCTGGGATCCCCCAGAGGCAGCTCCCCGAGCACGGCTGTGGGTGGTTTGGGGCTGAGGCAGTGTTTGCAGCTCTGGGGTGGTGTCCCTGGAGCACGGAGTGATTGAGCCCCATGAGCCTGGGCTGAGCCAGCCCCCACATTGTTGCCCTGTCACACAAGCCTGGTGCTCCAACCGTGTTTCTGAGCCCTGAGCCCTGGCACAGCTCCACTCTCTGCTCAGCCCTGCTCTGGGGCCACAGCCCTGAAGAACAGCCATGAAGCTTTCTGGGACATCTCTGGGACATCTCATGGGACATTGCTCTGGGACAGCTCTGGGACATCTCTGGGACAGCTCTGGGACATCTCTGGGACATCTCTGGGACAGCCAGGACAGCCCTGGGACAGCTCTGGGACAGCCCTGGGACAGCTCTGGGACAGCTCTGGACATCCCTGGGACATTCTGGGACAGCCCTGGGACAGCTCTGGGACATCCCTGGGACAGCTCTGGGACAGCTCTGGGACAGCTCTGGGACAGCTCTAGGACAGCTTTAGGACAGCTCTGGGACTGCTCTGGGTCATCCCTGAGACAGCTCTAGGACAGCTTTAGGACAGCTCTGGGACAGCTCTGGGACAGCTTCTGGGACATCCTGGGACATCTGGGCTCTGGGGCATCTGGGACAGGCTCTGGGACATTCTGCTTCTGGGACATCTGGGCTCTGGGACAGCTCTGGGACAGCCCTGGGACAGTCCTGGGACAGCTCTGGGACAGCCCTGGGACAGTCCTGGGCAGCTCTGGGACAGCCCTGGGACATCTGGGACATTCTGGACATCTGGGGCTCTGGGACATTCTGGGGCATTCTGGGACATTCTGGGCATCTGGGACACTGGGCATTCTGGGACATGGGGACGACCGCTCTGGGACAGTCTGGGACGACCTGGGGCATTCTGGGACATCTGGGCATTCTGGGACAGCTCTGGGACAGCTGGGATTGCCCTGGGACAATGGGTCAAGGGCCTGGGGAGCACAGCAAGGTGTGACCTATAGTGATTCCATCCCATCCCGTTCCATCTCATCCCATCCCATGGATCCCATCCCAATCCCATGGATCCCATCCCATCCCATGATCCCATCCCATGATCCCATCCCATGGATCCCATCCACTCCACCCATCCCCATCCCATACCATCCATCCATCCCCCATCCCATCCCATCCCATGGATCCATCCCATGGACCCTCCATGATCCCATGGTTCCCATCCCATGGATCCCATCCCCCACCCCCATCCATCCCATCCCATCCCATCCATCCCTCCCATCCCAATCCCATCCCATCCCAATCCCATCCCATCCCATCCCATCCCAGCCCCCTGGGCACCCCAGGCTGTTCCAGCCCATCCCATCGTTCTCTCCCCAGCTCCCCAGGGTGAAGGTGCAGCTCTGTGTCCTGCTGCACCTGCCCAGGGCCCCATGCCTGGCCAGGGCCCTGCTCTGCTCTTGCTGTGACAGCTGGAGCTGCTCCCTAGCCCAGTTCTATCAAAACGATCTGGATTAGCTTCAAACATTGCTAATAGTAGGGTTTTGTTTGTTGAATTTTTTAAAGCCGTTCTGACAGAACCAGGTTAGACAGCAGGGCTGTGATCTGCGGTGCCAGCTGATGGCAGAGCTGGGCAGCTCCCACCCCACCTCAGCTGAACCCAGAGCAGCTCCTGAGCTGACAGCCCCCAGCCTTCCCTCCGGCTGCAGCTCTGGTGGCAACTGGGACCTGTCTGAAGCCAGCGTGGCACGGAGGTGGCAGCTGTGGCAGCCCTGGGTGCCATCCTGCAGGGCCCTGCTGGGGCTGCCTGTGCAGGGGGAAAGAGCAGCCTGGAGAGTCCAGGGGTTTGGGCTCTGGCATTGCCACAACTTGCCTTGGGTTGTTGAGGATTCAGCTCCTCTGTTTGTCCTCTTGGGCCAGGCAGGGTGTCCTTGTCCCTGTCCCTGTCCCAGTCCCTGTCCCCATCACGTCCCTGTCCCATCAACGCCTGTCCCCCTGTTCCCAGTTCCCAGTCCCAGTCCAGTCCCAGTCCAGTCCAGTCCCAGTCCCTGTCCCCTGTCTTCCCCATTCACAGTCCCAGTCCCTGTCCAGTCCCAGTCCCTGTCCCTGTCCCTTTCCCCATCACAGTCCCTGTCCCTGTCCCTTTCCCAGTCCCTGTCCCCATCACAGTCCCAGTCCTGTCCCTGTCCCAGTCCCAGTCCCAGTCCCAGTCCCAGTCCCAGTCCCTCACAGTCCCAGTCCCTGTCCCTGTCCCAGTCCCTGTCCTGCCCACACAGAAAACTGGGAGAAGGGACAGGGTCGTGAGCCAGCGCTGTGAGCTCCCAGCCTGGAGAGGAGCACCCAGAGAGGGTGGGAGTGGATTGAGGGAGGGGATTGTCCCTCTGAGAGACTCCCCCAGCAGGGATGACTCCAACTCTGCGACCCTCAGCACTGACAGGGAGCAGCTGGGATGGGTCCAGAGGAGCCCACGGAGCTGCTCCAGCGCTGGAGCCCCTCTGGAGCCGGGCTGGGAGAGCTGGGAGAGCTCACCTGGAGAGAGAAGGATCCAGGGAGAGTCAGACCCCTTGCGGGCCTGAAGGGGCTCCAGGAGAGCTGGAGAGGGGACTGGGGACAAGGGATGGAGGGCAGGAGACAGGGAATGGCTCCCAGTGCCAGAGGGCAGGGATGGGTGGGAAATTGGGAAGGAATTGAGGGGAGGGGCTGGAGATGGAATTGCCAGAGCAGCTGTGTCTGCCCCTGGACCCCTGGGAGCAGCACTGGGGCTGGAGCAGTCTGGGACAGTCTGCTGGCTGGAGATGTCCTGCCATGGCTGGGGTGCACTGGATGCCTTTAGGTTCCCTTCCCACCCAAAGCAGTCTCAGATCCTGTTCTCTGATTCCATCCCTGGTGCCATGGAGATGTGCAGTGGCTTTCAGGCTGGAAGGAGCCTCTGTGTTCTCTGGAGAACATTCCAGAGGCCGGGCTGAGGGGCCGTTTCCAGCTGTGATTTTGTGCTCAGAAATCGTCCTGGCAGGAGAGGGACCCTCCCAAGGGAGTGCTGGGTCAGGACAGAACATCCCTGGGAGGAGCTGGATTCCTCCTGAAAGGCCATGGAATGAGGGTTTGACTCTCAAGAGGAGCTGGTGAAATCCTGCTGCAGTGCAGTGGGGACAAAAGGAGGGGAATTGTGGGCCACTGAATACTTGAGGAAAAATAAATCTCCACCCTGCAGGGTGTCTCTTATTGAACAATTTGATTTTCAAGGCACCCAAACTCCGGAGTTATGACCCAAAGCAAACTCCAGTTATTAAATTCCTACTTTTAGGCATGTTTTAGGTGCTTTCAGTTATTGGATTCCCAGTCTCAGCCCTTCAGGGGTTGAAACTCTCACCAAGAAAGTTTAGAGCTCTAAAGGAACCCGGTTCAGGATTTTAAAGATGAATACCAAGGGGCAAATTCTGTCATTGTACAACTTTTCCTCCCTCATTTTTAAGTAGTAGGGAGCTCAGACAGTGGATGCAGAGCCCAGCAGAACTTTGGAGCTCAGGAATGGTCAGGGTTTCTTTCCCAGGGCTGAAAAGCAGCGCCTTCCAACACTCAGCTTAGGATGCCCAAGCCATGGACCAAGACCTGGAGTCCCAGTCTCCAGCCTTCTCCTCCTGCTCCACCACACCACAGGTTACTTGACATTTTCCAGTTCCAGTGAACCTTCAAGTTTCTTCTCCCTAGGTTTTTTTTTTTTTTTTTTTTTTTTTTTTTTTTTGGTTGCAACATACCCTGGGTGTTTCTCCCCATTCCCCCTTTCCTATGGTGGGGCTGGATTGGTTAATGAGGAGCATGGCAGAATTGGGAAGGTGGGAAAAGAAAAGAAAGAAGGGAGAAAGAAAGAAGGGAGAAAGAAAGAGAGAGAGAAAGAAAGAGAGAAGAGAAAGAAAGAAAAGAAAGAAAGAAAGAAGAAAGAAAGAAGAAGAAAGAAAGAAAAGAAAGAAAGAAAGAAAGAAAGAAGAAAGAAAGAAAGAAAAGAAAAGAAAGAAAGAAAAGAAAGATAGAAAGAAGAAGGAAGGAAGGAAGAAGGAAGGAAGGAAGGAAGGAAGGAGGAAGGAAGGAAGGAAGGAAGGAAGGAAGGAAGGAAGGAGAAGGAGGAAGGAAGGAAGGAGGAAGGAAGGAAGGAGGAAGGAAGGAAGGAAGAAGGAAGGAAGGAAGGAAGAGGAAGGAAGAAGGCACTGAGCTGTTTCTTGCCCTCGGGAGGTCCTTGTAGCCCTTCCTAAGGAAGCTGAGCTGAGTCCAAGCCCAAGCAGAAAGAAACCAACTCCTCTGGCTCATTTGATCACGTTCATCGTCCAGCTGCAGCTCCCAAACCTCTGGTGCAGAGTCTGCAGAGCACAAGGAGCACAGGCAGTATCAAACAGCTCAAAAGGGAGAGAAAAAAGGGCCGTGGTGCAAAATGCAGAGCAACAAAGTGGAATCTCCTCTCTGGAGCTGTTCAGCTGTGTTTTGGAGATTACTTTGAAGCTGGTGAATCTGCAATTCCTCATTAAAAGCCAGTGGTAGATACAGGAGCCGTGCTTCTAATCTGGGCTTGAGGAGACCATTCTATCCCTGACCTCCCTCCCTCCACTTGATACAACATTTGCTTCAATCAAAGAGGTAATTAAACTCCTGAGAGGAGAAATCCCCATGGTTCATATCCTAAATACGGTGCAGCAGAAGTTCCTCATAATGAACCAGCACAACCTGCAGTTATTGCTGGAGCCAGACAATGCCTGAGGCACAGATACACGGAATGTCAAGGATGCTCTGCCTGCTCTCAGGTGCCCCACAGGAGCCCTGGGAGGTGCAGCCTCAGCATTTCACTCAGAGCTCTGGAAAGTGTCAGGAAAATTATCCCAAACACCAGAGGTTTATGTCCAAAAGAGACAGAGGAGTCCTGTACTTATTTGAATAAAGGGAGAGGCAATGGGACATTTCCATGGGGTCTCCAGTTTAGAAGACTCAGCCTCTTTTATCCATTTTCCCAGCTGCAGTTCCCTCTCTCTTTCCCCACGGCTGAGGTATTGGAGAGGTGCAGACTCCCCAATCCCTAATCAGACCCCTTCTAATGTGCATCCCCTCCTTTATTCTTTTGTCTTCTGTTCTTTTTCTCTAAATACAAAATTTAACACCGTCTGAAATAAATAACAACCTATGTCAATTAATAAAATTCCTATGAAATTTATAGTTCCTCCCATAGCTCCTTTCACCTATCAATATCTGGCTTTATCTACCAGCAAATCCCATAACTTGTTTATAAAAACATCTCCCTGTCATTCCTTTTGAAAGTGAACTGATGGATGGCAGGGAAACCACAGACAGGGGGGAGCCCAGACCCTGGAACTGCCCAGAGGGGGAACTGGAGCAGCTCCTTCCCCTCCAGGAACCCAAATGGGGAGGATGGAGGAGCCAGCAGCAACCTGTGGGCAGTGGGGGTTTCTTCGGCAGCTCGTAAAAGCTGCTCAGAATAAGAAAAATAAAATAATATTTATAAATATAATAAATAAAGAATAAAAGCTGCTCAGAAGAATTTGTCAAAAGAGGTATGGCTAAGTAATCCTGTGTTTTGTCGGATCCCAAGGAGATGGTTGGGATGGGGTCAGTGCACGGAGCTGGAAATGGAGCTGCAGCACGAGCAGGGAGGTGCCAGCACCACCAAGGGAAAGGGGTTTGGTGACTCCACCAGGAAGAAAACACAAATGCTGCGTTTGAGATCAAAGCAGGGCTTGCAGAACTGGCACACGCTGCAAGATGGAATTTCTGGTTTCTGAGGAGTTCAGAGAGTGGCTGGAGAGGGGAAGGTCTGGGGATGTTCAAAAACCAGGAACTTAAATCAGAAATCAGGACAAAGAGAGGCTGCCCAGCACTGCTGGGCCATAAATCCCTCCCTGGGTGTTTTGGAAAGGTTTTTGTCTGTCCCTGACCTCAAAGGAAAGAGGCAGTGAAATCCCCACCCTAAAGCACCTCTGGAATGCCTGTGCCAGCCCACAGGGAGTGCTGCTGTAATGGACAGCAATTCCAGGGAAACACAGGCTGCTCCCAGCCCCAGTATCCAGCCTGGCCTCGGACATTCCAGAGAGCCAGAAGAGGCAGCCACGACTGCTCTGGGCACCCTGAGGAAGGGCCTCCCCACTGTCCAAAAAGAGCAATTCCAAATTCCTTCTGTCTCTCCGTTCTTGCTCCCACCAACAAACCCCAGGATTTCTGTGAGATTCCCAGCACAGCTCTCCCTGGAGCTGCCAGTTCATGAACTCCCATCTTGCCCCAGGTACAGCAAATTGTTTTTCAGTGGATCTGCCCAACACGGTCCTCATTTGGGATGTTTTCCTGGAGCATCCAGGCAGGAATGAGCAGCTGGGTCCCCAGCCCAGTGCTGCTCCACACCCAGCACAGGTTTTCTCTTGCCCTCAGGTTTGCAGCACCAGGAAATGTCCCCGGCTGTGTCTGGGGCTACTGGGACTGTGGGACTCCTGTCACAGCTCCCATTTGCCAGGCTAATCACACCCTGTGAGCCACCAGGAGCAGTGGGAGCCCTGTGCAAACCATGGGCCGATCAGCTCCTGCCTGGAACGGGCAGCTGGGTGCCCTGGTGATCACACTCCTCGCTGTGTCACTCGACGGCTCTGCCTGAGTGCTGGAAATGCCTCATCCCCTCTGAGCCTCATGGAGCTGCTCCTTGGCCCCTTCACCCCGGAGCAGAGGGTTTGGTGCTGCTCTGGAGGGTTCCCAGCATTGCCTGGCTCAGATCACAGGTTCTGTGGGGTGTGCTGAGCAGGACGTTTGTCCCTCCCCAAGCAGGGCTGGGGGTGCTCTGAGGGCGGCTCTGAGCTCTGTCAGTGAATTCCTTTGCTCTCCATGAAAAGCTGCAGGGCTGCACATTCCCCATGCCCACTCCTCCCCACTGGCAGGGCCAGCTGTGGGAAGGACACTGAGGTGGTGACACGCTCCGTGCCTTATTCCTTCCATCTGGATCAGGAGAGGATTTGTTCACAAAGCATCCTGTGGGTCCTGTCAGCACAGAGGGATCTTAGAGCATCCCTAGGAACGGTGATTGGGCACAGGGAATGGCTCCCAGTGCCAGAGGGCAGGGATGGATGGAAAATTGGGATGGAATTCCTGGCTGGGAGGATGGGGAGGGGCTGGGATGGAATTGCCAGAGCAGCTGTGGCTGCCCCTGGATCCCTGGCAGTGCCAAGGCCAGGCTGGACATTTGGGCTGGAGCAGCCTGGGACAGTGGGAGGTGTCCATGCCATGGTCTGGGCAAGGCATTCATGGAATCACAGAGACACAGGATCAGGGAATCCCAGAATGGTTTGGGTGGGAAGGAACCTTAAACCCACCCAGTGCCACCCCTGCCATGGCAGGGACACCTCCCACTGTCCCAGGCTGCTCCCAGCCCAAATGTCCAGCCTGGCCTTGGACACTGCCAGGGATCCAGGGGCAGACAGCCTCCCCCTCAGTCCCCCCAGACCAAAGTTCCTCG
>VKON01000184.1:4678-52215 GCA_009741485.1 Malurus cyaneus samueli | reverse complement strand
AACCCTGGAACTGCCCAGAGGGGAACTGGAGCAGCTCCTTCCCCTCCAGGAACCCAAATGGGGAGGATGGAGGAGCCAGCAGCAACCTGTGGGCAGTGGGGGTTTCTTCGGCAGCTCGTAAAAGCTGCTCAGAATAAGAAAAATAAAATAATATTTATAAATATAATAAATAAAGAATAAAGCTGCTCGAAGAATTGTTCAAAAGAGGTATGGCTAAGTAATCCTGTGTTTTGTCTGATCCCAAGGAGATGGTTGGGATGGGGTCAGTGCAGGAGCTGGAAATGAGAGCAGCACGAGCAGGGAGGTGCCAGCACCACCAAGGGAAAGGGGTTTGGTGACTCCACCAGGAAGAAACACAAATGCTGCGTTTGAGATCAAAGCAGGGCTTGCAGACTGGCACACGCTGCAAGATGGAATTTCTGGTTTCTGAGGAGTTCAGAGAGTGGCTGGAGAGGGGAAGTCTGGGGATGTTTTCAAAATCAGGACATTAAATCTCATGAATCCCTCCCTGGGTGTTTTGGAAAGGTTTTTGTCTGTCCCTGACCTCAAAGGAAAGAGGCAGTGAAATCCCCACCCTAAAGCACCTCTGGAATGCCTGTGCCAGCCCACAGGAAGTGCTGCTGTAATGGACAGCAATTCCAGGAAACACAGGCTGCTCCCAGCCCCAGTGTCCAGCCTGGCCTCAGACATTCCAGAGAGCCAGAAGAGGCAGCCACAACTTGCTCTGGGCACCCTGAGGAAGGGCCTCCCACCTTGTCCAAAAAGAGCAATTCCAAATTCCTTCTGTCTCTCTCGTCTTGCTCCCACCAACAAACCCCAGGATTTCTGTGAGATTCCCAGCACAGCTCTGCCTGGAGCTGCCAGTTCATGAACTCCCATCTTGCCCAGGTACAGCAAATTGTTTTTCAGTGGATCTGCCCAACACGGTCCCATTTGGGATGTTTTCCTGGAGCATCCAGGCAGGAATGAGCAGCTGGGTCCCCAGCCCAGTGCTGCTCCACACCCAGCACAGGTTTTCTCTTGCCCTCAGGTTTGCAGCACCAGGAAATGTCCCCGGCTGTGTCTGGAGCTACTGGGACTGTGGGACTCCTGTCACAGCTCCCATTTGCCAGGCTAATCACACCCTGTGAGCCACCAGGAGCAGTGGGAGCGGCACCATCCGATCAGCTCCTGCCTGGAACGCCAGCTGGTGCCCTGGTGATCACCACTCCTGTCACTGCGCTCTGCTGAGTGCTGGAAATGCCTCATCCCTCTGAGCTCATGGAGCTGCTCCTTGGCCCTTCACCCCGGAGCAGAGGGTTTGGTGCTGCTCTGGAGCGTTCCCAGCATTGCCTGGCTCAGATCACAGGTTCTGCGGGTGTGCTGAGCAGGACGTTTGTCCCCTCCCAAGCAGGGCTGGGGGTGCTCTGAGGGCGGCTCTGAGCTCTGTCAGTGAATTCCTTTGCTCTCCATGAAAACTGAGGGCTGCACATTCCCCATGCCCACTCCTCCCCACTGGCAGGGCCATCTGTGGGAAGGAACTGAGGTGGTGACACGCTCCGTGCCTTATTCCTTCCATCTGGATCAGGAGAGGATTTGTTCACAAAGCATCCTGTGGGTCCTGTCAGCACAGAGGGATCTTAGAGCATCCCTAGAACGTGATTGGGCACAGGGAATGGCTCCCAGTGCCAGAGGCAGGGATGGATGGAAAATTGGAAGGAATTCCTGGCTGGGATGGGAGGGGCTGGGATGGAATTGCCAGAGCAGCTGTGGCTGCCCTGGATCCCTGGCAGTGCCCAAGCCCAGCTGGACATTGGGCTGGAGCAGCCTGGGACAGTGGGAGGTGTCCCTGCCATGGTCTGGAAAGGCATTCATGGAATCACAGAGACACAGGATCAGGGAATCCCAGAATGGTTGGTGGGAAGGACCTTAAACCACCCAGTGCCACCCCGCCATGGCAGGACACCCCCACTGTCCCAGGCTGCTCCCAGCCCCAATGTCCAGCCTGGCTTGGACACTGCCAGGGATCCAGGGGCAGCCACAGCTTCTCCCCCTCAGTCCCACGACCAAAGTTCCTCTTTTGGGACCAAGCAGGACAGCCCTGGCCCCGGGGTGCTGAGTTCATTCCCTGCCTGCAGCAAGCCTTTGCTCTCCTCCCTGCCGCCTTGGCCACCTCCTCAGAATATCTGCTGGATTTGGGCACTGCTGCCCAGGGACTTTCACAATGGATGGGCACTCCAGGGTTATTTAATGCGCCTCCACAAGCCACAAACCTGCAAAGTTGTTCAAAGCACTTGTATGACAGGCAAGAAATATTGCTAAGGCAGAGGCAAGATGAAGGTGCCCTAGGAATCACAGGTGGGCTGGGATCTCCAAGGATGGCTGGGGATATCTCGGATATAGCAGTGCTTTCTTATGCACAGGATCACGTCAGCACAGAAAAGTTCAGGAAGGATTTTCTTTAGGAATTGAAGGTTTCATCAGTTTTCATGCAGTTCCCTTTCCAATTCCAAGCTGAATCCAGCATCAGTTCTCACAGAGAGAACCAAGGAAGGGCTGTTCTTACAGGCCCCAGCAAGGCAAGTGAACAATTAAATGGGATTAATTAAACCAGATTATAGCCTTGTAAGAGTACTCCTGTCCGGAATCAGAATCCCATTACCTCTGCCTCTGATTAATTGCCTGTCAGCAGAGCCCATGGCTGTGGCACTCTCACCTGCAGCACAGATGAGCCCTACAGTGCAATTTAATCCTTTTTCATTGCAAATGAAGCTAAATTTTCCATCTTGCCTTCCCTGAGCTGGAGAGAGGCTCAGGACTGCCACAGGAGCAGATAAACACCTTGGCCTTCCCCAAGGGTTGCCGTGGCCTTGTTTGCTGTATCTTAATTTGCTTTAGATAAACTCAGTCACCTCAAGAAGTCCATTGTAAGGGATTGTCGGGAGAGTTTTGGTGAAGACAAGAGCACGATGGATTCAATTTCCTTCTCCTTTCTCTCTACCAACATTTTTTCCTGCTCTGGACCAAAAGAGCTGTTTTGGGACCAAGCAGGACAGCCCTGGCCCCGGGGTGCTGAGTTCATTCCCTGCCTGCAGCAGAGCCTTTGCTCTCCTCCCTGCCCGCCTTGGCCAAACTCCTCAGATATTTCTGCTGGATTTGGGCACTGCTGCCCATGGGACTTTCACAATGGATGGGCACTCCAGGGTTGTTTAACAGGTGCATTTTGCCTCCACAAGCCACAAACCTGCAAAGTTGTTCAAAGCACTTGTATGACAGGCAAGAATTATTGCTAAGGCAGAGGCAAGATGAAGGTTGCCCTAGGAATCAGCATGGGGTGGGCTGGGATCTCCAAGGATGGCTGGGGATATCTCGGATATGAGCAGTGCTTTCTTATGCACAGGATCACGTCAGCACAGCAAAGTTCAGGAAGGGATTTTCTTTAGGAATTGAAGGTTTCATCAGTTTTCATGCAGTTCCCTTTCCAATTCCAAGCTGAATCCAGCATCAGTTCTCACAGACAGAACACGAGGAAGGGCTGTTCTTACAGGCCCCAGCAAGGCAAGTGAACAATTAAATGGGATTAATTTAACCAGATTATAGCCTTGTAATGAGTACTCCTGTCCGGAATCAGAATCCCATTACCTCTGCCTCTGATTAATTGCCTGTCAGCAGAGCCCATGGCTGTGGCAGCTCTCACCTGCAGCACAGATGAGGTCCTACAGTGCAATTTAATCCTTTTTCATTGCAAATGAAGCTAAATTGTTCCATCTTGCCTTCCCTGAGCTGGAGAGGAGGCTCAGGACTGCCACAGGAGCAGATTAACACCTTGGCCTTCCCCCAAGGGTTGCCGTGGCCTTGATTTGCTGTATCTTAATTTGCTTTAGATAAACTCAGTCACCTCAAGAAGTCCATTGTAAGGGATTGTTGGGAGGGTTTTGGTGAAGACAAGAGCACGATGGATTCAATTTCCTTCTCCTTTCTCTCTACCAACATTTTTTCCTGCTCTGGACCAAAAAGAGCTGTCTCTGCAGAAGGTGGGAGCAGAACCAACATGGGCTCAGCTCAAAGCCTTTCCTAATTTGTTTCCCCAGCTTTGCTCCTGACATCAGTTGGGCTCCAGAAGCTGTTTACATTTAGCTCCAATAACTTCAGATAATGTGCTATTAACTGCTGAACTAATGATCCCAGACTTGGCATTTCCATCAGGACCTTGCCCCATTGAGCTGACACTCCTCAGATCATTTTCTCTCTCATTAAAGTAATTAAAGCAAACGTTGTTGGGAAGACCTTCAGGCAATCAAAGGCGGAGCTGATAATAAGCAGAGCACATCCACAGTTATGGAGCTTTTGATCCGGAGTTTAATTGCTGGGCAGGGATCTGCATTTTCTGTGTGTGAGGGACAGTGAGGGGCACCTGGGACTGTACCCCCTGGGGGCACCTCTGGCTGATGGGGTGATGGACATTCCCAGGGATCCCATCTCCCTGGCACTCCTGATGGGGTGATGGACATTCCCAGGGATCCCATCTCCTTGGACCAGGAGGATGACAGGGAATGGACATTCCCAGGGATCCATCTCCTTGGGACCAGGAGGGTGACAGGACAATGAACATTCCCAGGGAACCATCTCCCTGAACTCTGGCTGACAGGGCAGTGAACGTTCCCAGGGATCCCATCTCCCTGGACCAGGAGGTGACAGGGATGGACATTCCCAGGGACCATCTCCCTTGGACCAGAGGGTACAGGGAATGGAATTCCCAGGGATCCCATCTCCCTGGACCAGGAGGGTGACAGGACAATGGACATTCCCAGGGATCCCATCTCCCTGGACCAGGAGGGTGACAGGGAATGGACATTCCCAGGGATCCCATCTCCCTGGACCAGGAGGGTGACAGGGAGTGGACATTCCCAGGGATCCATCTCCTTGGGACCAGGAGGGTGACAGGGAATGGACATTCCCAGGGATCCCATCTCCTTGGACCAGGAGGGTGACAGGACAATGAACATTCCCAGGGACCATCTCCCTGAACCGGCAGGGTGACATCCCAGGGATCCCATCTCCTTGGACCAGGAGACTGACAGGACAATGGACATTCCCAGGGATCCCATCTCCCTGCCAGAGGCGGACAATGAACTCCCAGGAACCATTCGACCTCGGAAAGAGCATGATGTTCCGACCATCTCCCTGACGGTGAAGGTCTTCCCAGGACTCTCCCTGACCTCCTGATGGGCACAGGATCCATTCGGACCGGGTGATGGAGCAATGGACATTCCCAGGGATCCCATCTCCCTGCACTGCTCTGACCAAGAGCTTCCGAGTGGTTTTCCTCCTCACCTCCAATTTTCTCCCGTGTGTCCAAAATTGATTGTCCTTACAAGTTTTACATGTACAGGCTATCGCAGACCGATTTCAGTGGCAACTCTTGTAATTTTTCTTTAAAATACCAGTTTTGCAAATACTTACGACCTCTGTTTGTTTAAAGTTATAAGTCTGCAAATATGATTTTAGCTTAATCTCCTAACTGTGGCTGTGCTGGTATCCTTTCTTGGCCAACTGGTATTTGGGGAAAAAACTGGAGTAATTTTGAAGCTGGTGAGAGATTCTTCTGAATTTATAGGCCTGGCTCTGAAATTAAACAACATTTTAAAGAATATCTCATTTAATGGTGAAGAGGCAGAAACATGAGAGGGACTGGAGATCCTTTGGTGTGTTTGTGCTGCAGAGGAACTCGGGGAGTAGGTTTTCTCTGGGGATCCAGGGCTGAGCAGTGATGAGGGGAGGAGCTCAGGGAAACTTCAGCCAAATCTGAATTTGGCCTTGCCCATGTATCCCTGTTTGTGGAGAGCAACTCAGAGGAGCTTTCCATTCCATTCCCCACAGATAATGACACATTTCATTGTCAAACCTGCCTGGAGCTGCTTCGTTACTCCTCAGCAGAGAATTTCCCCATGGAAAGGGCGGTCAGGCCTTGGCAGGGAGCTGCCCAGAGGGGTTTGGGTTCCCCATCCCTGTTGGAAGAACCGAAGGAAGACAAGCACATCCGATGATGATCAGGCAAGTCTCAATTTATTTTGGGGACTCTGCCCTTTTATAATCAAGATAATAAAGCTCATAACATATTGCAAAAGCATAGCTCATCATTGGAAAAAGCTAATAATGAGTCAATCCCACCCCTATGTGTCCACGTTGCGGTTACAGTTCCTCCTTCCCTCATAATTTTATCCATCTTACATCCTCAGTTTGCCTCATTGCTATTGTGTAACAGCAGGCTCCAAGGACACACTGTCCTTGAAGTCCCCTCTAGCTCTAATTCTAACTCAATTAGCTGAATTCATCATGTCCTCCTTTACTAAACAACCATTCCTCAACAACGTTCTCCACACATCCCTGGAGGTGTCCCAGGAACTCCTGGAGGTGGCACTGAGTGCTCTGGGCTGGGGACAAGGTAGGGGTCAGGCACAGGGCAGCCTCGATGATCCTGGAGGGTTTTTCCAGCCTCAGGAATTCTTGGATTCTCTGATGAAGTCTCCCATTCTCCATAAGGATAATGGAGTAATAATAACAGTAACTTTTGAGGATACAATTGGAGCTGGCGAGCAGTGGCCTCACGGCTTCCAGGGGTGATCTGGCTCCTGGGGTCCCTCCAGGGCCCTGTCCCAGCTGTCCCTTTGGGAGGGAAGAGCCCTTTGGGAGCGCCTGGGCTGGGCTCAGGGCTCATTCCTGGTGCATGGAGTGTTCATCCTGCCCTGGGGCCGCTGCTGGGTGTGCCTGCTAAGGCTCCCCTGGGTCAGCTCAGCCAGGCCAGACCTTGGGTGACCTGCTGGGGTCAGGTCTGGGACCTGCTCTGCTTTGGGGCTGCTTTGGAACAGTCTGGGAGCAGGGGAGCAGGGGAAGCAGAGGCTGCTATTGGGATCAGCTCATCCCATCTGCTGGGCTGGGGCTCTGGGAACCTTTCAGGGCTGCACTGCTCCAATTTCCCTGCTGGGCTGAGATCCTGGGCTGGTTGTGCTGCTCGTGGAGCTCTGCTCTCTGTCCCCTCTGTCCTGCCTTCCCTGGGCAATTGTCAGCACAGCCCATGGCTCTGCTCCAGGGAACAGGGACAGGAGGAGAGGGAACGGCCTCAGGCTGGGCCAGGGCAGGGACAGGGGGTATATTGGGGAATTTGGGTATATTTCTTCATGGAAAAGGTTGCAAAGCATTGGAATGGGCTGTCCAGGGCAGAGGTGGAGACCCCACGCCGGGAAGGGCTCAGAAAACCTGGCAGGTGGCACTTGGGGACATGGGTCAGTGGTGATGGTGATGGGTCAACTCAGGGACCTTAAAGGTCTTCACAAAGTTAACGATGCTGTGATTCTGTGGTTCTGTGATTCTGTGGCTCTGTGGTTCTGAGTCAGAACCAAGACACAGCCAGAGGAAGCAGCAGCATGAAGGACACTTGGGAATCACAGACAAACCTTGCAGGAGCTTTTGTGTGGGCTCTGAACTGGCATGGGCAGAGATGATGAAAATCGGTGCTGTTTCCTTGGCTCAGACCTGGGGAGGTGTCCAGCCTTTGACAGGAGCAGTGTCCTCTGGTCTGTCGTCAGTTGGTCACCTTTCCACTGACCCCAAAGCCCAGGAGAAGCTCAGGTAATTATTTTCAATTGGTTTTTTTGGGAAGAGCTGATTAAAAGTGACTGAGGCCCTAACGAAAGCTGACCAGCTTCCCAAACTCGAGATGAAAACCCTTTGGCTTCATTCCTCTGGGCTGCAGAGGGAACACTGGAATTCAGGCTAGGGGAAGAGAGAGGAACAATTAACAAAATTCTTCCAGAGGGGTAATTATGAAAATAAAGCAGCTTTGTAGTAGAAATTCAGTTTTGTGGAGCAGTTCCCTGAGCAGAGCATGGTGCAGTTCATTGTCTCGTGCTATAAATCAGTAACATTTTGGGATTTTGGAGAACAGATCAGCTCCTTTTGCTGGTACTCCAAAAGCATCTACTGCAGTCAAAGCACTGTTCCAAGGCTGCTCTGGGTGGGTGCTGCCAATTTATCCTGGAAGAATACAAGTGACAGCTCTGCAGCTTTGTGACAAAGGTTTAATTCAGCTTTACACAGCCCTGATTTCAATTTACACTGAGAAATCCTGCTCCAGTCACTCGGTGTTTCTTATCAGGGAAGATTCTGCATTTGCTGAGTAACTCCTGAACCTCCTGCAGCTGCTTTGAGACACGGCTCAGGGATGAGCTGCTCCCTCCCTTCAAACTGCAGCCACCTTGGTGAGGTTTCGGAGAAGCATCTGTTCCTTCTCACCAAACCACAATCAGCTTGGTTTGGGGAAAAATTCTTCATGGAAAAGGTTGCAAAGCGTTGGAATGGACTCCCCAGGGCAGAGATGGAGTCCCCATCCTGGGAAGGGCTCAGAAAACCTGGGATGTGGCAGGAGCGGTGGATTTGGAAGATACCTTTAGGTCATCGAGTCCAACTATCACCATCACCCCTGACCCATGGCCCCAAAACAAGAAGCTTTGTGGGGTTTCTGATAAATACCTGCCCCATTCTGAGTGCTCGTTATTGCTCTTGTGCTGTTGGTTTTCTCTGCAGCTGCAGATCTTTCAGGGAAGGGGAAACAGAAAGTGGGCTGGGAACCACCTGGCTTCAGGAAGCTGAGGGAAAAAGGAAAGGAAAGGAAGGAAAGGAAAGGGAAAGGAAAAGGAAAAGGAAAGGAAAGGAAAAGGAAAGAAAGGAAAGGAAGAAGGAAAGGAAAGGAAAGGAAGGAAAGGAAAGGAAGGAAAGGAAAAGAAAGAAAGGAGGAAAGAAAGGAAAGGAAAGGAAAGGAAAGGAAAGGAAAGGAAAGGAAAGGAAGGAAGGAAAGGAAAGGAAAGGAAAAGGAAGGAAAGGAAAGGAAAGGAAAGGAAAGGAAAGGAGGGAAGGGAAAGGAAGGAAGGAAGGAAGGAAGGAAAGGAAAGGAAAGGAAAGGAAAGGAAAGGAAGGAAAGGAAAGAAAGGAAAGGAAAGGAAGGAAAGGAAAGGAGAAGAGAAGGATGAGAAAGAAGGGAAAAAAGGGAAGAAAGGAAGAAAAGAAGGAAGAGGAAAGGAGGAAAAGAGAGAAGAAAAGGAAGAGAAAGAGAGAATAGAGGAAAAAGAAAAGAAAAGAAAAGAAGAAAAGAAAAAAGAAAAGGAAAAGAAAAGGAAAAGAAAAAAAAAAGAAAAGAAAAGAAGAAAAGAAAAGAAAAGAAAAGAAAAAGAAAAGAAAAAGAAAAGAAAAGAAAAGAAAAGAAAGAAAAGAAAGAAAAAAGAAAAGAAAAAGAAAAGAAAAGAAAAGAAAAGAAAGAAAAGAAAGAAAGAACCCTATGCTTCCCCTTTGCCCCTGCACCATAATGGGACCTTTACTGACGTGTTCTGTGCTCCAGTTCACACCAGTGATCAGTGACCCTGCTGCAGGGGCATTGGGGACATTTGAGGCACTTTGTGCCACACGGTGACACTCGATTTGCACTCATTGGAGTTTTGTCACTGTTGGCCAGGCAGCAGACACAAAATAACAGACACAAAGACACACATAAACACAAAAAAAGAACCCCTTTATTCTGGGACAGGCTCTTTTATCCACTTTAGCAAACAGTATACATTTGTGTCAAACATACATTGGTCAGTGAGGCTGTCATTTCTACTCATCAGCATAGATTGGTAGGTTTGCAAAAGTACAGTATTAGTAATGTTTTATTGTAAGCCACCTGCTTATCAATTCTACATTCCAATCTCTTTTTCTCAAGGCAGCCAAAGACGTGGCGTTTTTCTCCCATGCATGTAGGGGAGTTAACACTCCCCTCTTGGGCTGAAGTTGTGTTTGTGCTATTCCCAGCTGAGCTCCTCAGAGTGGTTCCTGTCAGCAACAGGAGGAGATCTGGAGCAAACACATCATTAAAGAGCTGGGGAGAAACAGCCGGCTGCAGTGACCCCAGCACTGTCACTTGTCACCTTCCAGCCTCCTCTGGAATATTAATGGCTCCTTAATGCACAGTTTGGAGCGGAGTTATCTCTGTACTGAATGCTGTGCAGAACACACCATAAACATTGCACAGAGCAGAATGGATCCATGCAGTGCAGAGTTTATCTCTGAAGGGGCAAACCTTACCCGAGGATCACTCTGTGGCCACAAACTCCAGGGGTTTTCACAATCTCTCACTCTTTCCTCTCTGTGATGGTTTTATTTTGGGAGGAAGGGCATTTCACACTTTGTGTATGCAGAAAGGAGCTGCTGAACAGCTCAGCTGCCATGGGCTGGAGAGAGGATGGGAGGGCTGGGTTGCAGGTGGGGAGGGAGCTGTGGGTCTCCTTAAAGGAAGGATAAATCTTGTTCATTGGAACAGAAGCCAATTGTGCATCCAACTGGGACTGCAGTGCTCTAAACAGTGTGGAGGGAAGAAGGAGGACAGGTTTCTATCCAGTCACACATTCCCACCAGCATCTGGCAGGGGAGGGGAAAACCAGGAGAGGAGGAGGTTTGTGAGGGAGGAGAGCTGCTGAGCTTCCTGCAGCGTGTGGTGCAAACAACACAAAAAAGGCTTTTACAGGGTTTGTGGTGCCCAGGGTGGCATGCTGTGATGAGCAGCCAGGAGCAGTGAGGAGAGGCTGTGCCAGCCCTGCCTGAGGAAGATGAGTTTGTTCTGAGGAGGATGAGTTTGTTCTGAGGAGGATGAGTTTGTTCTGAGGAGGATGAGTTTGTTCTGAGGAGGATGAGTTTGTTCTGAGCAAGATGAGTTGGCTCTGGAGAAAGTCTGGCCAGTGCTGGGGATGGTGTCTGGGTAAAGCACAGGGCCACAGTTACGATGTGCAGACACTGCAGAGGTGCCTGTCAGGAAAATTAATCCACAAACACCAGAGGTTTATGCCCAAAAAGGAGACAGAAGAGTCCTGTGACTTTATTCGAATAAAGGGAGAGGCAATGGGACATTTCCATGGGGTCTCTCAAATTGCTGAGGACGCAGCCTCTTTTATCCCGATTTCCCAGCTGCAGTTCCCTCTCTCTTTCCCCATGGCTGAGGTACTTGAGATGTACAGACTCCCCCAACCCCCTAATACAGACCCCATCTAATGTGCATCCTGCCCCTTTCTTATTCTTTGTGTCTCTGTTGTTTTTCTCTCAGTACAGGGATTCAGCACTGCCTTGGGTCAGTAACAGTCTGTGTCAATGGGTGGAATTCCTGTGGAATGTATGGTTCCTCTCATTGCTCTTTTCACCTGTCAGTATCTGGCCTTATTTACCAGCAGACCCCACAATTTGTTTGGAAGCCACTCCCTCTCATTCTTTTGAGGCCCTTTGTGATCTCCGCTCTCTCTGGGCAGGGATTGGTCTGCTCAGGGCTGGCTGTGCCTCCTCCAGCTCCGCAGCCTCTCCTGTGATGGTGTTACCAGAGCTGAGCTCTCAACACAGGCTCTAAGCTCAATTAATTTGTTAAGTGCTTTGCTCTCTGGATGAAAACTGAATTTTAAGTATTGCTCTGTTAAATTCCATCTTCTCAGCTCTGCAGCTGAGGGGATCCAGATGAATTTCAGGCTGATGGATTCCCAGCATGTCCCTCTGCTCTCTCTGTTCTGTGTGGATTAGTTTTACAGCCTCTTAATTCCAGCACTCCATGTGCTCCTTCAGCAGAGTGACTGCAAAGCTATGGGGGCTGAGAGGGGATTCCTCAGTAAATGCTGGCCTTCGTTAAAGTGCCAGAGTTGCCTTTAGTTTATGCAGGAATTTGGAAGTCCCAGAGGATCAGGGTGGGAGGGGAAGAGGTCAGGGGGGTGTGATGTGAGGGGCTGGGCTCGGGTCCTTCCGTGGCTCTGTTTGGTCCCAACAATCCCTCCCTGGGCCTGAGATGCTGCTCATGCTGAGGGGAATGTCCCAGGGCTTGTTTGGGTGATGGAAAGCTCTGAGTAACCCCGTGGGCTTGCTCTGAACGTGGAATTAATTAATTGATTAATTAATTAGGGCTTTACAAATGGGAATGATTGCGCTGGTTCTGCTGAGGGGCTGGGGCTGCTGTAGGGCTCTCAGACAGGGATCTGCACATGGGTCACCCCTGCCAGGGCTCCCTGTGCCAGCTCCTGGTGTCCCATCCCCTTCTGGAGATCTGATCATGGGATGTCTGAGGCTAGTTCTTCTTCTAATGGCAATGAAAAGAAATTGAGCCAGGGAATCATGGAATGGGTTGGGTTGGGAGGGACCTCAAATCCCACCCAGTGCCATGGGGACACCTCCCACTGTCCCAGGCTGCTCCCAGCCCCAATGTCCAGCCTGGCCTTGGGCACTGCCAGGGATCCAGGGGCAGCCACAGCTGCTCTGGGCACCCTGTGCCAGGGCCTCCCCACCCTCCCAGGGAACAATTCCTTCCCAAATCCCTTCCATCCCTTCCCTCCCACAGCTTCAGCCACCAGGACACTGAGCATTGTCACAGTTCTCAAAACACAAATCTATTTAGACTCTTGTTGTGGGGACCTTCCTCCCCCTCTGGCTGCAAGAAATATCCAGGAAAGTCACGCAGAGAATGAGCTGTTCCAAGGGAGCCCCGTGGGGAATGCACAACAATCCCTGGTCTCTAATGGGTTCTGAAAGAGCAGGGATGTCCTGTCAGCGGGAGGTATCAGCTCCCACCAGCCACACCTTGTCCCTGCAGGCACTGGCTCTGACCCTCTGTTCCTCTGTCACAGGGATCCCCCTGGGACCTGCACACAGCCTCAGGATGGTGAATTGCCATGGAAAGGATCGGGGATCACTCTGCAGCTCCCCTGAGCTGGGCTGCAGCCTGGGCAGCTTCCCTTCCCTGACCCCTAATCTCTGTGGATTCAGAAAATCGGGATCAGCCCTGCCCTGAGGGCACCAAAGAACCTTTCCCTGACACCTTGACTTCCTCTCCCATCCCCAGCAGCGATTTCTAACCACGGCTCTAATTTGCTCACTGCTAAACGTCTGCACTGACACCAGGAACTGTGTGAAAATCTCCCCCTTGGGGACCCTGCTGCTTTGTGCCTTTGAAGAGATACAAACAATGGAAATCAGGAGCAAGAGATGGAGACATCAGAATGACAATGCAGTTATTAAAGACCTGAATCCTGCCAGGGGTCTGTTCTCAGGATGGAAATTAAGATGATCACAGGAACACTGAGTTAAATAGAACAGTCAGGAACGAAACCTCACAAAAGGCAGACATCACAAAACCTCACAAAATTCACTCCTGCACCTCTAGAGAGAAGGAAAGAGTTCTGAGAGTGGATCATGAGCCATCCTTATTTCTGTGTTGCTTCCTTCACACCATTCCCCTCCCTCAGCTGGGTCTGCCCAGGTAAAACGGGATAAATATTGTCTGTGGGGCAGCAAACACTGCCAGAGCAATGCTGAGGTGAGGAGCAGTGCCCTGGGGTACCTGGGGACAGGCTGTGGCAAAGGTGCAAGGGGAGGCAGCAAAGGAAGCATTTCTGGGCATGGGAAATCCTGTCCTGCAAATGGGCTCCAAGGGCCCTTTGGGCTGCAGGGAAGGAAGGGGCACTTTGGGCACATTGGGCAGTTTGGGTACTTGGGACAGTTTGGGCACTTTGGACATTTTGGCGCGTTGGGCAGTTTGGGCAGTTTGGGGACTTTGGGCACATTGGACACTTTGGGGACTTTGGACATGTTGGGCACTTTAGGCTGCTTTGGGCATGTTGGGTACTTTGAGCAGTTGGGCACTTTGGGCACGTTGGGTACATTTGGCACTTTGGACAGTTTGGGCACGTTGGGCACTTTGGACACTTTGGGCAGTTTGGCCACTTTGGACAGTTTGGCTTGTTGGGCACTTTGGACACTTTGGCCACTTCGGGCACTTCCCTTCGGAATTCTCCCCATTTCCTGGACAACAGAGCTGGGTTTGATTTTGAGCTCCAGTGTGTCCTCTGTCCCCAGCCCTGGGGAGCTGCAGTTAAAGGGAAGGTGTCTGGGATGTGAGTGAGTACAGAGCAGGCAGTGCTGAAGGAGATTCACCCCTGGCAAGGAGCCTGGGCCAGATCCATGAGCAATGCCCGGAGGTCTCGGGGTATGGACATGGCTCTTCTTCATGCTGGGCACAAAGCAGAAAGGAAATCACCATCCTTGGCTGTCAACTCAACATCTCCATCCAGCTTTGTTTGAAGACTCTGGAGCTCAGGGCCCGTCTGCTGTGAGGCACTGGGATGTTGGGAAGCCTGGAGGAGCTTCTCAGACACTGGCTCAGTTGCTCGCAGCAGTGACAGAACCATCTGGAAACCTTTCCCAGGAAAGTGTCTCCCCTATTCCCACTGGAAAGAGGAATGACCCGGTTCCTCAGGATCCCTGTGATACAGCAGCTCGGGATCCACAGTCTGTGTTATTCATTTGACATCTCCTTTTGCCCAACAAGCTGTACGTGTAGGGCTTTATGGTTCCCTGCATCCATAGGACCCAGAGCATCAGCTTCCTCCTGGATGGACACCCTCGTACTGGATTTACTGATTTTTGTGTGGTGTGACAATGTCAAAATGAGCAGGAAATAGTTACTATTAAAGGCCAAAAAATTTGCTTAGCTTTAGGAGAAATGAAAGCACTGAGCAGAACAAGTCAGTAAGTGATCATGGAAGAGGAGAGAGCAGATCCTAGGGATTCAAACAAGGAATGCAGGACCCAGGGAAGGGCTGAAGCTGTGCCAGGGGGATTTGGGATGGAGATCAGGGAAAGGTTCTTCTGTCCTCAGAGGGTGCTCCCCAGGGAATGGTCCCAGCCCCAAGGCTGCCAGCTCTCCAGGAGTGTTGGGTGGTCTAGGCAGGGCTGGGGTGGCACTCAACAATCACAGAGGGTCCTTCTCAGGTCAGGATATTCCAGGATTTCATGAGTGGAGGAGATGGAACAATTCATGGAAAGTTTTCAGGTTCATAATTACACCGTAAAGGGGCAGGAAAATCTCTGGTTTTCATGTCTATATTCAAGAGCAGAAGATGAGTAGGAAAAGAGCTCCTTTGGTGATTCCACTTTCCAGGTGCTCATTAGTGACACAGCCGGATCCTGCTCTGCGCTCACTTCAATGGATCACAAATCCAGGGAATTAATTTCCCATCCTCTGTGCGGAGAGAGGGATTTGAGGAGCAGGTCAATAGGAGCAGGTGGGAATGGGACACAAAGAACACTTTCCATTGTGTGACACTGGGATCAAACAGCTCTGGGAGGTGCTCAGCGCTGAGCCCGCTGTCAGGCGAGTCTGTTCAAAGAACAGGAGCAGTGGCTGGATCTTCCTGGGAATTGATGGGTTTCTCCAGCAGGGCCATTTGCTGCCTTTGAGAGGAAGGGCTGGGATGGCTGCTGGGGATGGTGGTGCCTGCAGAGTGTTCCCAGTGAACCAGGGCTCCTGGGTACAATGTCGGGAGCTGCTCCCTGCGGAGCGGAGCCTGCCTGGGGAAGCGACACGCGGGAGGAGTGAGAGCAGCACAGCAGCTCCGGGATGCAGGTTTGGGACCTGGCAGAGCCCCCTGTGATGGAGGAGGAGCTTCAGGAGCACAAAAGGCGTGGGGAAATAATCAGGGAAGCTTTTGAAATGTCAGCTGTGGTGAGGCTGATTTCTGAATGAAATCATAACCAGCTCTGATCTTTAAACTTTGTATCTGCAGCCCTGTTTCTTCCTTTTTACCTTTGTCATGTTGAGCTGTTCTTTTGACAGCATCCTCTCCACATTAACTTTGTTATCTGTGTTTGCCTTTGTGTTCTAGTATTTGAAGGGAATATTCCATTGTACTATTTGGGAACAGTTCTTAGGAGTTCAGAATATTTAAAGCTACAAAGCTTCCGGAAGAACTGATTTTTCCAGATCAAGTCTAAGTCAGTTACTGAGTTATTATTGCAAATATCTTCTCCTGCTGTGTGGAGTAAAAAATTAAATCCCTTAAATTCCTGGCACTGAGAGTTTATTCCTCATCATAAATTGGCCTTGGCATATTGAGAGGATGGGGGATGTGCAGTTCTGAACGTGAGGTTGTCATCTTAATTATCGTTTTCAAGTACAAAAAAACAAAGTGTGAAGATTGCAGTTGTTTTCTTTGGTTCAATGGAGCAAAAGCAACAAATGCTTCATTCTGATTTCCATCTCTTGAAATGAATTCTGAAGGTCAGAAGATGAGTAAATAGTGGAGCTGAAAAGATTATTTTCTAGTTAAAAATCTTTGAATCATAAATAGTAATTCACTGACAAGAATACAACAGAGGAGGAGGTTAAAGGATCAGGGGAGAAAACAGATCCTGAAAACTTCTTCACTTATAAGCTTGTGAACATTTGCCGTATTTTAATCCTGGTCTTTTACCTCCTACTCTTTTATTTTAGACTTTTCCTTTTGCCAGAAGAAATGAAAGATGGGCAGAAAATAAAGTATAAAAATGAACAAAATGTAAATTCCGCATTTTCTGGAAATGGTAGGAGGGAAAAAAAGTCATCCAAACTTTCTATTTATAAAGCAGAGCTGCTTGTCAAAGACCCTTCAAGCTGCTTTCAGATGTGGTGCCTGCTGGGAGCTAGAATTCCCACACAATCCACAGGATGGGAGGATAAAGGGGCTGTGGGAGCGTCGTTTTCCCCAGCCTGTGTGTCTTAGGTTCCATGGAAGATGTGACCAAAACAGTCTGTATTCTACAAGCATCTCCATAAACTATAGGAGAGCTCTTTATGCTCAGCATGACCCAGCCGTGGTAACACCCTCCAGGGGCCATCTCTGCTCATGGACCATTTAGGGCTCTGGGAATGACCCATGGAATTCCATCATCCCTTTGGGAAATGCCCCACCCAGAGAGGGGGAACTGGACACTGGAAATGACCCATGGAATTCCATCATCCCATTGGGGGATGCCCTGCCCAGAGAGGAGGAACTGGACATCCCTACTGGCATAGAAACTGAGGCTCTGGAACACTGGGACCCTGCATCCCTGCATCCACTGGATCCCCAGAGGAGAGGATCTCCAGAACCAGCCCTGGACCTCCAGACATGGACTCGACCTGTGCGCAGGATCAGTGCTTGGACGAGAGCACATCCATCACTGCAACGGGGCTGCAGCACCATTGAACATTGAACATTGACCCAGAGCACATCCATCACTGCAACGGGGCTGCACCACCATTGAACATTGAACATTGAACACTGATTACCCAGAGCACATCCATCACTGCAACGGGGCTGCACCACCATTACTTGAACATTGAACAGAGCCACATCCATCACTGCAACGGGGCTGCACCACCATTGAACATTGACCCAGAGCACATCCATCACTACAACGGGACTGCAGCCACTACCCTGCTCGACAGGTGCCAGGTCCATTCCAAGGAAGGTTCCCACCTTCCTCAGCAGACACCTGTCTTTCAAACCAAGACACCATGGCTCAGGGCATCCCTTGGGGCTGCCAGTTCTGGATCCTGCCGGGACAGAGCACACTGCCATCCCTGGAGACAGCAGGAGCTTCCCAGGGCTCCAGAACTCGGCCGGTTGGGTTTTCCAGCTTCACTGCAGCATTAGCAGAGAATTGCCAGGGGAAATGTCCCAGAACTGGCTTTTCCCCTCTGCGGTCCTGGCAGTGCCAAGCAGAGCACATGGACCTGCCTTGGGTGAAAAAAAATTCTGCTGGAATTCTGCTTCCCTTCCCCAGCTCCTGGACGAAGCTTTGTCCAAAGGCACAGCTTGGAATAAACAAGGAACATAGACTGTCTGGAGAAGGTGTGGTGTCCCTTACTGGGATGTCCCAGGGCCCTCTGGACACGATCCCAGGCCGTGTTCTCTGGGATGGCCCTGCTGGAGCTGGGACCAGAGGAGCCACCACGGTTCCTTCCAGCCTGACCCAGCCTGGCATTAAGGGACACCCACAATGAATATTTCCCATTGTTTGAAGGCAAATGCTCCCTCTCCTCTCCCAGAGAAGGACATTCACAGGAGCTTTGGGGATGTGATCCATCCCCTCGGCACAGGAACTTAGTCCTGACATTCCCTCCTATGAGATGTTGGATATTGGGATGGAATTGTTCCCTGGGAGGGTGGGGATGGAATTGCCAGAGCAGCTGTGGCTGCCCCTGGATCCCTGGCAGTGCCCAAGGCCAGGCTGGACATTGGGGCTGGGAGCAGCCTGGGACAGTGGGAGGTGTCCCTGCCATGGCTGGGGTGGCACTGTGTGGGATTTAAGAGCCTGTGTTCCTGTGATTTTTGGTTACTTTCACGAGCATTTCACTCCTCCTCACTCTGCTGGATTTATTTATTGCTTGTAGGATGGATAATTTTCTGCACATTACCCTAGCATCGGGAGAACAGACCCACCCCAATTATTATGCTCTGCCAGCAATGGGGGCACAGAGAATCGTGGGATCACTGAGGTTGGAAAGGACCTTTAAGGTCATCAAGTCCAACCATGAACCAGCCCCACCACCAATCCCTGTCCCCAGGGGCCACATCTATGTGGTTTGGACAGCTTGTTCCAGGGGCTTTACAGCCCTTCCCATGTAAACCTTTCCCAATTTTCTAATCTAGGCCTCCCCTGGTGCAACTTGAATATTAATATAAATTATAATAATAATAAATAAATATAGCAGACCCATAATGCAGGGAAAGCTTCCAGTGCCTCAGGGCCCTGGGAATGCTCTTCCAACCCATGTGCAGATGAGTTTTCTGCTGGAACCTGGCTGGGATGCAGGAGTAGGAGCAAGGTGACCCTCCTGGCATGGATGGGGGTTCCATGGCTCAGTGCCACCTCCTGGGCAGGGAGGTGCCAGCCCAGCCACAGCAGCCGCAGCCACGGGGACCCTCCAGTTCACATGCAGGGGGAAAAAGGGATAATTTCCTATCACATCCCACCTTTCCCTCTGTTCCCTGAGTTCTGGCCCGGTGCTGCTCCACTCCCAGCTCTTCACCAGGAAATTTAGCAGAACATGTAATGGTGTAACAAATGGGATGTTTACACGGTTACATGGTTAATTGAAAGCACTCTTCCCTGGAGGCTAATTACAGTGTGAGCCATTAAATCACAATTAAGATTTGTTGGAATATCCAGACGATTATGATACTCCTTCCTGGAAAAAGGAGATGTGCAGCACTCCAGGCTGGGCCACACAGTTACCTGGATTAAGGAAGAGCAGAACCTGAACCCTTTCCCCCGCTGGTGATGTAACCAAAACTGCAGGAGAAACAAAAACTCTCCAACAACATTTTAATGTTAGAAAGACAAGGCATTGCTTTATTTTCTGCCCAGGATGTTGTTCTGGCCAGGACGTGCCACAGAAATCATCTCACCCACACACAGCCCGGCTGTGCAGAGAGAATCATTCCAGGACACGTGGATTTTACAAGATTTTCCCCCAAACTTTATCCAGTCCAACCCAGAGAACTCCATTGGTTCGATGTTCATTGGTCCAACGTTGTGCAATTCTCAGGGTTTGGGTTCCTGTTGGATCTGGATTTGTTCCCCTCCGATGCTGATCAGGTCCTGCACCTCATCTCTCTTTAACCAGAATGGGGGTGTCTGACCATGCAGGGGGAGGTTTGGGGCTGATGTTCTGTTGATGGTCACTGATGGTCACTGATGGTCACTGATGGTCATGGAGTGTTGTTGATGGTCATTGAATATCACTGATGGTCACTGATGGCAGTTGATGGTCACTGATGGTTACTGATGGTCATTGGTGGTCAGTGATGGTTGGTGATGGTCACTGATGGTCACTGATGGTTACTGATGACTGCTGATGGTCACTGGTGGCCATTGATGGTCACTGATGGTCACGTTGATGGTCATTGAATATCACTGATGGTCACTGATGGCAGTTGATGGTCACTGATGGTCACTTATGGCAGTTGATGGTCACTGATGGTCACTGATGGCAGTTGATGGTCACTGGTGGTCACTGATGTCCCTTCTCTCCTGTCCCCTCCTGCTCTGTTGAGTTGTGAAGCTCCTCAGGCCTCACCTGGTGGAACAATGCCCTGCAAAGAAACTTCAGCGCCTTCCCCCGGGGGCAAACAAAATCTTTGACCAAAGTTACATATAAATTTGTAAACAGGTATATTATCCAACAGTGACCTGTCCAGCAAACCCAAACCCCAGCCTGGCTGAGCCCTGAAACCGCTGAGGAGCTGGACTTACTCCCTCGTGGATCTCACACCTTTCCAAATCCTGGGGTGAGGGCACAGATTGTGTTGTTTGCTGGACTTGCTGATGCCTCCAAGTCTATAGCTTTAAGAAAACCATTTCTGGCACTCGGGAGGATTCTGATGCTCTCAGGACTCGTGCCTTTGGGTCACTCTGTGTGACTAGTCACTGGGGAGAGGTTTCTGTCCCTGAGATCCTGACCCTGCAGCAGGGGGTGTTTCACTGGTCCCGTGAAGCTGTGGCCTGACAGCAAAGAGCACTGAAGAGGAGGAGCTGGGCTTTGAGGTTCCTCCCGACCCCACCCATCCTGTGCCCAAATGCCGTTTTTCTCTCCACGGGTAGGGCTGTGCTCCAAGGAAAGGACAGAGGGACAGATTGCCCACACTGAGCTAGGATTGTGTCCCTGGAGGCTGGGAGGGGATCCCTGAGAGGATTCACCCATCAGACAATTCCCAGGGGTACAGGAGCCAGGCCAAGGTGGGACACACTGGACACCCCACTGGCCTGGCTGTCACCCTCACAGGTGGGGACTGAACTTCTGGAGCTCTCCAGGAAGGACTGGAGATCTGCAAGCTTTGGAAGCCTTATTTCAACTGCAGCCTCCCCTTCTATTGGTGCTCAGCTGACGGCTGTAATTCTCCTTTCTCCTCATTCTGTGAAGGGATAATTTGATGGTTGGGTAGAGAAAGCTTGAGATGATGTGTGAGGAGTTAAACAGCCAAGGTGGGGCTTTGGAAGGAATTCTACAGGAGCTGGTGGTGCTGGGCTCCAATGCAGGTAACTGCAGTGGGGATGTGCTGGACATGGAGATATTTACATAATTTCTCTAAAGAAAAGCTCGAAGTGTCATGAGGAGCAGCTCAAGGAACTGGGAAAAGGCTGGAGAATCCTGAGGGAGCTGGGAAAGGGCTCAGCTTGGGGAAAAGGGGGCTCAGGGGGGACCTTGTGGCTCTGCACAACTCCCTGACAGGAGGGGACAGCCGGGGGGGTCGGGCTCTGCTCCAGGGAACAGGGACAGGACGAGAGGGAACGGCCTCAGGCTGGCCAGGGAGGGACAGGGGGATTTGGGAATTTCTTCATCCTCTTGGTGTGGGGGAGTCTGTGGGGGCAGCAGGAGCTGCTCTGCAGCACTGGAAGGTTCTCGGGGAGTTCCTAAAGCTCTTCTCCCTTGTGCCGTGGGTTGACAGGAACAGGACAAGAATAATTTGTGCTTTTGGGGGACACAGAAAGCAAATCCTCTGCGTGAACTCAGCTGAATTTCCTGGATGTGTTCTCAGTAAGTGAGGAATTGGGGTTTAATTTTAATTTTCCTTGAGTAGCTCACAATGCTGCTCTAGCACTGTCATTGCTATCAGCCAGGTAATTACAGCCACATCAGGGGAAAACAGCATCTCAAATCCAGTTTAATTTTAATCTGTGTCAAATTTTCAGTGACAGCAGCTTGTCTTAGCAGGGAATATTGATGTCATTATCCCCTTGCAAGAACACGGAGCTGGAAAGCAACAGGCAGACGTTGTCTTTAGAGGAAAAAAAAAAGTGTAACCAGCTTTGTAAAATGTTCAGTCTTGCACATCAGGAGGAATTTCTTCCAAAGGTCAGGCTGGAAGGGCTGCCCAGGGAGTTTGGAGTCCCACCTGGAGGTGTCAGGAAGGGGTGGCACTGAGGCTCTGGGTGGGTGGATGTGGGGATTGGGCACAGCTTGGACTCGATGGTCTGGTAGAGTTTTCTGACTTAAGATTCTGGCACTCTGGATCTGTAGCCTCTGTTGGCTTTACAGATATCTCTACACTTGCTGCGTTCCTTTCACTGAAGAGGTTCAGATTGGAGATCACATTTAGAGGGATGAGCAAATGTTGAGGGATGCTTTAAATGCTGGGATTTGAGGGAAATAATTCCCAGTTCATCTCAGGGCAAAAGGAGGGAGATGGAGTGGAAATTGTTGGAACTGCCCTGTTTTCCCCTCCCAAAATTTCAGTCCTGACTCCCAGTCCCTTTAGCCAAGGGGGATTTTGGGGTGTGGGATCAGCTGAAGGTGGCTGCTCTGCCCATCCATCCATCCATCCACCCTCCATCCACCAACTCATCCATCCATCCATCCATCATCCATCCATCCATCCATCCATCCATCATCCCTGTCCATCCATCCCTCCATCCATTCCATCCATCCATCCATCCATCATCCATCCATCCATCCATCCATCCATCCATCCATCCATCCATCCAATCATTCTCTTCCATTTTCATCCATCCTTCTCCATCTCACATCCATCCATCATCCATCCATCCATCCATCCCCATCCATCCATCCATCCATCCTTTTATCCATCCATCCATCCATCCATCCATCCATCCATCCATCCATCCACCTCCATCCATCCATCCCATCCATCATCCATCATCTATCCATTCCATCCCCATCCATCCCGTCCCTCCATTCCTCATCCCTCCTCCTCCCTCCATCCATCCATCCATCCATCCATCCATCATCCATCCATCCATCATCCATCCATCCCATCATCCATCCATCCTCCCTCCCCTCCATCCATCCATCTCATCCATCCATCCATCCATCCATCCTATCCATCTCTATCCCTCTCCTCCCTCCTCCCTCCCTCCACTCCATCCATCATCCATCCATCCGTCCATCCAGGAGATCTGATTCCTACAAAACGAGCCCTCGATGTGAGAGAACCCTGACCCAGGCCAGACTGACAAACCGACCCAGATTTAATTTTCCTGCCAGCAAACATTCCAGCAAATTGCTTTGTGTGCATCAGACATCAATCTGAGCCCAAACTGTCTCATACTGCAGGGGAGTATCTGGGGTTGGATTTTGTGTCTCCACAAAAAATAATTTAATTTTTTTTAAAGCCCCCACATTTTGAACAAAATTCCTCTGCCAAAAGCAATTTCCCACCTTGCTCTGGGGCCATGAGGTGTCCATGCTGCTGTTCAGGCACCAGGAAGCCCTGCAACGAATTAAACAAATCCAAGAGCTCCTGCTGCTGGGTTTGGCCAGGGAGGAACAGGAGCCACCAGAGCCAACAGGCACAGCACAAACAGCAATTCTCATTCCAAACTTTCAGGAGCAATTTTGCATTTTGAAGCAATAAAACACTGCTGTTCCTCCCACAGGAGGGGGTTTGGCTGTCAGTTCACAGCTGCCTCAGTGTGGGATTGGTCAGACTCCCCTGGTCCTGGAGCAGTGAGCGCAGCAGTGCTGGGATGGCTCTACAGCTGTGGGAAATTGGGATTGCATTGATGTTTTGGGATGAGGTGAATGAGACAAGAACAGTCATCAATGCCCAGAGCAAGGTGGGACTGTGCTGGGACAAGGCTTAGAGGATCCTGGGATTCCAGAATGGTTTTTGTTGGAAGGGACCTTAAAGTCCATCCATTCCTACACCTCCCACTGTCCCAGGGCGCTCCAAACCCCAATGTCCAACCTGGCCTTGGACAGTTCCAGGGATCCATGGACAGCCACAGCTGCTCTGGGCACTTCATCTTCTGCCTAATTTCACCTCAGCAGGTTCTGTCACTTATGCTCATTGTCCTAGAGCCCCTTAACAGACAAAATCCTTTATAAATGTGGGAGTAACTGGGAGAGGGCAAAGGCAAAGCTCTTCACTGGGCACTTACTGGGTAGAATATGTCTGGAAATGTTCACATAAACAGAAGTGTTCGTTTTTCTCCATTTGCACTGGGTAGTCTGAATGTTGAATTCTCTTCTGTTTCCTGCCACCTGCGGGATAATGGGATGATAGGATAATGGGATGATGGGATAATGCAACCCCAAGAAAATCAAAGGGCAGTGGGAATCACTCCCTGTGTCACTGTCCAGGATGATCCCCAGGATCTGCACAGAGAGTTAAAGTTTGGGTGCTTTGGGACCCCCCCTTGCCTTTGCCTGGATTGAGAATTCTGTCTCAGTTTGTAAAATCCAGCTCAGTATCAGCAGTCTCTGATCACCCCAACAAGCAATGGGAACATTTCTTCTGCCTTTATTTCTTCATGGAGGACCTTTCTTTGTTCTTAATAATTATTAAAGTTCAATTATTCTTCAGTGTTCAGTGCTGCTCTTGTATTGGAGCCTCGGTCTCATCAATATTCACCTCTCCCCAGACTGCTGCATCTGGTGATGAAGTAGCAATTACTGGAGATTTGGAGATGTCTGATGAGAGAACTGTTCATTATCACACAATCTTGGAATGGTTTGGGTTGGAAAGGACCAGATCCGCCCCTGCCATGGGCAAGGACACCTTCCCCTGGAGTGGAGGGGCAGAACCACCTCCAGAAGCACTTCAAGGATAATAAAAATGGGTTCAGACAGGTTCCCACTGATTTGTACCTCTGTGATTTGGAACGGTCCTTCCCACTGTGGCCATTGAAAATGAGCTGATGTGCCCAGGATGACAATGAGAACTCAATTTTCCCACCTTTCCCTGCCATGAAATGATTTTGCTACCAAGAAATAACTTTGATTCTGCTCTCCATGGGCCTGCCTTGGGCCTTGCTAGAACAGGACCCTTAGGGAAACTGTCAACATTTCTGATTTCAGGTTCCAAGGTCCCACATTCCTGCCTCTGAAATCCAGTCACAGGCTGCATTTCTGCCATTCCCTGCCAGGAAATCTCAGCAATCCCCCAAAATCTCCAGTGGTCCCAGTTATTTCCCTCAGTGCAGGTCTGGGGGCTTTCTCTGCCCCTCAGCCCCACATCTGGGTGTGCTCAGCCCCCACTGGGATCCCTGCCTTGTTCTGGGATTTGCCTTCCAAGGCAATAGGCCCATGGAATGGGTAAATGACCTCAAAAAAATCAGGTTACTCCCAGCAGAAGGACATAACCCCTCCATGCCCTGAGCCCTGAGCTGTCTTGGAGCCATCCTTCCTCGGAGCCAGCATTCCTGCTGCGTGTTTCTATCGATCCCATGAATAAATGATGGGCTCCTCATGATGGGGAAGTGGGAACTGGAGTTTCCTTGAGGGCACAAGTGCCAAACTCAATATTTCAAGCTGCCATGAATAATTGAAGCTGCAGCTTCTCCTCGGCAGAAGGAGGTTGGGGTCGTAATTCCCTTCCTCCGTGAGTGATCTCCTGCCTTCCTAGAGGACCTGGGAGCCACAGATAACTGAGCAGCTGTGCTGGGTTATTTCTGTCCCCAAAGCTGTGTTCCTTTCCCTGTTTCACATTTCCCTGACACAGGGCTGGGCTCCAGGCAGGAAGCTCCTTGCTGAGGATCAGGCACATCCTGTGGGCTCTGCCACCTGGGATTTATGTTTTTTGGTGGATTTTGTGAAAGATGGGGAAATTGGGGCCTTTGAGAGTCACATCTTCATGGTAGGAAAAGGTCACTTTAAATATTCATTAATAAACCTTGTCAAAAATTAAAGGAATCTCAAGAAGGGAGATGACATCACTGCAGGGTTAGGGGGGTCCTGGTAAGGCTTAGGAGAAGGGGGCTGGGAAGACCTTACAGAAGGAAGCAAACTCATTTCCTCCACCAGTAAAGACTGATTTTGGCTGTGAGGAAGGGATGAACACAAGGGCAGGGTTTGGGAGAGGCAGGAGGTGCAGGAGGATGGGCAGGGCCCTGAGTTCAGAGGAACAGCCTATGGTGGGCTGGTTTCCATCAGCCTGGGGTGGGCAGGGGGCCCAGACAGGGGTGGCAGGGGGCTCAGCCCCTGCAGACCAGTCACTCCTGGGCTCACTGGGTCAGTCCTGGGCTTACTGGGCCGGTCACTCCTGGGCTCACGGGGTCGGTCATTGGACTCCGGGCCACTGGGTTGGTCACTCCTGGGCTCATTGGTCACTCCTGGGCTCACTGGGTTGGTCACTGCTGGGCTCCCCTGGGTTGGTCACTCCTGGGCTCATTGGTCACTCCTGGACTCATGGTCACTCCATGGCTCACTGGGCGGCTGCTGGGCTCCTGGGTTGGTCACTCCTGGACTCACTGGGTCGGTCGCTCCTGGGTATTGGTCATCCTGGGCTCATTGGTCACTCCTGGACTCATTGGTCACTCCTGGGCTCACTGGGTCGGTCACTCCTGGACTCATTGGTCCTCCTGACTCCCGGGTTGACACTCTGACTCCCTGGGTTGGTCACTCTGGGATCCCTGCGGTTGGTCACTCCTGGACTGCCACCTGGGTGTTCACTCCTGGGATCCCTGGATTGGTCACGCCTGGACTCACTGGGTTGGTCACTCCTGGACTCATTGGTCACTCCTGGGCTCACTGGACTCGTGTCACTCCTGGACTCAGTTGGTCACTCCTGGATCCCTGGTTTCACTCCCTGGATCCTGGGCTTGGTCACTCCTGACTCGTTGGTCACTCCTGACTCACTGGGTTGGTCACTCCTGGGATCCCTGGCTTGTCACTCCTGGGATCCCTGGTTGTCACTCCTGGGCTCATGGTTGAGTCACTCCTGGGATCCCTGGATTTGTCACTCCTGGACTCACTGGGTTGGTCACTCCTGGACTCATTGGTCACTCCTGGGCTCATTGGTCACTGCACTCACTGGGTCAGTCACTCCTGGACTCCCTGTGTTGGTCACTCCTGGGCTCATTGGTCACTCCTGGGCTCATTGGTCACTCCTGGCTCACTGGGTTGGGTCACTCCTGGGAACCCTGGGTTGGTCACTCCTGGACTCATTGGTCACTCCTGGGATCCCTGGGTTGGTCACTCCTGGACTCATTGGGTCAGTCACTCCTGGACTCCCTGTGTTGGTCACTCCTGGACTCATTGGTCACTCCTGGACTCACTGGGTCGGTCACTCCTGGTCTCACTGGGTTGGTCACTCCTGGAGCTCAGAGTCAGTCCATCCTGTGCTCCTTGTGTGTCCATTCTGACTCATTGGTCACTCCTGGACTCACTGGGTCGGTCACTCCTGGTCTCACTGGGTTGGTCACTCCTGGGCTCACTGGGTTGGTCACTCCTGGGATCCCTGGGTTGGTCACTCCTGGGCTCATTGGCCACTCCTGACCTCACTGAGCACTTCTCAGCTGTTCTGCTGAGCTGGCTGAGGTTTGTGTCCCAGCCAGCTGCTCCCTGTACCCCGCTGGACTCTCAGATGCTGCTCCCTTGGATCTGACTATGATTCCCTAATTTGATCCCAGATCTGTGTGGCTGGGGTGATTCCCTGATTTGATCCCAGCCCCATAGGGTCAGGGTGATTCCCTGATTAGAACCCAGCCCCAGATTTGTAGGGCCGGGGTGTTTGTGGCTCTGGGTGCATTCTGAGCTTTTTTTGCTTGGCTTTAATGAGAGGCTCCACAATTTGTTTTCTGTGAATGATCTGGGAGTGCCTTGAGGCCTTCTATTTCTGACAAGGATTTTGGAGCTCACATTTGCCCAAGGTTTGGGCTCAATGCTCATTCAGCTTCTCCTGATCCTCAGACACGTCCAACACTGTCTTCTTTGCAGCATGTGAGCAATTCTCGTGGTTCTGAGGGAATTTCCCACTCAAACCTTTAAAGACAGACACAACCACGGGTAATGTGCTGAACTGGCGCTTTGTTCTTTACAGAGCAGCTCTGAAATAGCAAATTGCAGCACTGGCATTGTCTGGGGAGTGGTTTCTTCCTGTGTTGGTGGGGATTGGGCAGCTCCAGGCCCTCAGAAGTCACATTTCCCCAGCACTCACGGCACATCCAGGGCTATTTGAAAAGATAAATTGCCGCAATGTTTCTTTCTATTTGCTCAAGGGTTGTGTTTCCTTCAAAATGACGAAGTATAAAACCAAAGCGTTTAAAGTGAATGCAAGAAGACTTTATTTAACTTTATTTAACTTCATCTAACTTTATTTAACTTTATTTAATGTCTCCTCTGTGGCAGCCGGGGTATGAAAAAAAAACTGATTTGGATTCTCAATAGAGACAAGGTCCAGGTCACATCTCCAGAAGCCTTTAGGAACTGACAGAGAATCTTCACATTGTCAGAAAATCAACTTTCCCCCAAAGCATCCCAATTTGAGTGAAACATTTTGCATTCAGGGAAGTGTTTAAATCAGGGGAAATGCTGGACTGCATCCAAGCTGGGTTTTAGATAAAGGTATTGGGATCAAACTCGACAAATATTCAGATGGTTGAATCTCAGAATCGTGGGTTTAAATGGGATTTTGGGATGGAATTCCTGGCTGGGAGGGTGGGGAGGGGCTGGGATGGAATTGCCAGAGCAGCTGTGGCTGCCCCTGGATCCCTGGCAGTGCCCAAGGCCAGGCTGGACATTGGGGCTGGGAGCAGCCTGGGACAGTGGGAGGTGTCCCTGCCATGGCAGGGGTGGCACTGGGTGCGATTTAAGGTCCCTCCCAATCCAAACTCATTTCTTTCAATGGTGACAGCCACTCAGTGAGCCCAAAACAGAGGAAGTGTCTGTGAAAATAAACCCCAGACATGCAGGATTTGAGCAGCAACTTCACCAGTGCCTTTCCAGTGATTTCCCTTCTCATGCTGACACCCATCCCCTGCAGGCAGCAGCAGGGTTTGCCTGGGGCTCTGTCCTGGGGCAGTCAGGGACTGGGGGCTGGCTCAGGGTTTGTGATCCCTTCACCAAATCCTTTGGAGGAGAATTGAACCCTCCTGGTTCTTTTTTTTTTTTTTTTTTTTTTTTTTTTTTTTTGGTGTGGGTTTTTTTCTTTCTTCCTTCTTTTTCTTTCTTCTTTCTTTTCTTTTCTTTCTTTCTTTCTTTCTTTTCTTTCTTTCTTTCTTTCTTCTTTCTTTCTTTCTTTTCTTTCTTTCTTTCTCTCTTTTCTTTCTTTCTTTCTTTTCTTCTTTCTTCTTCTTTCTTTTCTTTCTTTCTTTCTTTCTTTCTTTCTCTTTTTCTTTCTTTCTTTCTTTTCTTTCTTTTCTTCTTTCTTTTTCTTTTCCTTCTTTCTTTCTTCTTTCTTTCTTCTTTCTTTCTTTCCTTCCCTTCCTTCCTTTCCTTCCTTCCTTCCTTCCTTACCTTCCTTCCTTCCTTCCTTTCGCGCATTCCTTCCTTCCTTCCTTCCTTCCTTCCTTCCTTCCTTCCTTCCTTCCTTCCTTCCTTTTCACTTCCTTCGGTACATACTGAATTTTTTTACCCCCTTTTGTGATTTCCAATTGCTTTTATCTTTGCTGTGGAGGAAAAAGAAAGGAGGCAGACCAACTGAACTGCAAACCCAACATGGGTTCTCTGATGGAGCTGCGAGGACAAACCAAAGGAGAGCTCTGGGTTGGGAATTGTCACCGAGCTGACACCAACTGGTTACTGAGGGGAACACCCTCATCAGTGTTTGAAACAAACCCTGCTGTCCTGGCCTTTGGAGGGATGGAGGCTCTGGAACAACCTCACAGAGCAGCAGGAATTAAAAAATCCCAAATCACTCCCCCACAACCTGCTCCAGGAACAGGGCTGGGGACCCTCAGCATGGCTGAGATGTTCCCACTGCACCAAAACCTGTCTGGGGAAGGGGCTAAAATGTCCCTGTGGCTAATGGCATGGCAACTGTGGGGTCTGGGATGTCTGTGGGGTCTGGGGATGTCTGTGGGGTCTGGAATGTCTGTGGGGTCCTGGCATCTGAGGACTGCCAGGAATCCTAGTGGCACAATTCCTCTGTCCCACTGCACCCATCCCAAAATGAACCAAGGGAAGCGTTAGGGTTAGGGTTAGGATCAGGGTTAGTGTTAAGGTTAGGCTTAGGGTTAGGGTAGTCCCCATAACAGGGATTGTGCTGGGAGCTAATGAGGTGTGTCTGTGGTTAATTAACCCCAGCTGATTGCAGCCCCTGCACATTCACTGCAGGCGCTGGCACTGCTGAGCTGCAGCCTGTCATCACCAGTGGCACCGAGTGCCAGCCTGGGCTGTTTTTGATTTATTTTCATTGTATTTGATGTAATGTCGTTTTATGTAGATTTCAGCTAACCAGAACCTGATGCTTTCCCTGTGGCATCATATTGTTCCTGGGATCACAGAATTGGGGAATGTCCAGACTTAGGAGGGACCCTTTGGACCATCCAGTGCCACCCCAGCCCTGCCCAGACCCCCCAACAATCCCACCCTGGGCATCCCTGGCTCCTGGAGCTCTGGCAGCCTCGGGGCTGTTCCCAGCAGTGCTGGGATGCTGGGATTTAGGGAGGCAGAGATCAGTGGGAATTTCCCACCAGAGTGCTCTCCAGGCTGCTGGCATCCCTGTGAAACTTCACTTGGGGTTGTCAGAGAGTCGGGGCACTGTGGCTGCTTCTGGGGCTCAGTCCCTGTCCCGCTGTTTCCCCTGGAAGCCTTTCCCAGACTCAGCCAGGAGCAGTCCTGAGGGGTTTCCTGGGAGCTGAGGGAACAAAGCAGGAGGAGGAATCCTGGGTCTCTTCCCAGGGAGCAGAGGGAACCGGGTGCTCGGGTCCTGTGTGCCTTGTGCAGGGATTCTGCGGGGGTTTTAGGGGATTTTTGGTGTTTTCATCTGGGCTTTCTGTGCCTTTCCCTTCTCTCTCTCCCCTGGAATGCCCTACCAGGAGCTCTTCATTGCTACCCTGGACCCGTCGGGGCTGTGGCCGAGGTCCAGCCCTGCCCTGGTCCCTGTCCCTGGTGGGAAGGGCTGGAATGGGGAACAACTCTTAGGGACAGGAGGAGGGGAAGCTGGGAATTTTGGCTGTGGGCTGAAACTGGGGCTCTTCCTCCAGCCTTGCTCCCAGGGCCCAGGATGACAGGTTATTTGATAATCAAAAACATCTTTTCTGGAAGTTTTTCCCATTCATCAGACAGAACCGAGTTCCCCTCAGCTGCTTCATCTCGGGATTTTCCCAGTCCCAGCCCCGGGGCAGATTCACCTTCCCTCCAAAGGTTCAAAGTGAAATAAACCCAGCTGAATGAAGCCTTTAGGTTCTCCAGGTGCTTTTCTGCCTCATTAAACCCAGACCATCGACTGAGCAGCAGGACAGACAGGACAAGGCAAAGGGACCTGGGAGAAATCAGCCTCTCTGGAATGTGGGAGGAAGGAGCCACAGTCCTGTGACATCCCCGTGTCTGCCTCATGGTCGACGGGGACACAAGGACACGCAGACACCAATATGATGAGCATGATCCGTTTATTTCTAATACAAGCTCCTTTTTATCTATTTTCATAAGCCAGCCTTTCTATATGATTAGCAATTATTCATTGGTTAATTTAGCAGTCTGTCTATTACATTTCAGCATATGATTGGTATATTTGCAAAAGCGTGTTTTTGTATGCCTTGCAGCTTTAAATAAACGTTCTCAGCATTTTGCACTTTCTTCAATCATCCGATTGTTCTTCAGTTGCTCTTTGTTCTTGCTTCTTACCATGTTTCTTCTTCATGGTCAGCGCGAGGTACATGTTACACTGCTGTAGTCACGTCATCCTTTTTCCCATCCTCTTCTATCTTACTCTGCTCTATCTTGTAGTCTGGGTTGCTCAGTAACAGCAATTTATGACCTCGTTCCCACAAAAACCTGTCTAACAGAGATTCACCTAACTGAGATCCTTCTACATCTGCCTGGGCACCTGCAAGCCAGGGTACCCCAGCTGCTCCCAACCCAGCCTCTGCATTGCAGGGAATGTTCCAGAACTGCTCTTTGGCTGATGGAAAATGCTGCTGAGTTACAGAGGGGAGATTCTGTAACAACAAAGCCCCTTTCTGAGGGAGCACTGTCCTTGTTTCTCCCAGAAGATCCAATTTTCCTGGGATATCCCAGGGTGTGGGAAGCCAGCAAGAGACCAGGAGCAGCATCTGGCTGTGGCTTCCAAGGAGAAAAGGTAAAAATACTCAGCTGTGGCAAAAGGAGATGCTCGGGTACCAGCTGAGGAACATCTGAGAGAGCTCAATGAGCTCCTGAAGAGTGCAGGAAGTGGCTGCTGGAAAAGGAGATGTTTGGATAGCAGCTTGGGAGCATTTGTGGAGGATTCATGGAGGGTTTTGGTCTCCTGTTTGTGTTTGCATGATGTGGAGAGGTGCTGTGAGATGTTAAAGGGCTGCCTGACACCTTCCCCCCATGTCTGTCAGCATGTGAGGTCTGTGCCAGCACCAGGAGAGGGCTGGGTGGGGGACAAAACATCCCCTTGGAAAAGCTGGATTCCTCCTGAAAGGTCATGGAATGGGACAGAGAGGCAGGGCCAGCTTAGGGCCAGGGAAGCTGGAAAATGGCCTAGGAGTGGCATGAGGAGGGGGCAGGGAAAGATGTAAAACCTCAAGATGTCTCAGGGAGAAAAGAAAAATTGAGAAGGAAAATAATCATGGGAATTCAGTGGTTCCTACATCTCATCAAAGAACTGGGGAAGCCCAGCCCCACACGTGGCTGTGGGGGGCTCAGCCCTGGGATAGACTGGAGAAATCTTGGCCCATGGAATGGTTCGGGTTGGGAGCGTCCTTAAATCCCATCCAGTGCCATCCCTCCCATGGCAGGGACGCCTCCCACTGTCCCGGGGTGCCCCAGCCTGGCCTTGGGCACTTCCAGGGATGTAGGATCAGCCACAGCTGCACTGGGAACCCTGTGCCAGAGGTGTGGGAGCTGAGGTGGACTCCAGGCACTGGAATCCATCCGGGAATGTGTCCCAGTGGGAATGGCCCCTCTGACCCCAGGAAGATCCAGTCCAAACCCCTCCCAAACCCCCAGAGTGGGTGAGGTGCAAAGGGGGTCCTGGTCCTGCTGGAGCTGCTGCTGCTGAGAGCAGGAAAAGGAACAGTCCTAAAGCTGAGAACACAGAAAGTGATGGATTTCTGGGATCAGAGAGGGAAGGCAGGTGGGAGAGGCTGAAGAAACAGAGCAGTGTTGTGGAGGGTGAGGAGTGCCTGAGCTGTGACACTGACAGCACAGATCAGAAGGAGCTGCTCTGCAGAGCTCTGAACCCATCCCTGCAGGGACCCAGGTTCAGAAGAACAGCCCAGGCTGGCCTGGCTTCCATCAGCCCATGGTGGCCAGGGGGCTCAGCCCCTGCAGGCTGGTCACTCCTGGACTCCCTGGATCAGTCATTTCACTCCTGGACTCCCTGGGTCAGTCATTTCATTCCTGGACTCCCTGGGTCAGTCACTCCTGGCCTCATTGGTCACTCCTGGCCTCACTGAGCACTTCTCAGCCATTCTGCTGGGAATGGCTTCCCTGGCTTTAGGCAGGGCTGGGCTTGGGCTGAGCAGAGGCCTTGGAGGAAAAGTGGCTGCATTCCTCACAAAAATAATAAAAAAAAAAACCCCTTTATTCTTTCTCTGTCTGAAAACCAAACATTTCACAAAAGGCTTTTAAGGTTGGAGATGCTGCCAAGAAAAGTCATAGCTACTTTTCCTGGTGACTGAAGGCAAAACATCTTTGGCTGGTTTTTTATTCTTTCCTAAATAATTTTTTGTGAGAATTGTGGGCAGCACTGAGGCGAAGGGAGCAGGATGAGCCAGCAGTGCACAGGGCTGGCCTTGGCTGTGATGATGGGCTGGGAGAGGAGGAGCACAGCAGGACATTTGTGGAATTGAAGCTTCAGCCATCCCAGGGAACCAGCTCAACTGCTCCTGCCAAAGTGGGACTCAGGGGAGAGGAGCACTCAGACAGGGTAAAACAAAGCAAATCCCAATAAAGATCAAATGTGCAGTGCCAGGGCTCTCCCTTCCAGCCACGAGATCCTGCAGAGGAGCAGAGGAGCTGGGGGCTCTCTGGGGGCTGTTTGAATTCCCTGGACAACATCCTCCGCTGGCAATTTTACTGAGGCAAACAATAACAAAAGCACTGGGGGATAAAGCCACGTCCTTTTGAAAAAAAAAACAAAAACGTTTCAGAGGAGCTTGGGTGTGATCCAGAGCAGGCTGGGCAGGCAGGACAAACCAGCAGGAACAGGAGCTATAAAACAAGGGAAATCTCAGCCTGTTGGGTGATCCTCTGGAGCACAATAAAGCTGGAGAAGGTTCCCTTACCCGGCAGGGGGAGATTCCTGCCAATGTTCACAAAAGCTCATTCAGCTTTGGCTGCCAAAGTTGAAGTTTGTGGCAGGGGAAGGTGAACGAGGAGCAGCTCTGTGAGAGCCCTGTGAGAGCTGCAACCTCCCAGCGCTGCCTGGGCACCACCCTGGACAGCAGGGGCTCAACCCAGCCTGGGCACAGGGCCAGGCCCTGATCTGGTCAGTCACGGGCTCTGGTTGGTCACAGGCTGTGGTCACTCACAGGCTCTGGTCACTCACAGGCTGTGGTCACTCACAGGCTCTGGTCACTCACAGGCTCTGGTCACTCACAGGCTGTGGTCACTCACAGGCTCTGGTCACTCACAGGCTCTGGTCACTCACAGGCTGTGGTCAGTCACAGGCTGTGGTCACTCACAGGCTCTGGTCACTCACAGGCTCTGGTCACTCACAGGCTCTGGTCAGTCACAGGCTGTGGTCAGTCACAGGCTGTGGTCAGTCACAGGCTGTGGTCACTCACAGGCTGTGGTCAGTCACAGGCTGTGGTCACTCACAGGTTCTGGTCAGTCACAGGCTGTGGTCAGTCACAGGCTGTGGTCAGTCACAGGCTCTGATCACTCACAGGCTCTGGTCACTCACAGGCTTGGTCACTCACAGGCTGTGGTCACTCACAGGCTCTGGTCACTCACAGGCTTGGTCACTCACAGGCTCTGGTCACTCACAGGCTCTGGTCACTCACAGGCTCTGGTCCTCACAGGCTGTGGTCAGTCACAGGCTGTGGTCACTCACAGGCTCTGGTCACTCACAGGCTCCGGTCACTCACAGGCTCCGGTCACTCACAGGCTCTGGTCACTCACAGGCTCTGGTCAGTCCCAGGCTGTGGTCAGTCACAGGCTCTGGTCACTCACAGGCTCTGGTCAGCCATGGGCTCTGGTCAGTCCCAGGCTCCGGTCAGTCCCAGGCTCTGGTCAGTCCCAGGCTCTGGTCACTCACAGGCTGTGGTCACTCACAGGCTCTGGTCACTCACAGGCTCTGGTCACTCACAGGCTGTGGTCACTCACAGGCTCGGTCAGTCACAGGCTGTGGTCACTCACAGGCTGTGGTCAGTCACAGGCTGTGGTCACTCACAGGCTCTGGTCACTCACAGGCTGTGGTCACTCACAGGCTGTGGTCAGTCACAGGCTGTGGTCACTCACAGGCTGTGGTCACTCACAGGCTGTGGTCAGTCACAGGCTGTGGTCACTCACAGGTTCTGGTCAGTCACAGGCTGTGGTCAGTCACAGGCTGTGGTCAGTCACAGGCTCTGATCACTCACAGGCTGTGGTCAGTCACAGGCTGTGGTCACTCACAGGCTCTGGTCACTCACAGGCTCTGGTCAGTCACAGGCTGTGGTCACTCACAGGCTCTGGTCACTCACAGGCTCTGGTCACTCACAGGCTCTGGTCCCTCACAGGCTGTGGTCAGTCACAGGCTGTGGTCACTCACAGGCTCTGGTCACTCACAGGCTCTGGTCACTCACAGGCTCGGTCACTCACAGGCTCCGGTCACTCACAGGCTCTGGTCACTCACAGGCTCTGGTCAGCCATGGGCTCTGGTCAGTCCCAGGCTCCGGTCAGTCCCAGGCTCTGGTCAGTCACAGGCTCTGGTCACTCACAGGCTGTGGTCACTCACAGGCTGTGGTCAGTCACAGGCTCTGGTCAGTCCCAGGCTCTGGTCACTCACAGGCTGTGGTCACTCACAGGCTCTGGTCACTCACAGGCTTGGTCACTCACAGGCTCTGGTCACTCACAGCTGTCGCATGGCTTGGTCACTCACAGGCTGTGGTCAGTCACAGGCTGTGGTCACTCACAGGCTCTGGTCAGTCACAGGCTGTGGTCACTCACAGGCTCTGGTCACTCACAGGCTCTGGTCACTCACAGGCTGTGGTCAGTCACAGGCTGTGGTCACTCACACGCTCTGGTCAGTCACAGGCTCTGGTCACTCACAGGCTCTGGTCACTCACAGGCTCTGGTCACTCACAGGCTGTGGTCACTCACAGGCTCTGGTCAGTCACAGGCTCTGGTCATCACAGGCTTGGTCAGCCATGGCTCTGGTCACTCCACGCTACAGGCTGTGGTCACTCACAGGCTCTGGTCACTCACAGCTCTGGTCACTCACAGGCTGGTCACTCACAGGCTCTGGTCACTCACAGGCTCGGTCACTCACAGGCTCTGGTCACTCACAGGCTGTGGTCAGCCATGGGCTCTGGTCAGTCACAGGCTCTGGTCACTCACAGGCTCTGGTCACTCACAGGCTCTGGGTCAGCCATGGGCTCTGGTCAGTCACAGGCTGGTCACTCACAGGCTCGGTCACTCACAGGCTTGGTCACTCACAGGCTCTGGTCACTCACAGGCTCTGGTCACTCACAGGCTCCGGTCAGTCACAGGCTGTGGTCACTCACAGGCTGTGGTCAGCATGAGCTGTGGTCAGTCAGGGGCTCAGCCGGCCATGATGGACAATAGGGAGCACAGCCCTCGGAGCAGCTCTGCAATTCCCTCTGGGATCAGTTCCGTTCACACTTCCCAGGCAGCAGCAGGGGCAGCTCATCCTGAGAGCAGAAAAGCTGGACCAGCTTCTGGGGGTGCCTGGCCAGCACCTGGAGCCTGCCCGAGCTCCGGGGAGTAAATCCGGCTGCTCCTGCCCCATTCCCAGCAGGAAATGCCAAGGACTGGAGCTTTGCTGATGGTGCTCAGGGTGCCTGGGGCTCATGGACGGTGGCTCTGGAGTTCTGCTGCACTTTGGTGCTGACAGGGTTAAAAATGGATCCCCATGGCAGCAGAGCCCATCAGACCATGACCAGGGCTCCCCCTTCCCTTCCCTCCCTTCCTTCCCTTCCCTCCTCCTTCCCTCCCTTCTCCCTTCCTCCTCCCTCCTTCCCTTCCTTCCCTTCCCTTCCTTCCCTTCCCTTCCCTTTCCTTCCCTTCCCTTCCCTTCCCCTTTCCCTCCTTCCCTTCCTTCCTTCCTTCTCCTTCCTCCTTCCCTCCCTTCCCTTCCCTCCTCCTCCTCCTTCACCTTCCCTTCCCTTCACCTTCCCTTCCCTTCCCTTCCTTCCAAACCTTCCCTTCCCTTCCACTCCTTCCCTTCCTTCCCAAACCTTCCCTTCCCAAACCTTCCCTTCCAAACCTTCCCTTCCCAAACTTCCCCCCCTTCCCTCCCAACTTCCAAACCTTCCTTCCCTTCCCCTTCCCAACCTTCCCACCTTCCCAAACCTTCCCTTCCCAAACCTTCCCAAACCTTCCCAAACCTTCCCTTCCCTTCCCAAACCTTCCCAAACCTTCCCTTCCCTCCCCCAGGATGGCCTTTGGTGTCCATGGATGAGGTCAAGCAGGAAAATTCCTGCTCGGGGCCATCATGGGAAAGTGTTCCCAGAGATGGGGCTGTGGTGCAGCCACGGGGGCTCTTTGGGGTTTCATTGGGGCCGGGAAAGGGGTGACGGAAGGACAGGAAGGAATTATTTGGGTGGAGTTTTCCAGCAGCGGTGGCTGTGAACAAATCCCCTGGGATCTGTAGGGTCAGGGGAGGAGGGCACGGGACTTCCCCGTACAGGGGCTCCTTGGGCAGCTCCAGGGAGCGGGGTCTGGGTTTGTGGGGTCAGGGATGGTGTGGGGGCCACACCAAGGAGCTGCACCTTCACTGCAGCCCACTGACCACTGATCAATGACCACTGACCCCACTCACTCTATAGATCCCACTGACCCTCCTGACCTCACTGACCCCACTGAGCCACTCACCCCACTGACCCCAGTGACCACTGACCCCACTGCCCCTCTCTGAGCCCCAAACCGGACAGGTGAGCTTTTTGGTTCCTGTTTTAGTGCAGGTGCAGATGGCACTGTCCATCAGTGCCAGACACAACCATCAGCTCTTTGGGGTCCTTGCAGAGCCCCTCGGGGACAGGGCAGAGGGACCACGAGATTGACCCTAGGATGTCAGACAAAAATGAGCCTGAGCCACTCTCAAAGCTGAGAATTGAGATATTAATGAGCTGGGGGATCTCATTATTTCAGTGCGAAAGGGCTTTTCCTTCTAAAATTTATTCCATCTTAATTAGGCAATAATAAGCTGAAAGAAATTAACAAAAATGCATTTTCAGGGGAATTCAGGTTTTGCTGAGGCTGAAAAGGATTCTTTTCTATTTCCAGTTTTCAAAAAGAAAGAAACAAACAAAAATCCTGAAAGACAGAAATTATTTCCAGGTCGCACAGAAGAGCCACAGCAGGTTTCTTTCCTGGTGCTGTGTCTCCGTTTCTGATCCAGTTAATGAACTGAAATTCCCTCAGCTCACAGAGCTCCATCCTCTCCACCTGCACCAGGTGAATTTGGATATGGAGGAGCTCAGAGAGCTCAGAGAGCACGGGAGGATGAGGGTACAGGGCTGGAGCAGGGGAGCTGCACCCAGGATGTGTCACCTGGGGTTCCTCTGTCCCCACAGTGCCACAGCAGGGCCAAGTCCCCAACCCTGGGACCTTCAAACACCCCGGGCATGGCCCTGAACCCCTGGGGCTGGGCTGGGCTTGGTGATCCTGCCCAGCCCTGGAGGGTCCCAGGCTGGTGTGGACAGGGCTTGGGGCACCCTGGGGCAGTGTGAGGGGTCCCTGGATGGGCTCTGAGGTCCCTTCCAGTCCCAGCCACTCTGGGATTCCTGACCCCACTGACCCCACTGACCCCACTGATCCTAAGCTACAGCACGAGGATCAGACAAAGGCGAGAATAAATCATCTGAGCTGTGAATACTCACGGCCATAAGAGAGACAAATGTGTCACCTGGGGTTCCTCTGTCCCACAGTGCCACAGCAGGGCCAAGTCCACCCTGGGCATTCAAACCCGAGCCTGAACCCCTGGGGCTGAGGCTGGCTGGGTGATCCTCCCAGCCCTGGAGGGTCCCAGCTGGTGTGGACAGGGCAGGCACCCTGGGGCATGTGAGGGGTCCCTGGATGGGCTCTGAGGTCCCTTCCAGTCCAGCCACTCTGGGATTCCTGACCCCAGCTGACCCCACTGATCACTGATCCGACCCACTGATCCCACTGACCCCCCACGACCCACTGACCCCCTGACCCACTGACCACTGGATTTCAGAATTCTTTACTCACCTGCACCATGCCCTGACTCTCCCGTTCCTCTCTCGGGTCTGTTCCAGACTCTGACTCTTTCCCGGCAGCTTGCCCAGAGCCCAACAGGAGGAGGTGGCCCCGGTGCAGTGCCCGGCATTTGTGCCATGGTTTGGGGGTCCTGATCCCCCTGATGTCCCCAACCCCTTGGTGCTCCCTGATCTTCCCTGATCCCCTGAACCCCGATTTCCCAATCCCCCCAGTCACCCCGATCCCCTGGTGCTCCTCAACCTCCCACCCAGATCAATCATCCCGATTCACCGATCCCTCCTCGATCCCCATCTCGAGATCCCCAGTGTCCTGACCCCTCATCTCCTGATCCCCTTGTGCTTCCCGATCTCCCCAATCCCTTCATATGCCTGATCCTCCGATCTCCCATCCCCCCAATCTCCCCAGTCTCCCCAATTCCCCTGGTGTTCCTCGATCTCCCCGATCCTCTGACTCCCCAATTCCCCTGATCTCCCTGACCCTCTGACCCCCAATCTCCCCAGTCTCCCAGTCTTCCATGTCCCTGACCCACTGACCCCTGATCTCCTGGGCACCCCAATCTCCCCAATCCCCCCCCACACTTCCCCCACTGACCATGCCCTGTCTCCTGATGTTTGGCAGTGGGTAATTGCACCAGCAACTGCCTGGCACAGTCGGACCAGGCCTAGGCTCTGAGTTGGAAGTGCAGCAGAACCCTGGAATGAGCGGCTGAGGCCAGAACCCCTGGGATTGAGGGCTAGTGCAGAACCCTGAATTGTACTGTGGCATGAACCCGGCTGAATTGAGGGCTGTGCAGAACCCTGGGATGTAGGCTGTAGCAAGACCCTGGAGAGGGATTAAGGGCCAGAACCCCTGGATTGAGGGCTGTGGCAGAACCCCTGGATTGAGGGCTGCAACAGAACCCCTGGGATGTAGGGCTGTGGCAGAACCCCTGGGATTGAGGGCTGTGGCAGAACCTGGGATTGAGGGCTGAGGCAGAACCCTGGGATGAGGGCTGTGGCAGAACCATGGGATTGAGGGCTGTGGCAGAACCCCTGGGATTGAGGGCTGGCAGAACCCCTGGGATTGAGGCTGTGGCGAACCCCTGGGATTGAGGGCTTGGCAGAACCCCTGGGATTGAGGGCTGAGCAGAACCCCTGGGATTGAGGGCTGTGGCAGAACCCCTGGGATTGAGGGCTGTGGCAGAACCCCTGGGATTGAGGGCTGTGGTTGAACCCCTGGGATTGAGGGCTGTGGCAGAACCATGGGATTGAGGGCTGAGCAGAACCCCTGGGATTGAGGGCTGTGGTTGAACCCCGGGATTGAGGGCTATGGCAGAACCCTGGGATTGAGGTGTGGCACCACGAAGCTCCAGCAGGCATGGCTGTGGCTGTGACAGAGCCCAAAGCCAGGCTGGTCCTGTTGGCGAAGGGAAGACTCAGACCACTCAATATGATAGTATAAAGCGAACTTCCATTTATTGTAAACAATGTCTAAGTTTTATAACATACATAATTAGCTCATACATATTCTGTAATTACAGATTTCAATTTAAGTTCCATACTTACACGTCAACATCCACCTCTAATGATTATTTGCCAAATTTCCCTTATCTACTTCTACTTTTTCCCAAGGCTAACCAACGACACAAATATCTTCGTAGGGAGTTTCCAGCGTGCTAAAAACATGATGTCCTTGCATTGCTTCCCATCGCCTCAGAAGGATGGTTCACACAATTTCAGCAATTATCTATCTGAGCGCGACACCTGCATTCCTTCCTCTCACCAAGCTAGTAAAATGTCTACGTGACCTTCTCAGCTTAGCCTGCCTTCCAACAGTTCCAGAGCAGAGGGAGCAAGATTTCCCCGAGGGATTGGGGTAAATCCAATCCCAACAAAGCTCCTGCACTGTGGGAACATCTGGCTGGAGCTGAGAGTGCCCAGTGTGGCTGTGTCAACCGACAGATCACTGGCAGATGCAGTGCCTTTTGCTGGTTGGGGTCTGTTCCTTGGGTGTTTGCAGCCACAAAAGCAGCACAGTCCCTTCCCTGCTGAGCTGCAAAGGTGAACATGGATGGTGACACCAGTGTGTGAGCTCTGTGAGGCACCAGCTTGTCCCTGCCAGGGCCTGCCCAGGCCCTCTCACCTCTCAGGGTAAAATTCCTTTCCTGTGATGCAAAGATTTGCTCCTGACCCTTCACTGCCTCTAGAGCCTCTAAATCCTTCACACAATATCCCAGTGCTCCTGGAGGGCCCCTTCCCCCCTCCACCTGCCACAGAACATTCATCATATGGCTTCATTGCAAGCACATAAATTTAATTTAATTGCCTGGGAATTATTCACACCCATACAAAAAAATACTCTTCATGTCCGGATTTCCCTCTTCAATTTATGCTTCTTCTGGGAGTAAATTGAAGCAGCTTTATGAATCCATCCCATAGCATGAAATGTTATTGGCTTTAAGACCCTTGTAATTCAGCAGCTGAAGGCATTGGATGGCACAAAAGCGTGTCCCGAGGTTTTCCAGAGCCTGGGAATACACAAGGCGCCCGGCTTTGCTTTTGAATGATGAATTTTCACTGGGAGAAACTCAATAAAATAGTTTAAGTTTTGTTCTTCCACAAAACTGGAAACAGATTTAAACAAAATCAGTGTTTGGGGAAGTCTTATCAAACATCTGGTTGTTTACTGAAAACTAATTTATTCTAAAGATCAGTGTTTTCCAAGGAATAGAAATAAAATAATCCAGTGGACTCAGGTCTTTTTGTTTCTTCTGAAAGAAGAGAAACCTGATAGGAAACGTTTGACCAAAAAACTGAAAATGCTCTCTTGAATACCTGAACAAATTTCAATTCCAGTTAAAAAGCTGACACTAGTCTTGTTTTTCTCCAACACCGTGTGCTGACAAAGAGTTCTTTCTCCCTGCAAAGACCCTTCAATGTCCTCCTTCCCTATTAAATCTGATTTCCTTCTGAAAAGAGAAGTGGAAGTGCCCTCTTTCAGTTCTGGCTTTGAGTTGTGTAAGCTCCAGAACAGAGCGAGCCTGGGTAAATCATCAGCTAATCCTGTGAGAAGCTCGGAAATGGAATGAATCCATGGCTGGGATGAAATGGACCCAATTCCCAGTGCTGAGGCTGCAGTTGGCAATGATGGGGTGGGAGACACTGCCAGGTGTGGATTCCCAACCTCTGGCAGTGCCCAGGCCAGGCTGGACAAGGCTTGGAGCACTCTGGGATGGTGGGAGGTGACCCTGGGACAGTGGGAGATGTCCCTGGGGTGGGACTGGGGGGTTTAAGGTCCCTCTCAACCCAAACCATCCCGGAATTCTGTGATTCCGTGACCATATGTCCCGTCTCACTTGAAAAGAGGGAGTCAGGTATGATTCTTTTAATAGATTTCTTGGGTGGATGGGAACATCTGCAGTGATGGGAAGGATGGACATCTGGAATGATAGCAGGATGGGAATGCTTGGGAACAGCCAGCATGGATGGAAGATGGGACATCTGGAAGTCTGGACACCCGGCAGTGCAGCAGAAAAAAACATCTGGGATGCCTGCAACACAACCCAATCAGGTCACAGGATTCAAGCTTTGGGCACCCCAGGAACAGAGATTCCGAACTCATCTGAACAGAGATCCCGAACAACCAGAAACAGAGATTCCTAACACGCCGGACAGAGATTCCTGATCCAATAGAGATCCTACAACCCCCCACAGAGATTCCCAAACACTCCAGACAGATGATCCCGACTCCAGGACAAGATCTCACACCCTGGACAGAGATTCCACACCTCCTGGACAAGATTCCTGACGCCAGGATAGAGGATCCTGACACCCCCAGCACAGAGATTCCTCAACACTCAACAAGAGATCCGACTGCCAGGACAGAGATTCCCAACACCCGGGACAGAGATTCCCAAACCCCGTGACCAGAGATTCCCCACCTCCAGACAGAGATTCCTGACACCCCAGACAGAGATTCCCAACACTCCCAGACAGAGATTCCACGCAGACAAAGATTCCCAACTCCAGGACAGAGATTCCCGTTGTGCACAGCTTTCCAGCCCCTGGGCAGGATGATCCTGGGATGCGAGGCAGTTCCAGGCCAGATGAGCCTCAAGTCCTCCAGCCCTTGCAAGCTCCAGCCTTCCACCCCTGGTCCGCATTCATGGAATCAGCCTGGTCTGTGGGAAGTTCAGTTCCTTGCATGAGTCTTTCCGACTCCTCTGAGGCGTTTCCTGATGTGTGTCAGGCCTAATGAATCTGAAGGGATTTTTATGGAATGGAGAATCCAAAATGGTTTGAATGGGAAGGATCTCAAAGCCCGTCATCGAGGACAGGGACCCTCCCACATTCCAGGGTGCTCCAAACCCTGTCCAACTCAGCCTTGGACACGTCCAGGGTGAGCAGACACACCTCCTCATCTTTGTGTCTTCAAGGCAATTCCCTTTCCTCCGCTGCCCCAGACGATCTTCCAATATGCAGCAAAATATCCCTGTGACACCAGTGAGGCTTCTCCAGGCTCTTAGCTGTGGTCCTGGGACAATCTTGAACAGTTTTTCCTGCGCACAGCCAGATTTCTTGCCCTGTGCCGTTTGCAGCCACAGCAGCTTTTTCCAGGCAGCGGCTGTCAGGGGAACTCACTGTGCTCTGGAGACACCCAGATCCTCTGTGAACTCCTCCTGGCCTTGTTTCTGCTATTTTTTGAGATCTGTTGTTTGCATGTGGGCAAATTATTTAATGCACTGCAGAGCCGCTTGTCTTTTCCTATCGATTTTTATGACTTGTGATCCACAGAATTTTAGTGTGGGGAAACGGAAAAGGCAAAAGTTTATAGGAAACATAAACCTCTTTTCATGCACTCCGTTGTACCAAGACTCGGAAATGGGTTATAAGCCGCTTAAAGTGATGTATTCCCATCAATTAGAATTCATGGTCCTCATCTGAGGAAAAGTGATTTGAAATGGCTCTTGTAAATACTCCTTTATTAGGGGGGGGGGTGTCATTATGTTATTGACATGGCTGCTGCAGGCAGTTGGGGAGCTCTGGGGATGGGCAGGACTGCTGGACAAGGACCCTGAATTCTCTGCTTACTGGAATCGTGGGTACTGAGTGGAAAAACCTACAAAGCCCTCGAGTCCACCTTTTTGACCAATCAATTCCCCACAGAAACCGTTTCCCAAGTGCCATAATCCACACATTTCTCTGACACTCAGGATGCCAGGCTCCAGCCCTGCCTGGGCAGCCAACTCCCAGGCCTGATCCTCCTTTCCAGAGGAAAATCCCCAAACCCCCCTGTCCCTCCTGCCCAGCCTGAGGCCGCTCCCTTCTCCTCCTGTCCTGTTCCCTGGTAGCAGAGCTCCCGACCCCCCCGGCTGTCCCCTCCTGTCCAGGAATTGTGCAAGACCACAAGGTCCCACGCCTGAGCCCCCTGGTTTTCCCCAGGCTGAGCCCTTTCCCACTCCTCAGATTCTCCATTTCCCTTCCCAGCTCGTTCCCTACCTGATCACCAAAACCTTCCAGGTCCTTCTTCAGCACTCCTAACTGTGACCCAGGATTTCGAGGTGGGTGCCTCCCTCTTTGGCAAAAGCAACCAGGCTTGATTGGTGAAAATCTGTGCATTTGGCACAGGTCCTGCTCGGCCATGCTGCTGTTAGCTTCCTATTTCAGAAAGACCTAAAGAACGATGATTCTGCCCAAACCTCACATCAGCGGCTTGGACCTGGTCAGATCCCAGAGTGGTTCAGATCCAGGGTTAACTCAGACCAGCAGGTGCTGCTGCCATGGATCAAACCCCACCCTGGAAGGATCTCCAGAGTCCTTTTAATCCCACCTGTCGGCTCCCAGCCTCAGATTTTATAGGCAGCATTAAGGTTTATTATTGCTAATGTGTCCTTAAAAAAAGAATAGAACCGAATTTAAATGTCCCTCAATCAGGCAGGTGATGGTTTCAGCAGCAGTCCCCTGCCCTGCTGGAATGAACCCTGAAGGAATCCAAAAGGAGAACGAGTAGGATGGACTTTCCAGCCCATCTCCACTGAAGAATGATTTGTTTCCCCTACCATCTTCAGTGTGTGGCGCCACAAAATCACACAGTGAACATGAGGGAGAAGGCTGGCAGGTTGAAAGCTTCCTGGACAGGAATCTTGGCTGCTCCAAGGCTCCCATCTGGGGACTCTTTGGGCTTTGAGCTTGCCACTAGGTCTGGACCAATCTGAAAAAGTTCCCTCGGCACAAACAGAACCCTAATGGGGAACCAACCTTTTGGACCCCAAGGTGGGTCGATCCCCTATACCAGGCCTGGGCCAGGCAGGGAATGCCATTCCCAGAGTGGAACAGGGGAAGGAAGGCAGCTGCACGTCATGGGGTCAGGCAGGATCCAAGCAGCACTCCCGCTCTGTCCATCCCAAATCTCTTGGAATCTATGAACAGGATCCTCAGGGAACAGGGATACCAGCAGCAGGATTACAAGGCAGTGGCCTCCCTGCTTTCATCCCACATGCCGATAGATCCGCAGCAGAAAATTACAGTGCATGCTCCCTGTCTGCCACCAAATCGCACTTGGATCAGGACAGGATCCTCAGGTGCAAGGATCCAGCAGCAAGTAATCCAGCGCAGGGCTCCCTGCCTCTCAATCCCCAAACAATCCCGGATCAGGACAGGGATCGCACAGCAGATTACAATGGCTATGCTCCCTGCTCTCATCCCACATCCCGGATCGGGGCAGGATCGCAGCAGCGTAGGATACAGTGGGCAGTGCTCCCTGCTCTTTCAATCCTAGCACCCTGGAGGTGCAGGGATCCAGCAGCAAGATACAGTGGCAGTGCTCCCTGCTCTTCAATCCACATCCCTGGGATCAGGAACAGGGATACAGCCAGCAAGGATTACAGTGCATGCTCCCTGCTCTTCAATCCTACACCTGGGAATAGCAGGGATCCAGCAGCCAAGATTACAGTGGCAGTGCTCCATGCTCTGCTCATCTCCAATCCTGGGATCAGGACAGGATCCTCAGGGCCCAGGAGATCCAGCTAGCAAGAACCAGCAGTCAGCGCTCCCGCTCTCATCCACATCCCACGCTGGCCCGTGGGGGGCGGGCAGGGAAGGCACACGTGAATACGGGAGTTCCTGAACCCGATGCGTTGGCTGAGGTCCCCTTGCCATCAGCTCCTTTCCCCACTCCCCGATGCCAGGAATCCTCGAATTCCAGAGTCGGAGTTTGCTTGAGCTCTCCGAGCGAATTGCACCGCTAGGGTCGGGAGGAGCGGCAGAGGGATCGCTGAACTGCTGCGGGACGGGGAGAATGGCAGGGAAATGGAACCTGCCCGGGAGCAGAAATGCTGGATGGGAACAATTGGAGGTGGGTTGGTTCTTTGGGTTCAGGGCAAAGGAGCTGCGAAGTGCTGGTTGCGAGCTGGGAAATGGGGGCCATGGGGAACCGGGAATGGGGCCCATATATAACTGGGAAAGGGGCTGGGGGAAACTGGGATATGGGCTTGGGAACTGGAATGGGGCCAGGAACTGGAATGGGGGTGGGAACTGGGAATGTGGCCTATACCTAACTGGGAATGGGGCCCCCTAATAATAACTGAATGGGCCATATATAATGGGTGGGCTGTGGGGAACTGGGAATGGGGCTGGGGAACTGGGGCACAGCCTGGGCCCTGCAGTGACTGACTGAGGAGGGTTTTGTCAGCATTTCCTAGCCTGCCCTGCCCCTCTCCTGGGGCATTTCACCCACCCCTGGGAACAGCCACCCAGCCCACGCTGGTTTCCAACAACATTGAATCCAAATCTGAGCCTCCTCTGCTGACAGCGGCCTCCTGGCCCGATCCCTCAGTCCCCCTTCCCTCAGCAGACCCCTGCAGAGGAAGCAGGAATGGGTCTGCAAGGGCGGGAGCTAGTGCATGTCTGAGCAGGTCAGGGTTAAATCAGAAAGAAATGCCCGCTGAGGCAGCTCCTGTCCTCGCAGGAGGCCCCAAGGCCCCAGGAGGGTCATTGGGCATGGACTGAAATGGAAGCCTGACAGGGCCTGAGTCATGCTGGGATTACAGCGCCCAGCGTCCCCAGCTGTCCCCAACGCACTGAGTGACAGGCTGACCTCCTGGGAGAGGGGGTCAACACAGAGATGATTCAGGAATCAGGGAAATATCCTAGCTGGAAGAGACCATAGGTCATCCAGTGCACCCCAGCCCCTCCTCAACCCCCAACAATTCCCACACTGCATCCCTGGCAAGCGCTGTTCCACGCTCCTGGCCTGGCAGCCTCGGGGCTGGGACCATTCCTGGGGAGCCTGGCAGTGCCAGCACCCCTGGGGGAGACCTTTCCCTGATCCCCTCGCCAAATCCCCTGGGAACAGCTCTGTCCTTCCTCTTCGCGTGGAAATCCCAGGTAAATCCCTGCAGAGGGCAACTGAATCACAATTCCCAATAATCCCCAACGAAGCTGGGGAGCCACTGATGAGGGAACAGAGCAGAGCAAAGGCTTGTTTT